>CAWUFW010015295.1:247500-368039 GCA_963921515.1 Calotriton arnoldi | reverse complement strand
CAGGTATAATCTAAAGTCCTAAGGACTGGGTTCCTACCTTTATTCCAAAAATAGGGGATGGACTACTCTGTGGCCCCACCTATGGGTGGGTCAGGGCAGAGGGGTGGCTACACCCTTTCCCTTTGTCCAGTTCGCGCCAAAGCAGGGGCTGCAAGCCCCTGATCCGGTTTGAACTGGGGTATGCACAGGGACACCAAATGTGCCCCCAGTGCAGGACTTCAAAGCACCCGAAAGTGCTCCCGCCCAGCCCCAATACACATTGTCCTGTCTGGGGAGGTGGTCACACCTCCCTGGGACAGGAAACCTATTGTCCAGGCCTCCCCTGCCGGAGTTTCGTCCAGCAGCAGGAGGCCAGACTCGTGTCTGTGGCAGCAGCATCCATTTTGTGATGCCAGGGCTCTGGAAAGAAGTTACCGGACTCGTCAGAGTTAACATGCCTTTCCCTCTAGAAGGGTGGAATGCTACCCCCGCCGCCAGGATTGGCGGGGGGTAGTATTCCAAGATGTTTGACACCAAACACGACATGTTTAGGTGCAGCCATTCCATAGTTAGCATTTTACCGCGAGGATATAATGCGTTTAAGAGTATATGGTCAGGCTGCACTACAAACAGCATCAGAGATGGTCTCCGAACGCTGCAGAGGGGCCCTGCTCATGCAGGGGCACCCTCTCACATAAGAACCATGCACTCTGCCTTTAGGATTGATAAGGCCTGCCTTAGGAGTGACTTATAGGTTTATATGTGTATATGCTTTTAGTGATATAGGTAACCTATACCACAGCAAGGGGTGCATGCACCACCTTACCCAGGCTGCAGTAGCAGACCTGTGGTGTCAGTTTGGATGGCCTACCAGGGGTGGCATAATACATGCTGCAGCCCCTGGCAGGCCTCTGAGGTACCTATGCCCTTGGTACATAGTATACCATATACTAGGGACTTACAAGGGCACTCCAGATCCCAATCAGTGATGTGCCTAAGGCACATGGAGACCCTTTAAAGAGGAAACAGCTAGGCTGGGGTTCTGAATAGCAGGGCCCCAGCCAGACTAATGTCGAAAACCAGTGAAGTATCAGCAAAAGTGGGGGTACCCCTGTGAAGCAGATCCTACTCTCCTACACAACCCCCCCAAACGTAGGGACATTAAACTAACCTTGCCCAGTTAAGTCTTCATGTTCTAAGTGGAAATACCTAGAGAGTCCATCTGCATTCGCATGGTTACTCCCAGGCCTATGTTCCACTGTAAAGTCCATCCCCTGTAGGGAAATGGACCACCTAAGCAGTTTGGGGTTTTCACCCTTCATTTGTTTTAGCCATAAGAGGGGCTTATGGTCTGTCTGAACCAGGAAGTGTGTACCAAACAAGTATGGCCTCAACTTCTTCAGAGCCCAGACCACAGCAAAGGCCTCCCTCTCTATGGCTGACCAACGTTTCTCTCTAGGGGTCAGCCTTCTGCTAATAAAAGCTACTGGCTGATCCTGACCTTCTTCATTCAATTGTGACAGTACAGCCCCTACCCCCAATTCAGATGCATCTGTTTGAACAATGAACTTCTTGGAGTAATCAGGACTCTGCAGAATTGGAGCAGTGCACATGGCCTGCTTGAGGTCATCAAATGCCTTTTGACAGCTAACTGTCCACTGAACCTTTTTGGGCATTTTCTTAGAAGTTAAGTCATTCAAGGGTGTCACTATTGATCCATACCCCTTGACAAATCTCCTATAGTACCCAGTCAGGCCTAAGAAGGCTCTCACCTGAGTCTGGGTAGTGGGAGCAGTCCAGTCCATGATGGTCTGGATCTTGCTCTGCAAAGGTTGAACCTGGCCTCCACCCACAAGGTGGCCCAGGTACACAACCTGACTCTGCCCTATCTGGCACTTAGTGGCCTTGATAGTCAGGCCTGCCTTTTGCAGGGCCTGTAAAACATTCCTGAGGTGGACCAGGTGATCCTCCCAGGTGGAGCTAAAGACAGCAATATCATCTAGATAAGCTGCACTATAGGCCTCCAGTCCTGTGAGAACTGTGTTCACCAACCTCTGGAAAGTGGCAGGTGCATTTTTCAGACCAAAGGGCATCACCACAAATTGATAATGCCCACTAGGGGTTGAAAATGCTGTTTTGGGCTTTGCAGCATCAGCTAGTCTGATCTGCCAGTAGCCAGCTGTTAGGTCAAATGTGCTGAGATATTTGGCAGAGGCCAAAGTATCTATGAGCTCATCTGCCCTGGGTATTGGATGGGCATCAGTCCTAGTGACTGCATTGAGGCCCCTGTAGTCTACACAAAACCTCATCTCTCTTTTCCCACCACTGGTGTGAGGTTTAGGTACTAGGACTACTGGACTAGCCCAAGGGCTATCTGAGGGCTCAATCACTCCCAATTCCAACATCTTCTGGACTTCAGTCCTGATACAGTCCCTGACATGGTCAGGTTGCCTATAAATCTTGTTTTTAATAGGCAGACTGTCCCCAGTGTCCACTTCATGAGTGCACCAGGTGGTCTGACTGGGTGTCAGAGAAAACATATGTCTAAACTGATTGAGGACTTGCCTGCAATCAGTTTGTTGCTGGGTAGTGAGGCTGCCTGCCAAGGCTACACCATCAACTGACCCATCGTCAGAGTTCTGTGAGAGCAGGTCAGGGAGTGGGTCACTCTCTTCCTCCTGCCCTTCATCAGTAGCCATGAGCAAGCCCATGTCTGCCCTGTCCACATATGGCTTAAGTCTGTTGACATGGAGAACCCTGTGGGGACTCCTGGGTGTTCCCAGGTCTACTAAGTAAGTGACCTCACCCTTCTGTTCAACAATAGTGTGAGGTCCACTCCATTTGTCTTGGAGAGCTGCTGGGGCCACTGGCTCCAACACCCACACCTTCTGTCCTGGCTGGTAAACAGTTAGGACAGCCTTTTGGTCATGCCAGGCCTTTTGAAGTTCCTGGCTAGCCTCAAGGTTTTTGGTTGCCTTTTTCATGTACTCAGCCATCCTGGAGCGGAGACCAAGTACATAGTCCACTATATCTTGCTTTGGGGGCTTGAGAGGTAACTCCCATCCTTCCTTCACCAAGCACAGTGGACCCCTCACAGGGTGGCCAAACAGAAGTTCAAAAGGGCTGTAACCAACCCCTTCTGAGGCACCTCCCTATATGCGAATAAAAGGCAGGGCAAGAGTATGTCCCATCTACGCCTAAGCTTTTCTGGGAGCCCTTTAATCATGCCCTTCAAGGTTTTGTTGAATCTCTCAACTAAACCATTGCATTGTGGGTGATAGGGTGTGGTGAACTTATAAGTAACTCCACACTCCTTCCACATTGCCTTTAAGTACCCAGACATGAAGTTTGCACCCCTGTCTGATACCACCTCCTTAGGAAAGCCCACTCTTGAGAAAATTCCCAGGAGGGCCCTTGCCACCACAGGTGCTGTAGTGGTCCTAAGGGGTATAGCCTCTGGATACCTGGTGGCATGATCCACTACCACCAGTATAAATCTGTGCCCAGATGCTGTTTGGGGATCCATGGGACCAACAATGTCAATCCCTACCCTCTCAAAGGGCACCCCCACCACAGGTAGTGGTATCAGGGGGCCTTTGTAGTGCCACCTGCTTTGCCACTGGCTTGGCAGGTTACACAGGAGCGACAAAACTCCTTACTGTCTTCAGACATGTGGGGCCAGTGAAAGTGAGGGACAATTCTGTCCCAAGTCTTGTTCTGGCCCAGGTGTCCTGCTAAGGGAATATCATGGGCTAGGGTCAATAGGAAGCCCCTGAACTTCAAAGGTATTACCAACCTCCTGGTAGCACCAGGCTTGGGGTCTCTACTCTCTGAGTACAGGAGTCCATCATCCCAATACACTGTATGGGGACCACTAGCTTTCCCAGCAGCCTCAGTAGCAGCTTGCTGTCTGAGGGGTTCAAGGGAGGGGCAGCTCTGCTGCTCCTGGCTCAGATCTGCCCTAGAAGGTCCCCCTGTCCCCAAGAACTCAACCTGGTCAGGCTCAAGTTCTTCTGGGACAGTTCCTTCTTTCAGGGCTGAGATCATCCCCCTCAAGGGACTGATCTTCCTCCTGAGCCAAGGGGGAAGGCACTGCCTTAACCCTACTACTCCTCCTCTTGGATGGCACTTGGTCCATTCTTCCAGAATCCAAGGCCTGTTCAGTTTTAGACAGTTTAGCTTGTGACCTGGTCACAGCAAACACATCTGCAGGGATCCCCAGCATTTCTGCATGGGTCCTGAGCTCCACTTCTGCCCAAGCAGAAGTCTCTAAGTCATTGCCAAGCAAGCATTCGACTGGTAGGTTTGCACTTACCACAACCTTCTTAAGGCCAGTTACCCCTCCCCAGGAGAAGTTAACAACTGCCAGAGTATGGTCTGTTCTGACATTGCTAGCATTGGTCACTTGGTACATTTCACCAAGTATAACTTGCCCAGGTAGCACAAGGTCTTGTGTCACCATTGTGACACTTGCCCCTGTGTCCCTAAATGCCAAAGCCTCTCGTCCATTGATTAAAGGCTGTTGTCTGTACTTGCCCAGATTACTGGGACTCACAGTGGAGGTCACATCCATGCCTCCATCACAGACTAACACAGCCTGAGTCAGTTCCCTGACTAAGTCAGAGCCCAACTCAGTTCCCAGGGTGAACCCTACTAAACCCTTTGCTGGAGCACTTCCACCAACTGTACTAGGGGGAACAGGTGCCTTAGGGGCAGTGGTGGATGCTGGACTGGAGTCTTTGGACTTGGTGCAATCACTGGTCCAGTGGGTCTTTTGCTTACAGACCTTGCACCATGGTTTTCTTTGGCCTTTACCCTTGGTAGACTGGGAATCCCCACCAGAAGAAGATTTTTGGGGGCCTGATGAAGACTTTTGATCTTTACCCTTCTCCCCACCCTTGTCAGAGTTCTTAGCATCTTGCTTCTTGGTTTCCCCACCTTGGTTCTGTACCTTCTGCTTCACCCTGGTTCTGACCCATTTGTCTGCCTTCTTTCCCAATTCTTGGGGAGAGGTCAGATCAGAGTCAACCAGGTACTGATGCAACAGCTGGTTTTGACAGTTATTAAGAATCTGCTCCCTCATTATCAGATTATACAATCCTGAGAAGTCACACACCTTACTGCCCATCAACCAGCCTTCCAGAGCCTTGGCAGAACAATCCACATAGTCTACCCAGTCTTGAGTCTGTGCTTTTTGGGTGTCTCTGAACTTCAACCTGTACTGTTCAGTGGTTAGGCCAAACCCATCAATAAGAGCACTCTTCAAGACCTTGTAATTGTCAGCATCCTCCTCTCTAACAGTGAGGAGCTTGTCTCTACCTTTGTCAGCAAAGGAGAGCCACAAGATTGCTGCCCACTGCTCCTGAGGGACCTTCTGTACTTTACAGGCCCTCTCTAAAGCAGTTATCCATTTGTGGATATCATCCCCACTCTGGTAGGGAGGGACAATCTTGCTCAGGTTCCTATGGTCATAGGACCTTTCCCTATCTCTAGGGACATGGCTGCCACCATGGGACTCTAGTCCCAACTTTCTTCTCTCTCTAAGGAGATCTAGGGATTCTCTATCTAAAGCCAATTGCTTCTTCCTGATCTCCAGTTGAGTTTCCTCATACTGGACCAGTCTCTTTCTTCTCTCATGAGAGGATTCCCTCCTGTGAGAAGAAACAGAGCTCCCTATGGAGGTGCCAGAGTGGTTAGACTCCTGAGAAGGAGACCTAGACTTTCTGAGCACACTCATAATCCTTCCTGGGGGACAAAGGTGTGGTTCTCCAGATCCTCATCTTCATCTTCCCCAGAAGGGATTGGGTTTTCCAGGTCAGGGTCATTGTCACCCTCCTGGTCAGTTTCAGAGGGGGCTGGGGGTAGTAGTACCCCTGGCCCCTTCCTCATCTGCTGGCCCACCCTCTGCTCCTACCCCTTCAGTCTCTGAGGACTTACTAAGATCATAAGCCACCAACATCTCCTGGAGGTGTTGGGTGGTGGGACTTTGGCCTGTCCTTAATTTCCTCACGTTACACAAAGCTCTCAGTTCCAAGAATGGGAGTGTGTAATACTTGGAGGGGGGAAGCTCAATGGCTTCCTGCAGGGCATCTTTGGATCCTGCTTTTAAAGACATCACTAGTGTGGTGTGGTGTATGCACTACCTACTCTAGTGTGGCCTACTAAACTCTCTTGAGTTGTAGAAAGGGTTGTGCTATCCCTTAACACACAACTCTAAGTTCAGTAGAACTTACTGTTATTCTAAGCTTAAATTATATGTACCTTAGGTACCTTTAGTGGTTTTCAGTTGATCAATTCAATTGAGATTATCTGGTAAAACAATAGCAAGCTGGAATCCCACACGCTGCACACCAATGTGAGAAGTTGGCCTGGCATATGCTGTCCACTAATTAAAGTGGGCACCGTGCACCAGTCCAAATCGACTCTTATGGTAGGTAGGTTAAAGACAACCTTATTGAAAGCTATCCTAGTGGTAGCTGTGGAGAGCAGCCTTCAGGCTAAGTCTTGAAGGAATGTAAAGCAGCTTGTTTTACCAGTCTATAATCTCTTGAGTGACCAAATGAAAGAGCACCACACCAGGTATATATTCAAAATATATGTATTTATTACTAAACACACCCCTCTAGTCTCTTTATGAGGCTAGAGTTCGAAGTACATAGGTTATAAGATCTTAAATCACAGTAATAGCACAAATACACGTTTGGGCCCTAGGGGCGTACCAAACCATATACCAATAAAGTGGTATGCGAACCACGACTGAACTAGACACTAGGCCTAGAGCCTCTAGAAGTGCTTGGACCACAAGGAACCACCCAAGGTAGTGACACCGGGGACCCATGGGGGACGCGTGCAGTGTAAATACGCAACCGCGATACGCCGTTTACTTCTATGGAGAAAGTCGGGATCGGGAAAATAGAGGAAAGGGACACTTTAAAGAGGACTAGGACAAAACCCTTTGAGATCTAGGACTTTGAAGAGTCTCTACCCACGGGAGCACCGGAGTACTCGTGTTACCTCACCCAGGGAAGCCGGGTGCATAGGTGCCTTTCGGGGTCGGGTTTCGTCGTCGTTTCTTATGGCGATCTGCTGCAAAGTGCTGCTGGCGACCAGGAGAAAAGTGTCCGGGTGGATCCAAGAGTGGATCGGAGTTCTGAAGAACCTGAAAGCAGAGGGGACAGAGTCTGGGTCACTAGCCAGTAACCAGGAGGGCGATGGACAGATGCCCACCGATGTCGAGTGCTTCAAGTTCGTTGACGGTCGTCTTGACTCTTCAGCCACGAGGTCCGGGAGGCGTTGTCGGCGACCAGGAGCAGGATTCGGGCTGTTGCTCGATGTCTGTCGAGTGCAGGGGTGTCGGCGACCAGATTGGACCCAACAGGCCTTGGCAACGGCAAGTCTCGAGTAAGCTGTAGATCGTCGATGATGCAGACCAGCAAGGTCTGGGGAACTCACCCAGCAAGGGTAAGTGAGGGCAGGCCTGGAGCAACCAGACTGCCAAGTAAAGAAAAGATTGGCCTTCGGTAAGGGCTACTAGCCAACGGGCTAGCGACCGCGAAGGAGCCTCGTGACGCCGCACGTGGAGCTGGCTTACAGGACACTCGTGGAGTGGGGGCCAGTGATCTTCGGTGCAGGTGGTGCTGGAGGCTAGGGCTACTCGGAGCCCAAAGCACGACTTCTTGGGAGACCCAGAAGATGGTGCACTTGCAAGTGTGCTCGGTGTCCAGGGGTCACGGTCTCAAGTCACCCACGATAGCCACGGGCCTCAGCTTTGCTGGGGACTCAGGGTAGCCTCGGGGAAGTCTGAGAATCCACCTCTGGTGATGCGATGACTTCGGCGTCCGACGGGAGCTTCAGTAATGCGAACCGGACAGATGCTTCTTTGGTGCCTGCCAAGCAGGGGAGTCACTCCTTGACCCCAAGGGAGATTCTTCAGTCCTCTAATCGTGAGTAGAGCGTCGAAGGTCCAGGATTCCGTTTCAGAGTTTCGTCCAGGTATAATCTAAAGTCCTAAGGACTGGGTTCCTACCTTTATTCCAAAAATAGGGGATGGACTACTCTGTGGCCCCACCTATGGGTGGGTCAGGGCAGAGGGGTGGCTACACCCCTTTCCCTTTGTCCAGTTCGCGCCAAAGCAGGGGCTGCAAGCCCCTGATCCGGTTTGAACTGGGGTATGCACTGAGGACACCAAATGTGCCCCCAGTGCAGGACTTCAAAGCACCCGAAGTGCTCCCGCCCAGCCCCAATACACATTGTCCTGTCTGGGGAGGTGGTCACACCTCCCTGGGACAGGAAACCTATTGTCCAGGCCTCCCCTGCCGGAGTTTCGTCCAGCAGCAGGAGGCCAGACTCGTGTCTGTGGCAGCAGCATCCATTTTGTGATGCCAGGGCTCTGGAAAGAAGTTACCGGACTCGTCAGAGTTAACATGCCTTTCCTCTAGAAGGGTGGAATGCTACCCCCGCCGCCAGGATTGGCGGGGGGTAGTATTCCAAGATGTTTGACACCAAACACGACATGTTTAGGTGCAGCCATTCCATAGTTAGCATTTTACCGCGAGGATATAATGCGTTTAAGAGTATATGGTCAGGCTGCACTACAAACAGCATCAGAGATGGTCTCCGAACGCTGCAGAGGGGCCCTGCTCATGCAGGGCACCCTCTCACATAAGAACCATGCACTCTGCCTTTAGGATTGATAAGGCCTGCCTTAGGAGTGACTTATAGGTTTATATGTGTGTATGCTTTTAGTGATATAGGTAACCTATACCACAGCAAGGGGTGCATGCACCACCTTACCCAGGCTGCAGTAGCAGACCTGTGGTGTCAGTTTGGATGGCCTACCAGGGGTGGCATAATACATGCTGCAGCCCCTGGCAGGCCTCTGAGGTACCTATGCCCTTGGTACATAGTATACCATATACTAGGGACTTACAAGGGCACTCCAGATCCCAATCAGTGATGTGCCTAAGGCACATGGAGACCCTTTTAAAGAGGAAACAGCTAGGCTGGGGTTCTGAATAGCAGGGCCCCAGCCAGACTAATGTCGAAAACCAGTGAAGTATCAGCAAAAAGTGGGGGTACCCCTGTGAAGCAGATCCTACTCTCCTACACTGAATGCATGGGTTTGTGACTAAACTGGGTGAATGTCTGTATCCGTCTGTCTGTTGATGTGTAAGTGGCAGCATGGGTTTGTGAATAGCTACATGAGTGTCTATATGAGTTATTGATTGGTTGGCTGAGTATCTGTATGGGTGCCTGAGTGTTTGTGTGGGTGGGGTGTGTGCGACTCTGTGCATAGATGTGTGAGTGGGTGATTCACTGGGTGGATGGTTTCAAGAGTGCATCTGTGATAGACTGTATGGGTGGGTAAGTGTGTGTAAGAGTGTGTTAGTGAGTGAATGTATGTCCCAGTGGTACATGTGTGAGTAACTACGTATGTGAAAGGCAGTATATATGTGTATTGGAGTATATAAATAGCTATAAGCGAGAGTGTGTGATTGTGAGAGTGACTGTATGGATGAGTGTGTGCTTGTATCAGAGATTGTATAAGAGCGTAAGAATGTGCTAGTATTTTTATGAGTAAGTGACCTGGTGTGTGTATAACTGTATAGGTGAGTAAATGGGTGTGTGCTTAATTTTTTGCATGACTGACTAGGTGTGTGAGTACCTCTATGGATGAGTGGCGGTGTGTGAGTGTTTATATAGGTGTATGAGTGCATATAATAGTCCTGTACTGAGTGACTATAAGTATGAGTGACTGTACGGGTGAGTGAGTAGATGTGTGTGTGTAGACCTAAGAATCAGTGAGTGTGTATATAGTAATTGGTGTTGGAGTGTCTATGGTTTTGACAATGGCAGTCTGTAATTTACAGTGGGTGTATCAAAAGTTATATTAGGGTGTGAGAAGATGCATCAAATTATCACATGGATGATGTCATCAGTGATGTCATCAGTGATGTCATTTGAGATGCCATCAGTGATGTCATCAGTGATGTCACTGACCATGTCATGAGTGATGTAATATGTGACGTCATCAGCAGTGCATTGCGGGGCGCGAGTTATAGTTACCTGAACTAACTATAACGGGGGAATTTCACGGGTTTTGTACGAGTGCAATGTCCAACTAACTATAACTGTCCCTAAAACCTATGGTTTTTTCAGTGAATTTGTAAGGTTTTTTAAATGCTAATTTCTAACTATAACGTGCCTGAAACCTATGGTTTTTTCAGTGAATTTCAAAGGTTTTTTAAATGCTAATTCCTAACTATAACATGTCTGAAACCTATGGTTTTTTTCAGTGAATTTCAAAGGTTTTGTAAATGACAATTTTTAAATGTATTAATTGTTTTATTTATTTTTTTGATACTGATTTACTACATTTTTTTAAACTATTTATTTTTAGATATTTTATTTTTTAAAATACATTGTAATTACATTATACATTACATTACAAAATATACTTTCTCAGAATGAATTACTTTAGTTTAAATACTTTGCAAATAGGCAATAGACTTTTAAGTACAGTAGTTACAGTTGTTGCAATGGGCAACACATTTTCAAACACAATGCAACATTGAGCTCAATGTGAATTTCTAGTTAAATGCAATTAGTTACTTTATGGATTACTTTTCTAACCACAGGACTGGATCCTGGATTCAGTCCTGGGACATCTCCTGTAAACAGTTGAGTAAAAGCGTTTTGGTTACACTCGTGATTTTTAAGGAATATTATTGTATTTTAAAAGTTGACACTTAGAAACTTTTTCACATAGAATCACCAAAGTTATCCTACGGGAGGAAATTCACTTAGCAGGTAAGTAGTGTTATCGTTACTTTTTCTTACTCAGTGGTGGATCTTGGATCCAGCACTGGTGCATCTCCTGTAAACAGTTGAAAGAATGCGTTTAAGTCATACAGGCGATTTTTAAGGAATTTTTGTAGTTTGTAAAAATTGACACTTTGAAACTTTTCTGCTGAAAACCAGACAATGGATTCCTATGGAAGGAAATACAAGTTACTGGTAAGTACGGTTAGAATTACTTTTCAGGGTCAGTGCTGGGCTAAAAGATGCAGCACTGGGTTCTCTCCTGATAACAGGTGAGTAAATCGGAATTCGTAGTTCGGCTGATTTTAGAGGAATATTTGTATGTTACAAAAATCGACACTTTGAAACTTTTTCAGCAAAAAGCAGGCAATGATATCCTATGGAAGGAAATTCAAGTTACTGGTAAGTACGGTTAAAATTACTTTTCAGGATTAGTACTGGGCTGAAAGATGCAGCACTGAGGTCTCTCCTGATAACAGGTGAGTAAATCGGAATTCGTAGTTCGGCTGATTTTAGAGGAATATTATAAAGTTCCAAAACTCCACACTTAGAAGAATTTCCAAGTGAAACCAGTCAATGTTAGCCTATGGAAGGAAATTCAAGTTACTGGTAAGTACGGTTAAAATTACTTTTCAGGATCAGTACAGGGCTCAAAGATGCAGCACTGAGGTCTCTCATGAAAACAGGTGAGTAAATCGGAATTCGTAGTTCTGCTGATTTTAGAGGAATATTTGTATGTTTCAAAAATCGACACAGAAACTTTTTCAGCAAAAAGCAGGCAATGATATCCTATGGAAGGAAATTCAAGTTACTGGTAAGTACGGTTAAAATTACTTTTCAGGATCAATACTGGGCTCAAAGATGCAGCACTGAGGTCTCTCCTGATAACAGGTGAGTAAATCGCAATTCGTAGTTCGGATGATTTTAGAGGAATATTTGCACAATGGTGAAGGAAGGGGCTGGGGCCTGAGGTGACATGTCTGCAAACACGCCCTGTGGCGCGTTTTAAGTTGGAGAATGAATTCCTCCTCAATCCCGAGGGTGCCTAGTGGCCAACTAGCCCACCAGATACCTCCAGTATGCGCCAGAGAGTTGCGTTGCAGAGAGGTGTTCAGAGGCCACGCCCCTTTTTACAACACTCTGCAACGCAGCTCCGTGGCGCTTACTGGAGGTACCTGGTGGGCTAGTTGGCCCCCAGGGACCCTCAGGATTGAAGGGGATTTAATTCCCCATCTTAAAACGTGCCACGGGGCCTGTTTGCACACATGTCACCTCAGGCCCCGCCCCCTCCCTTCACCACTGTGCAAACGCGCCCCGTGGCGCGTTTTAAGTCGGGGGATTAACTCCCCTTGAATCCTGAGGGTCCCTGGGGTGCAACTAGCCCACCAGCTACCTCCATTAAGCGCCACAGAGCTGCGTTGCAGAGAGGTGTAAAAAGGGGCGTGGCCTCAGAACACCTCTCTGCAACGCAGCCCCCTGGCGCATACTGGAGGTTCCTGGTGGGCTAGTTGGCCCCCAGGGACCCCCAGTATTCAAGGGGAATTCGTTCCCCCTCTGCAAACGCGCCAGGGGGAAAAGGAGGGGGCGTGGCCTCCGGCGCGATGCCGGATTTTTTTGGGGGGATTTTTTTTTTAAAAGGTGGCTCTGTGGCCCCCCTTATTTGTAATTATTTTGGGCCCTGGGGACCCCATCCCCCAGGGCCTGACCCCCTTTTATTTATTTTTTTAAAAAAGGTACGGGAAGGGGACCGCGTGGGCCCCCCTCCCGTGGCCAATTTCGACCCGGGCACCCCATCCCCCCGGTCATTGCCACCTTATTTTTTTTACATTTTCATGGAGGGGGCTGCGTGGCCCCCCTCCTCAGGCTCCTCCTTTGCCCCGGGGACCCCATCCCCCGGGGCAGGCCTTTATTTTTTTATTTTTTATTATTTTTTGGGGGTAGGGGGCCGCGTGGCCCCCTCCCGAGCCACTACTTGCCCCGGGGACCCCATCCCCCGGGGCTGGCCCTCTCCGTTGGGGACTGTGGGGGGGTCCCCAATCCCCCCACGGTCCCGCCGGCTCCCCGCGTCCCTGGGAGCCGGCATTGCTTTTCCACATGGGGAGCTGCTAAGATGCAGCTCCCCGTGTGGAAAAGCAATCATCTTTGGTTTTTGGAAGAGAGAGCAGGTTTCCTGCTCTCTCTTCCAAAAACCAGCAGTTTGTTATGGCAGGACGGGAGCCGCGAGTCTCCCGTCCTGCCATAGCTAACTACAGTGTCCCGGGGGTAGGCACCCCGGGACACTGCAGGAGCCGGCCCTGGGGGGTGGCGGTCCCCAGGGCCATCACAGGCTCCAGGAGGGGGCGCGCGGCCCCCTCCCTTGAATTGCACAGCCCCGGGAGGTGGTGGTCCCCGGGGCTTCGGGGGTCCAAAACGGACCCCCATTTTAAATTTAGTTAGTGCCCCGGGGACGTGGCGGTCCTCGGGCGTGTGGGGACTGGAGCCCCCCACACAGGTCATACAAATTTAAAAAAAGAAGCCCCGGGGGGTGGCGGTCCCCGGGGCTGCGGGAGGGCTGAGAGCCATCCCGCACCATTTCTTATTTAAAGCCCCGGGGGGTGGCGGTCCCCGGGGCTTGGGGGGCCTTAGAGGCCCCCCATAAAAGCTAAACCCACCCCCGCATGCCCCCGGGACTTGGGCCACCCGGGGGCAAATTAGCATCGAAGCGCGGGAGACCGCGCTTCGATTTTTTTTTTTATCGGCGGGATCCGCGCACCCTAAGCGCATCCCACCGATTTTTTAAAAAAAAAATGCTTTTTTCTGCCACAGGGGTCCTTGTGGGACCCCCTGAGCAGACCTAGGGGGTCAGGGTGTTTCTACCCTGCCCCCTTTGTGCGTTTTGCGCACTTGTTTCTTGTGTGTTTTTTTTAATTGGCGGGATCCGCGCACCCTAAGCGCATCCCGCCATTTAAAAAAAATGCTTTTTCCTGCCCAGGGGGTCCTTGTGGGACCCCCTGAGCAGACCTAGGGGGGTCAGGGTGTTTCTACCCTGCCCCCTTTTTGCGCTTTGCGCACTTGTTTCTGTCCCTCGGTTCTACCGAGGGACAAAATGGCTGCCAACACTTCCTGATTTGGAGTGTTGACAGCCACTTAGTTTAGTTTAGTTTAAGCATTTGTAGAGCGCATGGTTACACCACCGGTGTGTTCCCGCGCTAAGACGCTCAATAGGAGAGAAAGGGCGTGTGAGACAAGCGGACTACAGTGGTAGAGGTACTACAACCCCTAAGACCCATCGGACTTCACATATAGCCATGTTTTCAGTTGCCTACGAAATCTTTTTTCGCATGGCTCTACTCGGAGTTCAATAGGCAACCTGTTCCACATTTTTGCTGCCTTATATCTAAAAGAGCGCTCGCCCATTCTAGCTCTAAATATTCTAGGCACCGTAGCCAATGCCAGCTCTGAAGATCTTAGACTGCGGCCAGGGATGTACTTGGTTATTAATCAATGGAGATACTTCGGGCCTTTGTTTAGTAAGATACGGTGGCAGTAGCACATTGCCTTGAAGGACACTCTTTTCTCCACTGGTAGCCAATGCAAAGCTTCCAGTGCTTTCTTAGTGTTAGACCTTCTAGGGAGGCTAAGTACCAGCCGTGCGGCCGCATTTTGGACCCTCTGTAGTTTTGCTAGACCTTGTTTAGTAGCTCCAAGGTACAGTACATTTCCGTAGTCTAATTGGGAGGTAATGACTGCGTGTACTATAGTCTTCCTGGAGTTAGCTGGTAGGAGGTTCAGGATTTTACGCAGGACCCTCATAGCACCATAGCATTTGCCAGCCACTTTACGTATTTGGGAGTCAAAAGTAAGTCCGGAATCCATCCAGACTCCGAGATTCTTGACTACGGGCTTAGGGGTAGGGAATTGGCCTAGGGATTCAGGCCACCAGGCGGATGACCATATGGACGGGGTTTTGCCAACCACCAGCACTTCAGTTTTGCTCCCATTTAATTTGAAGCAATGATTTGACATCCAGTCCGCGACCTCATCTAGGCACTCTGCAAAACGGATGGGGGCCTGATTATTCTCCTGTGATAACATCACGATTACCTGTGTATCATCAGCATAGGAGACGATCAATACTTTATATTTCTCCACTAGTTCTGCAAGCGGCCCCACATATAGGTTGAACAGGGTGGGGCTCAAAATGGAGCCCTGTGGCACCCCCTGTGCCAAAGGAAAACTTTCCGATACAGAGGACTGCTGCCTGACTTGGAAACTTCGTGCTGAGAGAAAAGATTTCATCCAACCAAGAGCACTATGCCTAATGCCACATTTCTCTAGCCTCTGCAGAAGTATTTTATGGGAGACAGTATCAAACGCCGCACTTAGGTCAAGCAGGATTAGTGTGGCTGTTTGGCCTTCATCTGCATATTTCCTTAGAGTCTCAGTGGCGATAAGAAGGGCCGACTCAGTGGAGTGGGCCATTCTAAAACCTGACTGAGAGGGATGCAGTATATTATTCCTCTCTGCATGTTCTACTAGTTGGATGTTAGTTACTTTCACTGCAATCTTAGCTACGAAAGGTAGCAGGGAGATAGGGCGAAGATTGTCTAGACTAGTTGACTCCATAGATGGATTTTTTTTTTAGTGGCTTAACGATGGCCTGTTTCCATTTATTAGGGACTGTTCCGGTTAGAAAGGAGCACGAAATGAGCTCCTGAATGCGGGGCATGATTGCCTTCGCTCCTTCCATAACTATATTTGGATGGGTGGGTCCAAAGGGGAGCCAGATTTAATCCCTTTGGCTATGGACGTGAGTTCTTCAAGGTCCTGGATCTTATAAAGACATCCAATGTCACCCCTACATGATTCATTTGATTACCCTTGGTCAGCCCCGTACCTTGTTTCGCTTAATCTGGGAAGGTGTCATAAATCTTCATCACTTTTTTTGCAAAGAAGTCTGCTACCTTATTACAGTTTTCCACCGAGTCAGGTATCTCCTCCCCCGTCTCCTGGGTTCTGAGGGAGTTCAATATGGAAAACATTTCTTTTGAGGAGTTATTAGCACTCTCAATTTTCTCCGTGTAAAACTTGCAGCGGATTTTCTTAATCAGTATATGGTATTGTTTTAATTCCTTTTTATACTTTTCTTTAACCCCATTGCTGTAGTCCTTCCTCCAGATACGTTCTATTTTTTTGCATTGTTTTCTGGCCACCCTCAGTTCTTCGTTGAACCAAGGTGCCTTTTCTTTCAGCCTCCTGGGCATCCTTGTGCTCCAGGGAGCTGTTTTGTCTAGTGCTTCTGTAATCCAGCCTTCCAGTTGGTTATTAGCCTGATTCACATCGCTGGCTAGTACGGGCTTTGTTTCTTCCAATGCCTGTGTGAAAAAAACCTTTCCAAGCCCTAGCGGTAATTTTTTTAGCCTGTTGCTTAGACCTCTTCCTCTGTGACGGGACTGTAAATTGGACTAAGAAATGGTCTGACCAGGGAACAGGCCATGGGGTGTCCACCTCTATCTCCATGATATTTGAGAAAATGGGATCTAGGATATGTCCCCCTTGATGTGTTTTTGTTTTTACACTTTGTGTTAAGTTTAGTGTTAATAGGTCGTTGCACAGCCAATTCACGTTCACAGCCAATTAGCATGCAACTCGTGATCGGGAGGGTACGCGGACCCTACTCGGCCATAGATATATATGTGACTTTACTTTTGATTTTCTCAGGAACTACTGAACGGATTTACACCATTTAAGCAAAAGGCACGACACTGAACCAAGGGCTACCTTTTTGGCAAATTTGGTGTAATTCCGTTCAGCAGTTCGGGCTGTAGCTGCGACTAAAGGTTCCTATGGAAAAATGAATGGGGAAAACGCGTTTTGGGACCCCCCTTTTTTCTCAGCCCCCGCTTGACGAATCACCCCGAGACTTTCAGGATAGGAGCGGACCGGAGCGCCCCAACAAGTTGGAAACTTTTGCGAAGATTCGTCAACCGGCGCCAACGTTATTTCAAATAGAATGTTGCGGATTTCCTATGGAAAATAGGTCCTAACTATAACTATCTACTGGCGACCGCCAGTAGATAATATATATATATATATATATATGCCACAGAATCCGTCCCACCGACATGAACACACGGCACCGCAGGCTCTAAAAGCGTTCAAGTGCATTTATTGTCAGTGCAACACCATCAGTGCGATAAAGAAGGACGGTCGACACGTTTCAGCGCCATGCCTTCAACTGGGGCATAGAGTCCTGTCATTCAGATCGTCTTTTTAAAGTGCTCACAAAAGCAATCCCTTGTTACTGTTCAGTAAACTTGACAACTAGAACGTAAGTCTCTTCATTGCTTCCTGGCACCACTCAGGCGCCATAATGCCCATAATGTTATTGTAAAGTACCCCATAAAAAATGTAAGCAAAACATTTAGGGGCATATTTACAAGCCCCTATCGCCACCACAACGTCACTGTGGCAATAGGAGCCTCGCCTTATTTACAAGGCAGCGTTAAGCCACTAAACGAGGCTTAACGGTGCCTTGTAAATAAGGCCCCCTTTCACGCTATGCTTAGCGTGAAAGGAGTGGGCAGTGGGTGTTGCGGTGGGCGTTCCACCGCAACACCCATTGTTTTTGACGCTGCCACCCATTTACAAGGGCAGCGTAAATAGGTGGCAGCGCCAAAATGAAGACCAGGAAAAACCTGGTCTTAAGTTGGCAAATCAAGGAGAAATGCTTTATTTCTCCTCGTTTTTAGGTCGAGCCTAGCGTTGCAGCGCACTTGCGCTGCTCGCTCTGCGAGGCATGCAGTAGTCGAGTATGCTGTGGAAGACTCGCCTTCTCTCCGCCCATATTTTTGATTGGCTGGTGTCATTGTCCTTGGTAAATGCTGGCTTCCGATTGATAATGAGGCTTGTTAGTCCCTCCTTGTTACCGCCCTGTCGCCATTTGTTACCTCCCATGAGGACTGGATCTTTTACTTGTGGTGTTACACGGTCTGCATTATATTGGATGTGAGCACTATTTTGTTTAATGTTATGCCCCTATTCCGGCCAATTGGTCTTAGCACGCTGCTCGCATTTATTTTACTTATTAATCGCGGTCCACTTTAACTATAGCGGCCGCGTTTCTTTCTTTCTTTCTTTATTTATTTAACGTACTAATGTTGGTCCGCTTTAAGCATAGCAGCCGCATTTAGTTATTTTTTAATTTTTTTCACTAGCGCCCATGCCCAAACTTGACAAACAGATGCTTTTTTTAATCAAAGCGCCGCATGCAACGGTTTCACTTTAATAGTGGCCCGCCCCTTACTTTAGACGCGGTTTGTCTAAAGAAGGGGACGCGGCATCCATAAATGTGACAGCGCCGTATGGGCGCTAGTGAACAAAAAAACATTTGCAATGCAATATGCGAGACCTATTGCATTGCAAATGCTTTTTTGTGATTCCTCTCCCTCTCAGAATTACAGTTTACTCCTTTCTGAGCTGCTGGACTGTATGTTAGCCTAGCGCTTAGGCTCGAGGCACTTGACGGTCTCAGCGAGGCGCTGCATGGGGCCCCAGAACAGGTTTCTTTTACGTATGCTCCTCGCGCACCAAGCTCAGCACGCAGTCAGACAGCACCAGGGGCTGTTATTGCCGCACAATTACAGCTAAGTAGCTCAATACGGCCAGGGAGCCACTCAACAGTTAGAAATCAGCTCCCCTAGATTCTGCAAGGTGACTATTAAGCCTGCCAGAAAACAAAATTACTACCTTGAGGCATTTGAACTCAACAGTTCCAGTCCGCAGAACGAGATATGGTGCGGCTGGGGGATGGGGCAGTCATATGGAGCGGAAAGGAACAGCTACTTGCCCTTCTACTAGCCACACCGATTCCTGCATTGTGACTGGGGCGCAGGCAGGATTCCCACCCTAGCAAGAAGCAGCATGAAGGCATAAAAAACTCATTTATTCTTCTCAAGGCTAGCCTCTGCCTCAAGATAGCTCAGTGGGTTGACCGCTCACTGCCTACATCTGGGTGTACCCTGCACTTGACTGGTTTGAACCTTTCATCCTTCCAGGGTCAATAGTATCAATGCAATTGAGTGGGATAAAACCACATATTAATGGGTTAGCTAATATTACGATCCAGATGGCCAGGCAAGGCCGGTTCTAGGGTGCAGCAAATAGCTGGGTCCCTACGGCTCGCCCAGCAGGGGATGTAGGGTTGCCTGCTACAAGCAGCAGAGGTTGACAGCATTTTGGGAGCGGGGCAACGAAGAGGGACAACATGTCACTTCACCTAAAGGGAGGCAGCAGCAGCCCTGTCCCCCAGTGCTGTGTTGAAGAGTCGAAAGAACACCCCCGCAGCTCCTTGAATGGTAGTTGCCTGCATGGAACTTGACCTGCTTGTCCTGTGACATATAAACACATTTGCCACTTTGGACTACCATGGCTGGGCAGAAAACGAAATACTTTTGAGATTACTTCCCTCCCCTTGGCACAAAGATGTTTCAGTGTGCAAGGAACTGGTAGGGTCTGACTGGCCTACAGGGCACTCAGACAGTGCTCGAAGGACTGGTATAATGTCTCAGTGTAAGGACAGTTTTTAGGTCGAGCCTGGGCAGCGCATGCGCTGCTCTGTGAGGCATGCTGTATTCAGGAAGGGACTTGAAGCTCCGTCCATATTTTTCATTGGCTTGTGTCTTTGTCCACTGTAAACAGTGGCTGTTCATCAGTCAATAGGCTTAGTAGTCCCTCCTTAGTACAGCCTTGTCTCAGTTTGTAACCTCCCATGGCGACACCTTCTGTTACGTGTGTTGTTACTCGGTAGGCTTTAATTACAACCTCAGAGCACTATTTTCTCAAATTGCTTTGTCCTGCCTGCTGTTGCAGGCAGGACACGCTCTCTCCGAACGCTTTTAAAAAACTTTTTATAGCACGGACGCTGAACGCATTTGCAATGCAATAGGTCTCACATTTGCGAGAGTTCAAGCTATTGCATTGTAAATGACAATGCCTTTTATTTATCTGTTTTAAAACCAACACATAAATAGAAGGCATTGTCATTTTAAATGCCAATAGCTCAAACTCTCGTAAATGCGAGACATATTGCATTGCAAATGCTTGTTGCTTTTTCCATGTGTGCTGCCTAGTGCATGGAACATGGAACATGGAAAAACATGGAAAAAGCAAAACGTCTTGGCTTGTTTATGTGCAGGAAGGGGCACCTTCCTGCACATAAACAATCCTCCCCTGCACGCAGACACCCTTGCACTATGGTGCCTGCGTTGGCACTACACTGCTAAGTGTAGCGCCAGCGCAGGGAGAAACACAAGGCTGCACCATATCCTTGTAAATATGGTGCAGCCTTGCGTTTCTGAAGTGGCGGAGAGAGGCGTTAAGCCATGACGGCTAACGCCTTACTCCGCCCCTTAGTGTCATGTACAGACTTACAGGAAACAAACTTCGTTCTGCAAAAAGAGGCCGGTTGTGTGCACTAGTAGTGGAAATCAATCAAGATGTTCAAATGATTACCAAACTACAGTGCATTACCCCCAGGTCCCTTATGTCCTCGTCCCATTCATTAACAAAGTGGTGATAATCATCTCCCGACAGAAAAAAAGAAAAGAGGAATGCTGGGATCCTAACCCTAGCCCCTCCCACTGGGAGTACATAGGCAGCACTTACCCAGCATTCCGCCTGTTCTTTTTTTCTGTCTGTCGACAGAATTGAGTTGTGGATGCTGGTGCTGCTCCTGCTGGGCTTGAGTGGCTTTCTTCCTTGGATATACCCCGTCCGGCTGCCTGGCTGTGCGGTTGGGGTGTCTGGTGCTCTGCCTCCCAGCCTGCCGGGCTTGCTGGGAGGCTTGGTTTTCCCGATCCGGCTCCTGCGTGCAAAGGCTGGCCCTTTGTGGCTGGTGCGCCGGGAGTCCTTCCGGGTTGCTGGGCTCGTCTTCCTGGGCCTTGGCTGGGTGGAAAACGAGCCGTGTTGCCTGATTCTCCTGCCTTCCTCCTGCCCTGGCGGTGGTGTGTTCGGTCGCCTTGGGCTGGCTGTGGCTGGAGGAGAGGGGGGGGGCCTTGTTCCTGTCTCCGCCCCCACCCCCCCCCGGGTGAGTCCCGCATAGCGGTTTCTGCTTTTGGTTGTCGGATTGCTGTGGATTCAGTGGAGCTGCTGAGGGCCCCTCTACTGGCGCTGGGGGTGCTGCTGCGTGGGCGCTATGTTCGCGCTTTGTGTGCTTTGCAGCGCATTGGCATTTGCGCAAGGGTTGAGACCGCCGGCTATGGAGTCTGTGGTCATAGGGTTCGTTTCCTGCCATAGATAGGTGGGATGTGCGCTCTGCAAAGAACCAATCGCATTATTCACAAACATTGAGGCGTTCTGCAGTATCCCCATGTATGGATGTCTGGTGACTGAATTTCAAGTGTACTTTTCAAAATCCTCTTTCTGTCCTTGCGCCTCCTTCTGCCTGCCGAGGTCGCGGTCAGCTGCTTCCCCTGTTGTTCCCTGCGGGGAGTGCTGTGCGCTGTGGCTTGTCTGGTCGCAGGTCCTGCTGCCTAGGGGGGCCTGCTCCCCCGCGGTCGGGGTCTTGCTCTGTGGAGTCCGACAGCCCGTCTGCGTTCTGTTGGCGGTTCGCTGCGGGTGTCTTCTCTGCCCTGGGTGGAGTCGGCTCCGGTGTCCGTGATGGGCCTGGCTATGCTTTCGGGGTCCTTGTTCACTCCTCCTTCTGCATGCTGGCTGTTGGGAGTCCTGGGGTTGCCGGGCTGCCGTGCTGTGCTCCAGGGGCTTCCGTGACTGCTCTTGAGGTGATGTGACGCTGGCTTGCGCCATTTGCTTGCTCGCCCTTTGCACTGTCGGGTGGGGCTGCTTCATGGTCGCATGGCATGAGGGCAGTCTTGCTTTTAGGTTGGACCCAGGGCCTCATGCTTGCGGCGCGTGCGCTCTGCCTTTGTCCTCCATCCCCGCTTCTGCCTCTCCTCCTTGCTGCTCCTCTGCCTGGTGGATCGTGGGGCTGTTTTTTTCCCGGGGTTTCTTGAGGGCTTGCTCTGGTTGCCTGCTGCTCTGCCTTCGGGGGGGCGGCTGGCTGTGGCCTTTTGGTTGCGGTTGCTCTCGGTTATTGTCGCCCCTTCTTATGGCACACTGTGACTTCCGTTACGTGTTCTCGCCTCTCAGGAGGTTTTCTGTCCACTGTTGCTGTTCTGTCTATGCCTGTGGTTTCTTTGCTTTGGGTCCTTGTGGCCTGGTGGTTCCGGTCCCTGACTCTTACTCCATTGGTTGTGAGTTCCACTCCTGGTGTTGCGTGGGGTTGTGGGCTCTCGGTCACGGATGTTGGGGCTGTTCCTTTCCTTGTTGGTTGTTTTGGGAGCTCTCCTTTGGCTCTGTGTTTATGCGTTGCTTGTTTGGGTGCTGTGGGTCTAGGCGGTTGTCTGCCCTGCTGCCCTCTTTGGTCGCCTTCCGGGTGCGGAAGGGTCCTGCTCCTGCCGTACTTTGGCTCTGCTCGGGGTCTCTCGTGCCCTGTCCCTGTTGCTCCGTGCGGTGGCTGCTGCCTGCTGCGCACTGTTTTTGCTTCTGGACCTCATCTTTTGTGCTGTTTCTTTGCGCTGGCATTCTGGGTCCTCGGTCCTGGTCCCTGGCTTGCTCCTGGGGGGTGGGGCCTTGTTCCTGTTTCTGCCCCCCCCCCCGGTGTTTCCACGTGGCTGGGGCTGTTTCCTCTGTGTGCTGTTGCGAGCTGGCGCTCTGGTTGCCTTGTGCTCCTCCTGGGGTTCCCGTTTTTGGGCTCCTTCTTCTTTCCCTCTTGCGGGGTTCATCTCTTTGTGCGTGGGGGGGGCCTTGTTCTGTGTCTGCTGGGCCCACCTCCTCCTGGTGCGGGCCGCGTGGCGGATTGGCCTCCTGGGTCGCCCGCGTGCGGTGGCTTCTGCCTCTTCTGTTTTGCCTTGGTGCTGGCTCTGCGGGTTCCTGGTTCGTCCTCCTGGGTGTCCTGGTCCTCGCCTGGTCGTTTTCCTTGCCACTCCTGTGCTGTGTTTCCTCTTGGGGTGGTCCTTTGGTCCTCTTCCTTTGCTTCCGTCTTCCTCTTGGGGTGTGTCTGCCCTCTGGGGGTTCTGCCCCGGTGGTTCCCTGGCTGGGTGCCTGCCTGGGTTTGCGGTGGCTGTGGTCTTTGGCCCCTCTGTGTCTGGTTTTGGGCTGCCGCTTTGCCACCTTGTCCACTCCCGGTTTTGCCTGGTTGCTGGGTGTGGTGTTGGTTTGGGTCTGGTCCTTTCCTCTCCGGCGGCCGTGCCGTCTGGGCTGGTCCCTGGTCTGTTGTGGCTTGGCCCTTTTTTTGGTGAGTCGGGGCTAGTTTGTGGCCTGCCTGGGTGACCCTGGGTGGTTGTGTGTTCTCGGCTTCTGCTGTCGGCTGTTCTCCTCTGCTCTGTTGGGTTTGGGCTTTTGGCCCGGTCCTGTGGTCTCTGGGTCTCCGCCTATGGGTGGCTGTTTCCTAGGCGGTCGTTTCCTGGCCCTTGCTGCTGTGGGTTGGTTTCGCCCCTTGTGCCCTGGGCCTCCCCTTTCCGGCTGCTCTGGTCTGCTGCCTGGCCGGCTGTTCCTGTCTTTCCTGCGTGCCCCCCTGCTTTCTGGGGCCCGCTCTCATTGGCGGTGTCTGCTTCTGTGCCCCGCTGCCTCCGTTTGGATGGGGCAGTCGCTGGGTGTTTCTCTTGCCCCTTGGGTTGCCTGCCTGCTTGGCTGCTGGTTTCCCGGGGCTGGCTGCTGTGGTTTGGGGCTGTGATTGGGGGTTTGGTGCTCCTCTGGCCCTCCCTGGCCTTTGTTTTCGCCTGTGCCCTGCTGGGGCCTTCCCCTGTTTGGGGCCTTCCCCGGTTGTGGGTTGGGCTGCTGGGTTCTTCTGGTCGGGCGGGTTGCTTGGCTTCGGTCCTGGCTTCCCGTCTGCTTGGCGTTCTGTTGTCTGGCTTCTGCACTGGGGGTTTAGTTTCCCCTGCTCCGGCCCTCCCTTGGTGGTTGCTGGGCCGTGGTGTTTGTGGGCCTGGGCGGTCTGTTTGGCTTCTGTCCTGGCTGCTGTTGCCTCTCTGGTTTGGCTGGTTTTGGGGTTGGTTTTCCCTCCCCTTGGGGGTTTTCGGCCGTTGGCTCTGTCCCGCCCCTTTCGGGCCTGTGCGGGTTCCGGGTTGTTGGTCCCCGGTCTTTGCTGGCCTGTCTGTTTGGTCGGCAGTCTGCTTGGTCTCTTTGGGGGGCGTTTTCTGGCTGGCTTCTTCTTCTGCCCTGGTCTGTGTGGCCTTCGGGGTTGGCCTCGCCTGCCCCTGCTGCTCTGTTGTTTCCTGTCGGTCCCTGGTTTGGTTGGGGCCTAGCTCCTTGTGGGCGTTTGGCCTTCTGGGGTCCTGTTCTCTGGCTCTTCCCCTGTCCTTTTCGGTTTGGTTGGGGTCTGGCTGTCTGGTCCTCTTGGAGTTCTTTCTGGGTATGGTTCTGTTGGGTTCTCGGGCCTACTACCTTCTGGCTCTGTGGGCCTTGTGGGGTGGTGTTCCTGTTTCCCCTTTCTTGTGTGTGCCTTGGCCTTTGCTGACTCTTGGCCGTTTCCTGGGCTGTCGTTGTGGCTCCACCTCCCCCTCGGGGTGCTTGGTGGTTGTTGCTGGCCGTTCTCTGGTGTCTGGCCGGTTCTTCCCTCCTTGGTTTGGTCTGGTCCGTTTTTTGCCCTTCGTGCTTGGTTGCGTCTGTGGCTGTGGGGCGTTCCCTTCTTCCCCTTTTAGGGTTGCTTGTGTGTCCCTTGGTCGGTAGGGGTTTCCCTTCTTTCTCGTTCGGGCTGGCTCTGTCGGCGGCTGCTGTGGGTTCCTGTGTGCCTTCCTGGTGGGGCTGGGTTTGTCGGCCTTTTTGCCCGGTGCACTCCTTGGTCGTGTCCTGTTGGGGCCTCTTCTTCTCTGGTCCGCTTCGGTCCGGGGTGTTGGTTTCTTTGGTGCCTGTTTCCCTTCTGGGGCTTTGCCTTTGAGTTCTCTTTGGCGTGCCTCCTTTCGGCTTCCTTTTTGGCCTGGTCGCCCTTTTTGGGTGCTCTCCTCTGTTTCCTTGCTGTCGCCTTCGGTTTTTCTTGGCTCCGGTTTCCGGTCCTTGGTTTTTTCCCTGCTGGCCTGTTCCGGCTTGCTGGTCGGTTCGGTCGCTGGGGGTCTTCTTCTTTGTGTGGCCTCCTGGTTGTCCTTTTGTTGTGGGCGGCCTCGGTGGGGGGTTTTCTTTGGTGTGTTCCCCCCCCTTCCTTGTTCTCGGGGGGTGGATGGCTCCTGGTTTGTGCTGGCTTCCCTCTGTGGGTTGTACTTTTCTTCGGCTCGTCTCCCGTTTGTTTTGGTGGGTGCGGCCCTGCTTTGGTGAGGCGCTTTCCTGTCTGGGTGCTCTGCCTGTTTCCAGCGGTTCTCCCTTTTGCTGCTCTTGGGTTGCTGCCTTTGGGGGTGGTTTCCTGGGTGTGCTTGGGGGTTTGGAAGGCCGGGTTTTCTGCTTTGGTATTCTCCACTTTGTTAATGAATGGGACGAGGACATAAGGGACCTGGGGGTAATGCTCTATTACTTACCGGTAATCTTCATTACTCCGGGTCCTGTTGTCCTCGTCCCATTCATACGCCCCTCCCTCCCTCCCGGACGTCCGGCCTTCCTGTGGGGGCTTGGTTGTTCAGGCGGAATGCTGGGTAAGTGCTGCCTATGTACTCCCAGTGGGAGGAGCTAGGGTTAGGATCCCAGCATTCCTCTTTTCTTTTTTTCTGTCGGGAGATGATTATCTCCACTTTGTTAATGAATGGGACGAGGGCAACGGGACCCGGAGTAATGAAGATTACCGGTAAGTAATAGAGCATGTGCTTGTAAACAGCAGACAATAAACCGTTATGTGGAGCATAAGGGGGACCACATTCTAAATTTAACAACCAGCACTGCATTACTGAAAAGGTAATGCATAAAGTAGATAGATAGATAGATAGATAGGTAGATAGATAGATAGATAGATAGATAGGTAGATATTAACATAAGCAAAATAAATAAAAGGCTACAGCACTGTTAAGAGAAATCTTCCTGCACGTCATCCAATAGTCTTTTGTTTTTGAGGAATAAATCCCGGCACTGAGAGTTTGTTCCTGCAATGTGCCCCCCCACCCCAATACATGGTGAGCAGCAGCCAATACTGCTTTGAGATAGGGGCTTCCACCATACCCACAGGAGCTCTTCATTAAACAATCCCCACTGGTATGGAAGGAGGCCTTTCACCGGACGCGTGTCACAAGGCGCCAGCCAAACCAGGAGACTGGCCAGCCCCACACGAGACATAAAGGACCCCCTTAGGATGGGCTGCATTACGTCACAGCCTGTGGAACCAGCTGTGCGCAGCAACTACCGGAGGGGGTTCACTATATCATGTATGGTTATCCACTGTGTCACGTATGGTCATCAGTCGCTTGAAGTGAAGCGTCGCATGGAGTTCATGCACTGTCATGTATGGTTATCCACTGTGTCACGTATGGTCATCAGTCGCTTGAAGGAAGTGAAGCGTCGCATGGAGTTTATGCACTGTCATGTATGGTTATCCACTGTGTCACGTATGGTCATCAGTCGCTTGAAGTGAAGCGTCGCATGGAGTTCATGCACTGTCATGTATGGTTATCCACTGTGTCACGTTTGGTCATCAGTCGCTTGAAGTGAAGCGTTGCATGGAGTTCATGCACTGTCATGTATGGTTATCCACTGTGTCACGTATGGTCATCAGTCGCTTGAAGTGAAGCGTTGCATGGAGTTCATGCACTGTCATGTATGGTTATCCACTGTGTCACGTATGGTCATCAGTCGCTTGAAGGAAGTGAAGCGTCGCATGGAGTTCATGCACTGTCATGTATGGTTATCCACTGTGTCACGTATGGTCATCAGTCGCTTGAAGGAAGTGAAGCGTCGCATGGAGTTCATGCACTGTCATGTATGGTCATCCACTGTGTCACGTATGGTCATCAGTCGCTTGAAGGAAGTGAAGCGTCGCATGGAGTTCATGCACTGTCATGTATGGTTATCCACTGTGTCACGTATGGTCATCAGTCGCTTGAAGGAAGTGAAGCGTTGCATGGAGTTCATGCACTGTCATGTATGGTCATCCACTGTGTCACGTATGGTCATCAGTCGCTTGAAGGAAGTGAAGCGTCGCATGGAGTTCATGCACTGTCATGTATGGTTATCCACTGTGTCACGTATGGTCATCAGTCACTTGAAGGAAGTAAAGTGTTGCATGGAGTTCATGCACTGTCATGTATGGTTATCCACTGTGTCACGTAAGGTCATCAGTCGCTTGAAGGAAGTGAAGCGTCGCATGGAGTTCATGCACTGTCATGTATGGTTATCCACTGTGTCACGTATGGTCATCAGTCGCTTGAAGGAAGTGAAGCATCGCATGGAGTTCATGCACTGTCATGTATGGTTATCCACTGTGTCACGTATGGTCATCAGTCGCTTGAAGGAAGTGAAGCGTCGCATGGAGTTCATGCACTGTCATGTATGGTTATCCACTGTGTCACGTATGGTCATCAGTCGCTTGAAGTGAAGCGTCCCATGGAGTTCATGCACTGTCATGTATGGTTATCGACTGTGTCACGTATGGTCATCAGTCGCTTGAAGAAAGTGAAGCGTTGCATGGAGTTCATGCACTGTCATGTATGGTTATCGACTGTGTCACGTATGGTCATCAGTCGCTTGAAGAAAGTGAAGCGTCGCATCGAGTTCATGCACTGTCATGTATGGTTATCCACTGTGTCACGTATGGTCATCAGTCGCTTGAAGGAAGTGAAGCGTTGCATGGAGTTCATGCACTGTCATGTATGGTTATCGACTGTGTCACGTATGGTCATCAGCCGCTTGAAGAAAGTGAAGCGTCGCATGGAGTTCATGCACTGTCATGTATGGTTATCCACTGTGTCACGTATGGTCATCAGTCGCTTGAAGGAAGTGAAGCGTCGCATGGAGTTCATGCACTGTCATGTATGGTTAGCCACTGTGTCACGTATGGTCATCAGTCGCTTGAAGGAAGTGAAGCGTCGCATGGAGTTCATGCACTGTCATGTATGGTTATCCACTGTGTCACGTATGGTCATCAGTCGCTTGAAGGAAGTGAAACATCGCATGGAGTTCATGCACTGTCATGTATGGTTATCCACTGTGTCACGTATGGTCATCAGTCGCTTGAAGAAAGTGAAGCGTCGCATGGAGTTCATGCACTGTCATGTATGGTTATCCACTGTGTCACGTATGGTCATCAGTCGCTTGAAGTGAAGCGTCGCATGGAGTTCATGCACTGTCATGTATGGTTATCCACTGTGTCACGTATGGTCATCAGTCGCTTGGAAGTGAAGCGTCGCATGGAGTTCATGCACTGTCATGTATGGTTATCCACTGTGTCACGTATGGTCATCAGTCGCTTGAAGAAAGTGAAGCGTCGCATGGAGTTCATGCACTGTCATGTATGGTTATCCACTGTGTCACGTATGGTCATCAGTCGCTTGAAGAAAGTGAAGCATCGCATGGAGTTCATGCACTGTCATGTATGGTTATCCACTGTGTCACGTATGGTCATCAGTCGCTTGAAGGAAGTGAAGCGTTGCATGGAGTTCATGCACTGTCATGTATGGTTATCCACTGTGTCACGTATGGTCATCAGTCGCTTGAAGGAAGGGAAGCGTCGCATGGAGTTCATGCACTGTCATGTATGGTTATCCACTGTGTCACGTATGGTCATCAGTCGCTTGAAGGAAGTGAAGCGTCGCATGGAGTTCATGCACTGTCATGTATGGTTATCCACTGTGTCACGTATGGTCATCAGTCGCTTGAAGGAAGTGAAACATCGCATGGAGTTCATGCACTGTCATGTATGGTTATCCACTGTGTCACGTATGGTCATCAGTCGCTTGAAGAAAGTGAAGCGTTGCATGGAGTTCATGCACTGTCATGTATGGTTATCCACTGTGTCACGTATGGTCATCAGTCGCTTGAAGGAAGTGAAACATCGCATGGAGTTCATGCACTGTCATGTATGGTTATCCACTGTGTCACGTATGGTCATCAGTCGCTTGAAGAAAGTGAAGCGTCGCATGGAGTTCATGCACTGTCATGTATGGTTATCCACTGTGTCACGTATGGTCATCAGTCGCTTGGAAGTGAAGCGTCGCATGGAGTTCATGCACTGTCATGTATGGTTATCCACTGTGTCACGTATGGTCATCAGTCGCTTAGAAGTGAAGCGTCGCATGGAGTTCATGCACTGTCATGTATGGTTATCCACTGTGTCACGTATGGTCATCAGTCGCTTGAAGAAAGTGAAGCGTCGCATGGAGTTCATGCACTGTCATGTATGGTTATCCACTGTGTCACGTATGGTCATCAGTCGCTTGAAGAAAGTGAAGCATCACATGGAGTTCATGCACTGTCATGTATGGTTATCCACTGTGTAATGTATGGTCATCAGTCGCTTGAAGGAAGTGAAGCGTCGCATGGAGTTCATGCACTGTCATGTATGGTTATCCACTGTGTCACGTATGGTCATCAGTCGCTTGAAGGAAGTGAAGCGTCGCATGGAGTTCATGTACTGTCATGTATGGTTATCCACTGTGTCACGTATGGTCATCAGTCGCTTGAAGGAAGTGAAGCGTCGCATGGAGTTCATGCACTGTGATGTATGGTTATCCACTGTGTCACGTATGGTCATCAGTCGCTTGAAGGAAGTGAAACATCGCATGGAGTTCATGCACTGTCATGTATGGTTATCCACTGTGTCACGTATGGTCATCAGTCGCTTGAAGAAAGTGAAGTGTCGCATGGAGTTCATGCACTGTCATGTATGGTTATCCACTGTGTCACGTATGGTCATCAGTCGCTTGAAGTGAAGCGTCGCATGGAGTTCATGCACTGTCATGTATGGTTATCCACTGTGTCACGTATGGTCATCAGTCGCTTGAAGGAAGTGAAGCGTCGCATGGAGTTCATGCACTGTCATGTATGGTTATCCACTGTGTCACGTATGGTCATCAGTCGCTTGAAGAAGTGAAGCGTCGCATGGAGTTCATGCACTGTCATGTATGGTTATCCACTGTGTCACGTTTGGTCATCAGTCGCTTGAAGTGAAGCGTTGCATGGAGTTCATGCACTGTCATGTATGGTTATCCACTGTGTCACGTATGGTCATCAGTCGCTTGAAGTGAAGCGTCGCATGGAGTTCATGCACTGTCATGTATGGTTATCCACTGTGTCACGTATGGTCATCAGTCGCTTGAAGGAAGTGAAGCGTCGCATGGAGTTCATGCACTGTCATGTATGGTTATCCACTGGGTCACGTATGGTCATCAGTCGCTTGAAGGAAGTGAAGCGTCGCATGGAGTTCATGCACTGTCATGTATGGTCATCCACTGTGTCACGTATGGTCATCAGTCGCTTGAAGGAAGTGAAGCGTCGCATGGAGTTCATGCACTGTCATGTATGGTCATCCACTGTGTCACGTATGGTCATCAGTCGCTTGAAGGAAGTGAAGCGTCGCATGGAGTTCATGCACTGTCATGTATGGTTATCCACTGTGTCACGTATGGTCATCAGTCACTTGAAGGAAGTAAAGTGTTGCATGGAGTTCATGCACTGTCATGTATGGTTATCCACTGTGTCACGTAAGGTCATCAGTCGCTTGAAGGAAGTGAAGCGTAGCATGGAGTTCATGCACTGTCATGTATGGTTATCCACTGTGTCACGTATGGTCATCAGTCGCTTGAAGGAAGTGAAGCGTCGCATGGAGTTCATGCACTGTCATGTATGGTTATCCACTGTGTCACGTATGGTCATCAGTCGCTTGAAGTGAAGCGTCCCATGGAGTTCATGCACTGTCATGTATGGTTATCCACTGTGTCACGTATGGTCATCATTCGCTTGAAGGAAGTGAAGCGTCGCATGGAGTTCATGCACTGTCATGTATGGTTATCCACTGTGTCACGTATGGTCATCAGTCGCTTGAAGGAAGTGAAGCGTCGCATGGAGTTCATGCACTGTCATGTATGGTTATCCACTGTGTCACGTATGGTCATCAGTCGCTTGAAGAAAGTGAAGCGTTGCATGGAGTTCATGCACTGTCATGTATGGTTATCCACTGTGTCACGTATGGTCATCAGTCGCTTGAAGGAAGTGAAGCGTTGCATGGAGTTCATGCACTGTCATGTATGGTTATCGACTGTGTCACGTATGGTCATCAGTCGCTTGAAGAAAGTGAACCGTCGCATGGAGTTCATGCACTGTCATGTATGGTTATCCACTGTGTCACGTATGGTCATCAGTCGCTTGAAGGAAGTGAAGCGTCGCATGGAGTTCATGCACTGTCATGTATGGTTATCCACTGTGTCACGTATGGTCATCAGTCGCTTGAAGGAAGTGAAGCGTCGCATGGAGTTCATGCACTGTCATGTATGGTTATCCACTGTGTCACGTATGGTCATCAGTCGCTTGAAGGAAGTGAAACATCGCATGGAGTTCATGCACTGTCACATATGGTTATCCACTGTGTCACGTATGGTCATCAGTCACTTGAAGAAAGTGAAGCGTCGCATGGAGTTCATGCACTGTCATGTATGGTTATCCACTGTGTCACGTATGGTCATCAGTCGCTTGAAGTGAAGCGTTGCATGGAGTTCATGCACTGTCATGTATGGTTATCCACTGTGTCACGTATGGTCATCAGTCGCTTGAAGTGAAGCGTCGCATGGAGTTCATGCACTGTCATGTATGGTTATCCACTGTGTCACGTATGGTCATCAGTCGCTTGAAGTGAAGCGTCGCATGGAGTTCATGCACTGTCATGTATGGTTATCCACTGTGTCACGTATGGTCATCAGTCGCTTGAGAAGTGAAGCGTCGCATGGAGTTCATGCACTGTCATGTATGGTTATCCACTTTGTCACGTATGGTCATCAGTCGCTTGAAGGAAGTGAAGCGTCGCATGGAGTTCATGCACTGTCATGTATGGTTATCCACTGTGTCACGTATGGTCATCAGTCGCTTGAAGGAAGTGAAGCGTTGCATGGAGTTCATGCACTGTCATGTATGGTTATCCACTGTGTCACGTATGGTCATCAGTCGCTTGAGAAGTGAAGCGTCGCATGGAGTTCATGCACTGTCATGTATGGTTATCCACTGTGTCACGTATGGTCATCAGTCGCTTGAAGGAAGTGAAGCGTCGCATGGAGTTCATGCACTGTCATGTATGGTTATCCACTGTGTCACGTATGGTCATCAGTCGCTTGAAGGAAGTGAAGCGTCGCATGGAGTTCATGCACTGTCATGTATGGTTATCCACTGTGTCACGTATGGTCATCAGTCGCTTGAAGGAAGTGAAGCGTCGCATGGAGTTCATGCACTGTCATGTATGGTTATCCACTGTGTCACGTATGGTCATCAGTCGCTTGAAGAAAGTGAAGCGTCGCATGGAGTTCATGCACTGTCATGTATGGTTATCCACTGTGTCACGTATGGTCATCAGTCGCTTGAAGGAAGTGAAGCGTCGCATGGAGTTCATGCACTGTCATGTATGGTTATCCACTGTGTCACGTATGGTCATCAGTCGCTTGAAGAAAGTGAAGCGTTGCATGGAGTTCATGCACTGTCATGTATGGTTATCCACTGTGTCACGTATGGTCATCAGTCGCTTGAAGGAAGTGAAGCGTCGCATAGAGTTCATGCACTGTCATGTATGGTTATCCACTGTGTCACAAATGGTCATCAGTCGCTTGAAGAAAGTGAAGCATCGCATGGAGTTCATGCACTGTCATGTATGGTTATCCACTGTGTCACATATGGTCATGAGTCGCTTGAAGTGAAGCGTTGCATGGAGTTCATGCACTGTCATGTATGGTTATCCACTGTGTCACGTATGGTCATCAGTCGCTTGAAGGAAGTGAAGCGTCGCATGGAGTTCATGCACTGTCATGTATGGTTATCCACTGTGTCACGTATGGTCATCAGTCGCTTGAAGGAAGTGAAGCGTTGCATGGAGTTCATGCACTGTCATGTATGGTTATCCACTGTGTCACGTATGGTCATCAGTCGCTTGAAGGAAGTGAAGCGTCGCATGGAGTTCATGCACTGTCATGTATGGCTATCCACTGTGTCACGTATGGTCATCAGTCGCTTGAAGGAAGTGAAGCGTTGCATGGAGTTCATGCACTGTCATGTATGGTTATCCACTGTGTCACGTATGGTCATCAGTCGCTTGAAGGAAGTGAAGCGTCGCATGGAGTTCATGCACTGTCATGTATGGTTATCCACTGTGTCACGTATGGTCATCAGTCGCTTGAAGTGAAGCGTCGCATGGAGTTCATGCACTGTCATGTATGGTTATCCACTGTGTCACGTATGGTCATCAGTCGCTTGAAGAAAGTGAAGCGTCGCATGGAGTTCATGCACTGTCATGTATGGTTATCCACTGTGTCACGTATGGTCATCAGTCGCTTGAAGAAAGTGAAGCGTCGCATGGAGTTCATGCACTGTCATGTATGGTTATCCACTGTGTCACGTATGGTCATCAGTCGCTTAGAAGTGAAGCGTCCCATGGAGTTCATGCACTGTCATGTATGGTTATCCACTGTGTCACGTATGGTCATCAGTCGCTTGAAGGAAGTGAAGCGTCGCATGGAGTTCATGCACTGTCATGTATGGTTATCCACTGTGTCACGTTTGGTCATCAGTCGCTTGAAGTGAAGCGTTGCATGGAGTTCATGCACTGTCATGTATGGTTATCCACTGTGTCACGTATGGTCATCAGTCGCTTGAAGGAAGTGAAGCGTCGCATGGAGTTCATGCACTGTCATGTATGGTTATCCACTGTGTCACGTATGGTCATCAGTCGCTTGAAGGAAGTGAAGCGTCGCATGGAGTTCATGCACTGTCATGTATGGTTATCCACTGTGTCACGTATGGTCATCAGTCGCTTGAAGTGAAGCGTCGCATGGAGTTCATGCACTGTCATGTATGGTTATCCACTGTGTCACGTATGGTCATCAGTCGCTTGAAGGAAGTGAAGCGTCGCATGGAGTTCATGCACTGTCATGTATGGTTATCCACTGTGTCACGTATGGTCATCAGTCGCTTGAAGGAAGTGAAGCGTCGCATGGAGTTCATGCACTGTCATGTATGGTTATCCACTGTGTCACGTATGGTCATCAGTCGCTTGAAGAAAGTGAAGCGTCGCATGGAGTTCATGCACTGTCATGTATGGTTATCCACTGTGTCACGTATGGTCATCAGTCGCTTGAAGGAAGTGAAGCGTCGCATGGAGTTCATGCACTGTCATGTATGGTTATCCACTGTGTCACGTATGGTCATCAGTCGCTTGAAGGAAGTGAAGCGTCGCATGGAGTTCATGCACTGTCATGTATGGTTATCCACTGTGTCACGTATGGTCATCAGTCGCTTGAAGGAAGTGAAGCGTTGCATGGAGTTCATGCACTGTCATGTATGGTTATCCACTGTGTCACGTATGGTCATCAGTCGCTTGAAGTGAAGCGTCGCATGGAGTTCATGCACTGTCATGTATGGTTATCCACTGTGTCACGTATGGTCATCAGTCGCTTGAAGGAAGTGAAGCGTCGCATGGAGTTCATGCACTGTCATGTATGGTTATCCACTGTGTCACGTATGGTCATCAGTCGCTTGAAGGAAGTGAAGCGTCGCATGGAGTTCATGCACTGGCCTGTATGGTTATCCATTGTGTCATGTATGGTCATCAGTCGCTTGAAGAAAGTGAAGCGTTGCATGGAGTTCATGCACTGTCATGTATGGTTATCCACTGTGTCACGTATGGTCATCAGTCGCTTGAAGGAAGTGAAGCGTTGCATGGAGTTCATGCACTGTCATGTATGGTTATCCACTGTGTCACGTATGGTCATCAGTCGCTTGAAGGAAGTGAAGCGTTGCATGGAGTTCATGCACTGTCATGTATGGTTATCCACTGTGTCACGTATGGTCATCAGTCGCTTGAAGGAAGTGAAGCGTCGCATGGAGTTCATGCACTGTCATGTATGGTTATCCACTGTGTCACGTATGGTCATCAGTCGCTTGAAGGAAGTGAAGCGTCGCATGGAGTTCATGCACTGTCATGTATGGTTATCCACTGTGTCACGTATGGTCATCAGTCGCTTGAAGAAAGTGAAGCGTCGCATGGAGTTCATGCACTGTCATGTATGGTTATCCACTGTGTCACGTATGGTCATCAGTCGCTTGAAGTGAAGCGTCGCATGGAGTTCATGCACTGTCATGTATGGTTATCCACTGTGTCACGTATGGTCATCAGTCGCTTGAAGTGAAGCGTCGCATGGAGTTCATGCACTGTCATGTATGGTTATCCACTGTGTCACGTATGGTCATCAGTCGCTTGAAGGAAGTGAAGCGTCGCATGGAGTTCATGCACTGTCATGTATGGTTATCCACTGTGTCACGTATGGTCATCAGTCGCTTGAAGGAAGTGAAGCGTCGCATGGAGTTCATGCACTGTCATGTATGGTTATCCACTGTGTCACGTATGGTCATCAGTCGCTTGAAGGAAGTGAAGCGTCGCATGGAGTTCATGCACTGTCATGTATGGTTATCCACTGTGTCACGTATGGTCATCAGTCGCTTGAAGGAAGTGAAGCGTCGCATGGAGTTCATGCACTGTCATGTATGGTTATCCACTGTGTCACGTATGGTCATCAGTCGCTTGAAGGAAGTGAAGCGTCGCATGGAGTTCATGCACTGTCATGTATGGTTATCCACTGTGTCACGTATGGTCATCAGTCGCTTGAAGGAAGTGAAGCGTCGCATGGAGTTCATGCACTGTCATGTATGGTTATCCACTGTGTCACGTATGGTCATCAGTCGCTTGAAGGAAGTGAAACATCGCATGGAGTTCATGCACTGTCATGTATGGTTATCCACTGTGTCACGTATGGTCATCAGTCGCTTGAAGAAAGTGAAGCGTCGCATGGAGTTCATGCACTGTCATGTATGGTTATCCACTGTGTCACGTATGGTCATCAGTCGCTTGAAGTGAAGCGTTGCATGGAGTTCATGCACTGTCATGTATGGTTATCCACTGTGTCACGTATGGTCATCAGTCGCTTGAAGGAAGTGAAGCGTCGCATGGAGTTCATGCACTGTCATGTATGGTTATCCACTGTGTCACGTATGGTCATCAGTCGCTTGAAGAGTGAAGCGTCGCATGGAGTTCATGCACTGTCATGTATGGTTATCCACTGTGTCACGTATGGTCATCAGTCGCTTGAAAGTGAAGCGTCGCATGGAGTTCATGCACTGTCATGTATGGTTATCCACTGTGTCACGTATGGTCATCAGTCGCTTGAAGGAAGTGAAGCGTCGCATGGAGTTCATGCACTGTCATGTATGGTTATCCACTGTGTCACGTATGGTCATCAGTCGCTTGAAGGAAGTGAAGCGTTGCATGGAGTTCATGCACTGTCATGTATGGTTATCCACTGTGTCACGTATGGTCATCAGTCGCTTGAAGTGAAGCGTCGCATGGAGTTCATGCACTGTCATGTATGGTTATCCACTGTGTCACGTATGGTCATCAGTCGCTTGAAGGAAGTGAAGCGTTGCATGGAGTTCATGCACTGTCATGTATGGTTATCCACTGTGTCACGTATGGTCATCAGTCGCTTGAAGGAAGTGAAGCGTCGCATGGAGTTCATGCACTGTCATGTATGGTTATCCACTGTGTCACGTATGGTCATCAGTCGCTTGAAGGAAGTGAAGCGTCGCATGGAGTTCATGCACTGTCATGTATGGTTATCCACTGTGTCACGTATGGTCATCAGTCGCTTGAAGAAAGTGAAGCGTCGCATGGAGTTCATGCACTGTCATGTATGGTTATCCACTGTGTCACGTATGGTCATCAGTCGCTTGAAGGAAGTGAAGCGTCGCATGGAGTTCATGCACTGTCATGTATGGTTATCCACTGTGTCACGTATGGTCATCAGTCGCTTGAAGAAAGTGAAGCGTTGCATGGAGTTCATGCACTGTCATGTATGGTTATCCACTGTGTCACGTATGGTCATCAGTCGCTTGAAGGAAGTGAAGCGTCGCATGGAGTTCATGCACTGTCATGTATGGTTATCCACTGTGTCACGTATGGTCATCAGTCGCTTGAAGAAAGTGAAGCGTCGCATGGAGTTCATGCACTGTCATGTATGGTTATCCACTGTGTCACGTATGGTCATCAGTCGCTTGAAGAAGTGAAGCGTTGCATGGAGTTCATGCACTGTCATGTATGGTTATCCACTGTGTCACGTATGGTCATCAGTCGCTTGAAGGAAGTGAAGCGTCGCATGGAGTTCATGCACTGTCATGTATGGTTATCCACTGTGTCACGTATGGTCATCAGTCGCTTGAAGGAAGTGAAGCGTTGCATGGAGTTCATGCACTGTCATGTATGGTTATCCACTGTGTCACGTATGGTCATCAGTCGCTTGAAGGAAGTGAAGCGTCGCATGGAGTTCATGCACTGTCATGTATGGTTATCCACTGTGTCACGTATGGTCATCAGTCGCTTGAAGGAAGTGAAGCGTTGCATGGAGTTCATGCACTGTCATGTATGGTTATCCACTGTGTCACGTATGGTCATCAGTCGCTTAGAAGTGAAGCGTCGCATGGAGTTCATGCACTGTCATGTATGGTTATCCACTGTGTCACGTATGGTCATCAGTCGCTTGAAGGAAGTGAAGCGTCGCATGGAGTTCATGCACTGTCATGTATGGTTATCCACTGTGTCACGTATGGTCATCAGTCGCTTGAAGGAAGTGAAGCGTCGCATGGAGTTCATGCACTGTCATGTATGGTTATCCACTGTGTCACGTATGGTCATCAGTCGCTTGAAGAAAGTGAAGCGTCGCATGGAGTTCATGCACTGTCATGTATGGTTATCCACTGTGTCACGTATGGTCATCAGTCGCTTGAAGTGAAGCGTCGCATGGAGTTCATGCACTGTCATGTATGGTTATCCACTGTGTCACGTATGGTCATCAGTCGCTTGAAGGAAGTGAAGCGTCGCATGGAGTTCATGCACTGTCATGTATGGTTATCCACTGTGTCACGTTTGGTCATCAGTCGCTTGAAGTGAAGCGTTGCATGGAGTTCATGCACTGTCATGTATGGTTATCCACTGTGTCACGTATGGTCATCAGTCGCTTGAAGGAAGTGAAGCGTCGCATGGAGTTCATGCACTGTCATGTATGGTTATCCACTGTGTCACGTATGGTCATCAGTCGCTTGAAGGAAGTGAAGCGTCGCATGGAGTTCATGCACTGTCATGTATGGTTATCCACTGTGTCACGTATGGTCATCAGTCGCTTGAAGAGTGAAGCGTCGCATGGAGTTCATGCACTGTCATGTATGGTTATCCACTGTGTCACGTATGGTCATCAGTCGCTTGAAGGAAGTGAAGCGTCGCATGGAGTTCATGCACTGTCATGTATGGTTATCCACTGTGTCACGTATGGTCATCAGTCGCTTGAAGGAAGTGAAGCGTCGCATGGAGTTCATGCACTGTCATGTATGGTTATCCACTGTGTCACGTATGGTCATCAGTCGCTTGAAGAAAGTGAAGCGTCGCATGGAGTTCATGCACTGTCATGTATGGTTATCCACTGTGTCACGTATGGTCATCAGTCGCTTGAAGGAAGTGAAGCGTCGCATGGAGTTCATGCACTGTCATGTATGGTTATCCACTGTGTCACGTATGGTCATCAGTCGCTTGAAGGAAGTGAAGCGTCGCATGGAGTTCATGCACTGTCATGTATGGTTATCCACTGTGTCACGTATGGTCATCAGTCGCTTGAAGGAAGTGAAGCGTTGCATGGAGTTCATGCACTGTCATGTATGGTTATCCACTGTGTCACGTATGGTCATCAGTCGCTTGAAGAAGTGAAGCGTCGCATGGAGTTCATGCACTGTCATGTATGGTTATCCACTGTGTCACGTATGGTCATCAGTCGCTTGAAGGAAGTGAAGCGTCGCATGGAGTTCATGCACTGTCATGTATGGTTATCCACTGTGTCACGTATGGTCATCAGTCGCTTGAAGGAAGTGAAGCGTCGCATGGAGTTCATGCACTGTCATGTATGGTTATCCACTGTGTCACGTATGGTCATCAGTCGCTTGAAGGAAGTGAAGCGTTGCATGGAGTTCATGCACTGTCATGTATGGTTATCCACTGTGTCACGTATGGTCATCAGTCGCTTGAAGGAAGTGAAGCGTCGCATGGAGTTCATGCACTGTCATGTATGGTTATCCACTGTGTCACGTATGGTCATCAGTCGCTTGAAGGAAGTGAAGCGTCGCATGGAGTTCATGCACTGTCATGTATGGTTATCCACTGTGTCACGTATGGTCATCAGTCGCTTGAAGGAAGTGAAGCGTCGCATGGAGTTCATGCACTGTCATGTATGGTTATCCACTGTGTCACGTATGGTCATCAGTCGCTTGAAGAAAGTGAAGCGTCGCATGGAGTTCATGCACTGTCATGTATGGTTATCCACTGTGTCACGTATGGTCATCAGTCGCTTGAAGTGAAGCGTCGCATGGAGTTCATGCACTGTCATGTATGGTTATCCACTGTGTCACGTATGGTCATCAGTCGCTTGAAGTGAAGCGTCGCATGGAGTTCATGCACTGTCATGTATGGTTATCCACTGTGTCACGTATGGTCATCAGTCGCTTGAAGAAAGTGAAGCGTCGCATGGAGTTCATGCACTGTCATGTATGGTTATCCACTGTGTCACGTATGGTCATCAGTCGCTTGAAGGAAGTGAAGCGTCGCATGGAGTTCATGCACTGTCATGTATGGTTATCCACTGTGTCACGTATGGTCATCAGTCGCTTGAAGGAAGTGAAGCGTCGCATGGAGTTCATGCACTGTCATGTATGGTTATCCACTGTGTCACGTATGGTCATCAGTCGCTTGAAGGAAGTGAAGCGTCGCATGGAGTTCATGCACTGTCATGTATGGTTATCCACTGTGTCACGTATGGTCATCAGTCGCTTGAAGGAAGTGAAGCATCGCATGGAGTTCATGCACTGTCATGTATGGTTATCCACTGTGTCACGTATGGTCATCAGTCGCTTGAAGAAAGTGAAGCGTCGCATGGAGTTCATGCACTGTCATGTATGGTTATCCACTGTGTCACGTATGGTCATCAGTCGCTTGAAGGAAGTGAAGCGTCGCATGGAGTTCATGCACTGTCATGTATGGTTATCCACTGTGTCACGTATGGTCATCAGTCGCTTGAAGGAAGTGAAGCGTCGCATGGAGTTCATGCACTGTCATGTATGGTTATCCACTGTGTCACGTATGGTCATCAGTCGCTTGAAGGAAGTGAAGCGTTGCATGGAGTTCATGCACTGTCATGTATGGTTATCCACTGTGTCACGTATGGTCATCAGTCGCTTGAAGGAAGTGAAGCGTCGCATGGAGTTCATGCACTGTCATGTATGGTTATCCACTGTGTCACGTATGGTCATCAGTCGCTTGAAGGAAGTGAAGCGTCGCATGGAGTTCATGCACTGTCATGTATGGTTATCCACTGTGTCACGTATGGTCATCAGTCGCTTGAAGGAAGTGAAGCGTCGCATGGAGTTCATGCACTGTCATGTATGGTTATCCACTGTGTCACGTATGGTCATCAGTCGCTTGAAGGAAGTGAAGCGTTGCATGGAGTTCATGCACTGTCATGTATGGTTATCCACTGTGTCACGTTTGGTCATCAGTCGCTTGAAGTGAAGCGTCGCATGGAGTTCATGCACTGTCATGTATGGTTATCCACTGTGTCACGTATGGTCATCAGTCGCTTGAAAGTGAAGCGTCGCATGGAGTTCATGCACTGTCATGTATGGTTATCCACTGTGTCACGTATGGTCATCAGTCGCTTGAAGGAAGTGAAGCGTCGCATGGAGTTCATGCACTGTCATGTATGGTTATCCACTGTGTCACGTATGGTCATCAGTCGCTTGGAAGTGAAGCGTCGCATGGAGTTCATGCACTGTCATGTATGGTTATCCACTGTGTCACGTATGGTCATCAGTCGCTTGAAGGAAGTGAAGCGTTGCATGGAGTTCATGCACTGTCATGTATGGTTATCCACTGTGTCACGTATGGTCATCAGTCGCTTGAAGGAAGTGAAGCGTCGCATGGAGTTCATGCACTGTCATGTATGGTTATCCACTGTGTCACGTATGGTCATCAGTCGCTTGAAGAAAGTGAAGCATCGCATGGAGTTCATGCACTGTCATGTATGGTTATCCACTGTGTCACATATGGTCATGAGTCGCTTGAAGTGAAGCGTTGCATGGAGTTCATGCACTGTCATGTATGGTTATCCACTGTGTCACGTATGGTCATCAGTCGCTTGAAGGAAGTGAAGCGTCGCATGGAGTTCATGCACTGTCATGTATGGTTATCCACTGTGTCACGTATGGTCATCAGTCGCTTGAAGGAAGTGAAGCGTTGCATGGAGTTCATGCACTGTCATGTATGGTTATCCACTGTGTCACGTATGGTCATCAGTCGCTTGAAGGAAGTGAAGCGTCGCATGGAGTTCATGCACTGTCATGTATGGTTATCCACTGTGTCACGTATGGTCATCAGTCGCTTGAAGGAAGTGAAGCGTTGCATGGAGTTCATGCACTGTCATGTATGGTTATCCACTGTGTCACGTATGGTCATCAGTCGCTTGAAGTGAAGCGTCGCATGGAGTTCATGCACTGTCATGTATGGTTATCCACTGTGTCACGTATGGTCATCAGTCGCTTGAAAGTGAAGCGTCGCATGGAGTTCATGCACTGTCATGTATGGTTATCCACTGTGTCACGTATGGTCATCAGTCGCTTGAAGAAAGTGAAGCGTCGCATGGAGTTCATGCACTGTCATGTATGGTTATCCACTGTGTCACGTATGGTCATCAGTCGCTTGAAGAAAGTGAAGCGTCGCATGGAGTTCATGCACTGTCATGTATGGTTATCCACTGTGTCACGTATGGTCATCAGTCGCTTGAAGGAAGTGAAGCGTCGCATGGAGTTCATGCACTGTCATGTATGGTTATCCACTGTGTCACGTATGGTCATCAGTCGCTTGAAGGAAGTGAAGCGTCGCATGGAGTTCATGCACTGTCATGTATGGTTATCCACTGTGTCACGTTTGGTCATCAGTCGCTTGAAGTGAAGCGTTGCATGGAGTTCATGCACTGTCATGTATGGTTATCCACTGTGTCACGTATGGTCATCAGTTGCTTGAAGGAAGTGAAGCGTCGCATGGAGTTCATGCACTGTCATGTATGGTTATCCACTGTGTCACGTATGGTCATCAGTCGCTTGAAGGAAGTGAAGCGTCGCATGGAGTTCATGCACTGTCATGTATGGTTATCCACTGTGTCACGTATGGTCATCAGTCGCTTGAAGTGAAGCGTCGCATGGAGTTCATGCACTGTCATGTATGGTCATCCACTGTGTCACGTATGGTCATCAGTCGCTTGAAGGAAGTGAAGCGTCGCATGGAGTTCATGCACTGTCATGTATGGTTATCCACTGTGTCACGTATGGTCATCAGTCGCTTGAAGGAAGTGAAGCGTCGCATGGAGTTCATGCACTGTCATGTATGGTTATCCACTGTGTCACGTATGGTCATCAGTCGCTTGAAGAAAGTGAAGCGTCGCATGGAGTTCATGCACTGTCATGTATGGTTATCCACTGTGTCACGTATGGTCATCAGTCGCTTGAAGGAAGTGAAGCGTCGCATGGAGTTCATGCACTGTCATGTATGGTTATCCACTGTGTCACGTATGGTCATTCAGTCGCTTGAAGGAAGTGAAGCGTCGCATGGAGTTCATGCACTGTCATGTATGGTTATCCACTGTGTCACGTATGGTCATCAGTCGCTTGAAGGAAGTGAAGCGTTGCATGGAGTTCATGCACTGTCATGTATGGTTATCCACTGTGTCACGTATGGTCATCAGTCGCTTGAAGTGAAGCGTCCCATGGAGTTCATGCACTGTCATGTATGGTTATCCACTGTGTCACGTATGGTCATCATTCGCTTGAAGGAAGTGAAGCGTCGCATGAAGTTCATGCACTGTCATGTATGGTTATCCACTGTGTCACGTATGGTCATCAGTCGCTTGAAGGAAGTGAAGCGTCGCATGGAGTTCATGCACTGGCCTGTATGGTTATCCATTGTGTCATGTATGGTCATCAGTCGCTTGAAGAAAGTGAAGCGTTGCATGGAGTTCATGCACTGTCATGTATGGTTATCCACTGTGTCACGTATGGTCATCAGTCGCTTGAAGGAAGTGAAGCGTTGCATGGAGTTCATGCACTGTCATGTATGGTTATCCACTGTGTCACGGATGGTCATCAGTCGCTTGCAGGAAGTGAAGCGTTGCATGGAGTTCATGCACTGTCATGTATGGTTATCCACTGTGTCACGTATGGTCATCAGTCGCTTGAAGGAAGTGAAGCGTCGCATGGAGTTCATGCACTGTCATGTATGGTTATCCACTGTGTCACGTATGGTCATCAGTCGCTTGAAGGAAGTGAAACATCGCATGGAGTTCATGCACTGTCATTTATGGTTATCCACTGTGTCACGTATGGTCATCAGTCGCTTGAAGAAAGTGAAGCGTCGCATGGAGTTCATGCACTGTCATGTATGGTTATCCACTGTGTCACGTATGGTCATCAGTCGCTTGAAGTGAAGCGTCGCATGGAGTTCATGCACTGTCATGTATGGTTATCCACTGTGTCACGTATGGTCATCAGTCGCTTGAAGTGAAGCGTCGCATGGAGTTCATGCACTGTCATGTATGGTTATCCACTGTGTCACGTATGGTCATCAGTCGCTTGAAGAAAGTGAAGCGTCGCATGGAGTTCATGCACTGTCATGTATGGTTATCCACTGTGTCACGTATGGTCATCAGTCGCTTGAAGAAAGTGAAGCATCGCATGGAGTTCATGCACTGTCATGTATGGTTATCCACTGTGTCACGTATGGTCATCAGTCGCTTGAAGGAAGTGAAGCGTCGCATGGAGTTCATGCACTGTCATGTATGGTTATCCACTGTGTCACGTATGGTCATCAGTCGCTTGAAGGAAGTGAAGCATCGCATGGAGTTCATGCACTGTCATGTATGGTTATCAACTGTGTCACGTATGGTCATCAGTCGCTTGAAGGAAGTGAAGCGTCGCATGGAGTTCATGCACTGTCATGTATGGTTATCCACTGTGTCACGTATGGTCATCAGTCGCTTGAAGGAAGTGAAACATCGCATGGAGTTCATGCACTGTCATGTATGGTTATCCACTGTGTCACGTATGGTCATCAGTCGCTTGAAGAAAGTGAAGCGTCGCATGGAGTTCATGCACTGTCATGTATGGTTATCCACTGTGTCACGTGTGGTCATCAGTCGCTTGAAGGAAGTGAAGCGTTGCATGGAGTTCATGCACTGTCATGTATGGTTATCCACTGTGTCACGTATGGTCATCAGTCACTTGAAGGAAGTAAAGCGTCGCATGGAGTTCATGCACTGTCATGTATGGTTATCCACTTTGTCACGTATGGTCATCAGTCGCTTGAAGGAAGTGAAGCGTTGCATGGAGTTCATGCACTGTCATGTATGGTTATCCACTGTGTCACGTATGGTCATCAGTCACTTGAAGGAAGTAAGTCGTCGCATGGAGTTCATGCACTGTCATGTATGGTTATCCACTGTGTCACGTATGGTCATCAGTCGCTTGAAGTGAAGCGTCGCATGGAGTTCATGCACTGTCATGTATGGTTATCCACTGTGTCATGTATGGTCATCAGTCGCTTGAAGGAAGTGAAGCGTCGCATGGAGTTCATGCACTGTCATGTATGGTTATCCACTGTGTCACGTATGGTCATCAGTCGCTTGAAGGAAGTGAAGCGTTGCATGGAGTTCATGCACTGTCATGTATGGTTATCCACTGTGTCATGTTTGGTCATCAGTCGCTTGAAGTGAAGCGTCGCATGGAGTTCATGCACTGTCATGTATGGTTATCCACTGTGTCACGTATGGTCATCAGTCGCTTAAAGTAAAGCGTCGCATGGAGTTCATGCACTGTCATGTATGGTTATCCACTTTGTCACGTATGGTCATCAGTCGCTTGAAGGAAGTGAAGCGTCGCATGGAGTTCATGCACTGTCATGTATGGTTATCCACTGTTTCACGTATGGTCATCAGTCGCTTGAAGTGAAGCGTCGCATGGAGTTCATGCACTGTCATGTATGGTTATCCACTGTGTCACGTATGGTCATCAGTCGCTTGAAGGAAGTGAAGCGTTGCATGGAGTTCATGCACTGTCATGTATGGTTATCCACTGTGTCACGTATGGTCATCAGTCGCTTGAAGTAAGTGAAGCGTCGCATGGAGTTCATGCACTGTCATGTATGGTTATCCACTGTGTCACGTATGGTCATCAGTCGCTTGAAGAAAGTGAAGCGTCGCATGGAGTTCATGCACTGTCATGTATGGTTATCCACTGTGTCACGTATGGTCATCAGTCGCTTGAAGAAAGTGAAGCGTCGCATGGAGTTCATGCACTGTCATGTATGGTTATCCACTGTGTCACGTATGGTCATCAGTCGCTTGAAGGAAGTGAAGCGTCGCATGGAGTTCATGCACTGTCATGTATGGTTATCCACTGTGTCACGTATGGTCATCAGTCGCTTGAAGGAAGTGAAGCGTTGCATGGAGTTCATGCACTGTCATGTATGGTTATCCACTGTGTCACGTATGGTCATCAGTCGCTTGAAGTGAAGCGTCGCATGGAGTTCATGCACTGTCATGTATGGTTATCCACTGTGTCACGTATGGTCATCAGTCGCTTGAAGGAAGTGAAGCGTCGCATGGAGTTCATGCACTGTCATGTATGGTTATCCACTGTGTCACGTATGGTCATCAGTCGCTTGAAGGAAGTGAAGCGTCGCATGGAGTTCATGCACTGGCCTGTATGGTTATCCATTGTGTCATGTATGGTCATCAGTCGCTTGAAGAAAGTGAAGCGTTGCATGGAGTTCATGCACTGTCATGTATGGTTATCCACTGTGTCACGTATGGTCATCAGTCGCTTGAAGGAAGTGAAGCGTTGCATGGAGTTCATGCACTGTCATGTATGGTTATCCACTGTGTCACGTATGGTCATCAGTCGCTTGAAGGAAGTGAAGCGTCGCATGGAGTTCATGCACTGTCATGTATGGTTATCCACTGTGTCACGTATGGTCATCAGTCGCTTGAAGGAAGTGAAGCGTCGCATGGAGTTCATGCACTGTCATGTATGGTTATCCACTGTGTCACGTATGGTCATCAGTCGCTTGAAGGAAGTGAAACGTCGCATGGAGTTCATGCACTGTCATGTATGGTTATCCACTGTGTCACGTATGGTCATCAGTCGCTTGAAGAAAGTGAAGCGTCGCATGGAGTTCATGCACTGTCATGTATGGTTATCCACTGTGTCACGTATGGTCGTCAGTCGCTTGAAGTGAAGCGTCGCATGGAGTTCATGCACTGTCATGTATGGTTATCCACTGTGTCACGTATGGTCATCAGTCGCTTGAAGTGAAGCGTCGCATGGAGTTCATGCACTGTCATGTATGGTTATCCACTGTGTCACGTATGGTCATCAGTCGCTTGAAGAAAGTGAAGCGTCGCATGGAGTTCATGCACTGTCATGTATGGTTATCCACTGTGTCACGTATGGTCATCAGTCGCTTGAAGAAAGTGAAGCGTCGCATGGAGTTCATGCACTGTCATGTATGGTTATCCACTGTGTCACGTATGGTCATCAGTCGCTTGAAGGAAGTGAAGCGTCGCATGGAGTTCATGCACTGTCATGTATGGTTATCCACTGTGTTACGTATGGTCATCAGTCGCTTGAAGGAAGTGAAGCGTCGCATGGAGTTCATGCACTGTCATGTATGGTTATCAACTGTGTCACGTATGGTCATCAGTCGCTTGAAGGAAGTGAAGCGTCGCATGGAGTTCATGCATTGTCATGTATGGTTATCCACTGTGTCACGTATGGTCATCAGTCGCTTGAAGGAAGTGAAGCATCGCATGGAGTTCATGCACTGTCATGTATGGTTATCCACTGTGTCACGTATGGTCATCAGTCGCTTGAAGAAAGTGAAGCGTCGCATGGAGTTCATGCACTGTCATGTATGGTTATCCACTGTGTCACGTATGGTCATCAGTCGCTTGAAGGAAGTGAAGCGTTGCATGGAGTTCATGCACTGTCATGTATGGTTATCTACTCTGTCACGTATGGTCATCAGTCACTTGAAGGAAGTGAAGCGTCGCATGGAGTTCATGCACTGTCATGTATGGTTATCCACTGTGTCACGTATGGTCATCAGTCGCTTGAAGGAAGTGAAGCGTTGCATGGAGTTCATGCACTGTCATGTATGGTTATCCACTGTGTCACGTATGGTCATCAGTCACTTGAAGGAAGTGAAGCGTCGCATGGAGTTCATGCACTGTCATGTATGGTTATCCACTGTGTCACGTATGGTCATCAGTCGCTTGAAGTGAAGCGTCGCATGGAGTTCATGCACTGTCATGTATGGTTATCCACTGTGTCATGTATGGTCATCAGTCGCTTGAAGGAAGTGAAGCGTCGCATGGAGTTCATGCACTGTCATGTATGGTTATCCACTGTGTCACGTATGGTCATCAGTCGCTTGAAGGAAGTGAAGCGTTGCATGGAGTTCATGCACTGTCATGTATGGTTATCCACTGTGTCAGTTATGGTCATCAGTCGCTTGAAGGAAGTGAAGCGTCGCATGGAGTTCATGCACTGTCATGTATGGTTATCCACTGTGTCACGTTTGGTCATCAGTCGCTTGAAGTGAAGCGTTGCATGGAGTTCATGCACTGTCATGTATGGTTATCCACTGTGTCACGTATGGTCATCAGTCGCTTGAAGTGAAGCGTCGCATGGAGTTCATGCACTGTCATGTATGGTTATCCACTGTGTCACGTGTGGTCATCAGTCGCTTGAAGGAAGTGAAGCGTTGCATGGAGTTCATGCACTGTCATGTATGGTTATCCACTGTGTCACGTATGGTCATCAGTCACTTGAAGGAAGTAAAGCGTCGCATGGAGTTCATGCACTGTCATGTATGGTTATCCACTTTGTCACGTATGGTCATCAGTCGCTTGAAGGAAGTGAAGCGTTGCATGGAGTTCATGCACTGTCATGTATGGTTATCCACTGTGTCACGTATGGTCATCAGTCACTTGAAGGAAGTAAAGCGTCGCATGGAGTTCATGCACTGTCATGTATGGTTATCCACTGTGTCACGTATGGTCATCAGTCGCTTGAAGTGAAGCGTCGCATGGAGTTCATGCACTGTCATGTATGGTTATCCACTGTGCCATGTATGGTCATCAGTCGCTTGAAGGAAGTGAAGCGTCGCATGGAGTTCATGCACTGTCATGTATGGTTATCCACTGTGTCACGTATGGTCATCAGTCGCTTGAAGGAAGTGAAGCGTTGCATGGAGTTCATGCACTGTCATGTATGGTTATCCACTGTGTCATGTTTGGTCATCAGTCGCTTGAAGTGAAGCGTCGCATGGAGTTCATGCACTGTCATGTATGGTTATCCACTGTGTCACGTATGGTCATCAGTCGCTTGAAAGTAAAGCGTCGCATGGAGTTCATGCACTGTCATGTATGGTTATCCACTTTGTCACGTATGGTCATCAGTCGCTTGAAGGAAGTGAAGCGTCGCATGGAGTTCATGCACTGTCATGTATGGTTATCCACTGTTTCACGTATGGTCATCAGTCGCTTGAAGGAAGTGAAGCGTTGCATGGAGTTCATGCACTGTCATGTATGGTTATCCACTGTGTCACGTATGGTCATCAGTCGCTTGAAGTGAAGCGTCGCATGGAGTTCATGCACTGTCATGTATGGTTATCCACTGTGTCACGTATGGTCATCAGTCGCTTGAAGGAAGTGAAGCGTTGCATGGAGTTCATGCACTGTCATGTATGGTTATCCACTGTGTCACGTATGGTCATCAGTCGCTTGAAGTAAGTGAAGCGTCGCATGGAGTTCATGCACTGTCATGTATGGTTATCCACTGTGTCACGTATGGTCATCAGTCGCTTGAAGAAAGTGAAGCGTCGCATGGAGTTCATGCACTGTCATGTATGGTTATCCACTGTGTCACGTATGGTCATCAGTCGCTTGAAGGAAGTGAAGCGTCGCATGGAGTTCATGCACTGTCATGTATGGTTATCCACTGTGTCACGTATGGTCATCAGTCGCTTGAAGGAAGTGAAGCGTTGCATGGAGTTCATGCACTGTCATGTATGGTTATCCACTGTGTCACGTATGGTCATCAGTCGCTTGAAGTGAAGCGTCCCATGGAGTTCATGCACTGTCATGTATGGTTATCCACTGTGTCACGTATGGTCATCATTCGCTTGAAGGAAGTGAAGCGTCGCATGGAGTTCATGCACTGTCATGTATGGTTATCCACTGTGTCACGTATGGTCATCAGTCGCTTGAAGGAAGTGAAGCGTCGCATGGAGTTCATGCACTGGCCTGTATGGTTATCCATTGTGTCATGTATGGTCATCAGTCGCTTGAAGAAAGTGAAGCGTTGCATGGAGTTCATGCACTGTCATGTATGGTTATCCACTGTGTCACGTATGGTCATCAGTCGCTTGAAGGAAGTGAAGCGTTGCATGGAGTTCATGCACTGTCATGTATGGTTATCCACTGTGTCACGGATGGTCATCAGTCGCTTGAAGGAAGTGAAGCGTTGCATGGAGTTCATGCACTGTCATGTATGGTTATCCACTGTGTCACGTATGGTCATCAGTCGCTTGAAGGAAGTGAAGCGTCGCATGGAGTTCATGCACTGTCATGTATGGTTATCCACTGTGTCACGTATGGTCATCAGTCGCTTGAAGGAAGTGAAACATCGCATGGAGTTCATGCACTGTCATGTATGGTTATCCACTGTGTCACGTATGGTCATCAGTCGCTTGAAGAAAGTGAAGCGTCGCATGGAGTTCATGCACTGTCATGTATGGTTATCCACTGTGTCACGTATGGTCGTCAGTCGCTTGAAGTGAAGCGTCGCATGGAGTTCATGCACTGTCATGTATGGTTATCCACTGTGTCACGTATGGTCATCAGTCGCTTGAAGTGAAGCGTCGCATGGAGTTCATGCACTGTCATGTATGGTTATCCACTGTGTCACGTATGGTCATCAGTCGCTTGAAGGAAGTGAAACATCGCATGGAGTTCATGCACTGTCATGTATGGTTATCCACTGTGTCACGTATGGTCATCAGTCGCTTGAAGAAAGTGAAGCGTCGCATGGAGTTCATGCACTGTCATGTATGGTTATCCACTGTGTCACATATGGTCATCAGTCGCTTGAAGGAAGTGAAGCGTTGCATGGAGTTCATGCACTGTCATGTATGGTTATCCACTGTGTCACGTATGGTCATCAGTCACTTGAAGGAAGTAAAGCGTCGCATGGAGTTCATGCACTGTCATGTATGGTTATCCACTGTGTCACGTATGGTCATCAGTCGCTTGAAGGAAGTGAAGCGTTGCATGGAGTTCATGCACTGTCATGTATGGTTATCCACTGTGTCACGTATGGTCATCAGTCACTTGAAGGAAGTAAAGCGTCGCATGGAGTTCATGCACTGTCATGTATGGTTATCCACTGTGTCACGTATGGTCATCAGTCGCTTGAAGTGAAGCGTCGCATGGAGTTCATGCACTGTCATGTATGGTTATCCACTGTGTCATGTATGGTCATCAGTCGCTTGAAGGAAGTGAAGCGTCGCATGGAGTTCATGCACTGTCATGTATGGTTATCCACTGTGTCACGTATGGTCATCAGTCGCTTGAAGGAAGTGAAGCGTCGCATGGAGTTCATGCACTGTCATGTATGGTTATCCACTGTGTCAGTTATGGTCATCAGTCGCTTGAAGGAAGTGAAGCGTTGCATGGAGTTCATGCACTGTCATGTATGGTTATCCACTGTGTCACGTTTGGTCATCAGTCGCTTGAAGTGAAGCGTTGCATGGAGTTCATGCACTGTCATGTATGGTTATCCACTGTGTCACGTATGGTCATCAGTCGCTTGAAGTGAAGCGTCGCATGGAGTTCATGCACTGTCATGTATGGTTATCCACTGTGTCACGTATGGTCATCAGTCGCTTGAAGGAAGTGAAGCGTCGCATGGAGTTCATGCACTGTCATGTATGGTTATCCACTGTGTCACGTATGGTCATCAGTCGCTTGAAGGAAGTGAAGCGTCGCATGGAGTTCATGCACTGTCATGTATGGTTATCCACTGTGTCATGTATGGTCATCAGTCGCTTGAAGTGATGCGTTGCATGGAGTTCATGCACTGTCATGTATGGTTATCCACTGTGTCACGTATGGTCATCAGTCGCTTGAAGGAAGTGAAGCGTTGCATGGAGTTCATGCACTGTCATGTATGGTTATCCACTGTGTCACGTATGGTCATCAGTCGCTTGAAGTGAAGCGTCGCATGGAGTTCATGCACTGTCATGTATGGTTATCCACTGTGTCACGTATGGTCATCAGTCGCTTGAAGTGAAGCGTCGCATGGAGTTCATGCACTGTCATGTATGGTTATCCACTGTGTCACGTATGGTCATCAGTCGCTTGAAGTGAAGCGTCGCATGGAGTTCATGCACTGTCATGTATGGTTATCCACTGTGTCACGTATGGGCATCAGTCGCTTGAAGGAAGTGAAGCGTTGCATGGAGTTCATGCACTGTCATGTATGGTTATCCACTGTGTCACGTATGGTCATCAGTCGCTTGAAGGAAGTGAAGCGTCGCATGGAGTTCATGCACTGTCATGTATGGTTATCCACTGTGTCACGTATGGTCATCAGTCGCTTGAAGTAAAGCGTCGCATGGAGTTCATGCACTGTCATGTATGGTTATCCACTTTGTCACGTATGGTCATCAGTCGCTTGAAGGAAGTGAAGCGTCGCATGGAGTTCATGCACTGTCATGTATGGTTATCCACTGTGTCACGTATGGTCATCAGTCGCTTGAAGGAAGTGAAGCGTCGCATGGAGTTCATGCACTGTCATGTATGGTTATCCACTGTGTCACGTATGGTCATCAGTCGCTTGAAGGAAGTGAAGCGTCGCATGGAGTTCATGCACTGTCATGTATGGTTATCCACTGTGTCACGTATGGTCATCAGTCGCTTGAAGGAAGTGAAGCGTCGCATGGAGTTCATGCACTGTCATGTATGGTTATCCACTGTGTCACGTATGGTCATCAGTCGCTTGAAGTGAAGCGTCGCATGGAGTTCATGCACTGTCATGTATGGTTATCCACTGTGTCACGTATGGTCATCAGTCGCTTGAAGGAAGTGAAGTGTTGCATGGAGTTCATGCACTGTCATGTATGGTTATCCACTGTGTCACGTTTGGTCATCAGTCGCTTGAAGTGAAGCGTCGCATGGAGTTCATGCACTGTCATGTATGGTTATCCACTGTGTCACGTATGGTCATCAGTCGCTTGAAGTGAAGTGTCGCATGGAGTTCATGCACTGTCATGTATGGTTATCCACTGTGTCACGTATGGTCATCAGTCGCTTGAAGGAAGTGAAGCGTTGCATGGAGTTCATGCACTGTCATGTATGGTTATCCACTGTGTCACGTATGGTCATCAGTCGCTTGAAGAAAGTGAAGCATCGCATGGAGTTCATGCACTGTCATGTATGGTTATCCACCGTGTCACGTATGGTCATCAGTCGCTTGAAGTGAAGCGTCGCATGGAGTTCATGCACTGTCATTTATGGTTATCCACTGTGTCACGTATGGTCATCAGTCGCTTGAAGGAAGTGAAGCGTCGCATGGAGTTCATGCACTGTCATGTATGGTTATCCACTGTGTCACGTATGGTCATCAGTCGCTTGAAGAAAGTGAAGCGTCGCATGGAGTTCATGCACTGTCATGTATGGTTATCCACTGTGTCACGTATGGTCATCAGTCGCTTGAAGGAAGTGAAGCGTCGCATGGAGTTCATGCACTGTCATGTATGGTTATCCACTGTGTCACGTATGGTCATCAGTCGCTTGAAGAAAGTGAAGCGTCGCATGGAGTTCATGCACTGTCATGTATGGTTATCCACTGTGTCACGTATGGTCATCAGTCGCTTGAAGGAAGTGAAGCGTTGCATGGAGTTCATGCACTGTCATGTATGGTTATCCACTGTGTCACGTATGGTCATCAGTCACTTGAAGGAAGTAAAGCGTTGCATGGAGTTCATGCACTGTCATGTATGGTTATCCACTGTGTCACGTATGGTCATCAGTCGCTTGAAGTGAAGCGTCGCATGGAGTTCATGCACTGTCATGTATGGTTATCCACTGTGTCAGTTATGGTCATCAGTCGCTTGAAGGAAGTGAAGCGTCGCATGGAGTTCATGCACTATCATGTATGGTTATCCACTGTGTCACGTTTGGTCATCAGTCGCTTGAAGTGAAGCGTTGCATGGAGTTCATGCACTGTCATGTATGGTTATCCACTGTGTCACGTATGGTCATCAGTCGCTTGAAGGAAGTGAAGCGTCGCATGGAGTTCATGCACTGTCATGTATGGTTATCCACTGTGTCACGTATGGTCATCAGTCGCTTGAAGGAAGTGAAACATCGCATGGAGTTCATGCACTGTCATGTATGGTTATCCACTGTGTCACGTATGGTCATCAGTCGCTTGAAGAAAGTGAAGCGTTGCATGGAGTTCATGCACTGTCATGTATGGTTATCCACTGTGTCACGTATGGTCATCAGTCGCTTGAAGTGAAGCGTCGCATGGAGTTCATGCACTGTCATGTATGGTTATCCACTGTGTCACGTATGGTCATCAGTCACTTGAAGTGAAGCGTCGCATGGAGTTCATGCACTGTCATGTATGGTTATCCACTGTGTCACGTATGGTCATCAGTCGCTTGAAGAAAGTGAAGCGTCGCATGGAGTTCATGCACTGTCATGTATGGTTATCCACTGTGTCACGTATGGTCATCAGTCGCTTGAAGAAAGTGAAGCATCGCATGGAGTTCATGCACTGTCATGTATGGTTATCCACTGTGTCACGTATGGTCATCAGTCGCTTGAAGGAAGTGAAGCGTCGCATGGAGTTCATGCACTGTCATGTATGGTTATCCACTGTGTCACGTATGGTCATCAGTCGCTTGAAGGAAGTGAAGCGTCGCATGGAGTTCATGCACTGTCATGTATGGTTATCAACTGTGTCACGTATGGTCATCAGTCGCTTGAAGGAAGTGAAGCGTCGCATGGAGTTCATGCACTGTCATGTATGGTTATCCACTGTGTCACGTATGGTCATCAGTCGCTTGAAGGAAGTGAAACATCGCATGGAGTTCATGCACTGTCATGTATGGTTATCCACTGTGTCACGTATGGTCATCAGTCGCTTGAAGAAAGTGAAGCGTCGCATGGAGTTCATGCACTGTCATGTATGGTTATCCACTGTGTCACGTATGGTCATCAGTCGCTTGAAGGAAGTGAAGCGTTGCATGGAGTTCATGCACTGTCATGTATGGTTATCCACTGTGTCACGTATGGTCATCAGTCACTTGAAGGAAGTAAAGCGTCGCATGGAGTTCATGCACTGTCATGTATGGTTATCCACTGTGTCACGTATGGTCATCAGTCGCTTGAAGTGAAGCGTCGCATGGAGTTCATGCACTGTCATGTATGGTTATCCACTGTGTCATGTATGGTCATCAGTCGCTTGAAGGAAGTGAAGCGTCGCATGGAGTTCATGCACTGTCATGTATGGTTATCCACTGTGTCACGTATGGTCATCAGTCGCTTGAAGGAAGTGAAGCGTCGCATGGAGTTCATGCACTGTCATGTATGGTTATCCACTGTGTCAGTTATGGTCATCAGTCGCTTGAATGAAGTGAAGCGTCGCATGGAGTTCATGCACTGTCATGTATGGTTATCCACTGTGTCACGTTTGGTCATCAGTCGCTTGAAGTGAAGCATTGCATGGAGTTCATGCACTGTCATGTATGGTTATCCACTGTGTCACGTATGGTCATCAGTCGCTTGAAGTGAAGCGTCGCATGGAGTTCATGCACTATCATGTATGGTTATCCACTGTGTCACGTATGGTCATCAGTCGCTTGAAGGAAGTGAAGCGTCGCATGGAGTTCATGCACTGTCATGTATGGTTATCCACTGTGTCACGTATGGTCATCAGTCGCTTGAAGTGAAGCGTCGCATGGAGTTCATGCACTGTCATGTATGGTTATCCACTGTGTCACGTATGGTCATCAGTCGCTTGAAGGAAGTGAAGCGTCGCATGGAGTTCATGCACTGTCATGTATGGTTATCCACTGTGTCACGTATGGTCATCAGTCGCTTGAAGTGAAGCATTGCATGGAGTTCATGCACTGTCATGTATGGTTATCCACTGTGTCACGTATGGTCATCAGTCGCTTGAAGTGAAGCGTCGCATGGAGTTCATGCACTGTCATGTATGGTTATCCACTGTGTCACGTATGGTCATCAGTCGCTTGAAGGAAGTGAAGCGTCGCATGGAGTTCATGCACTGTCATGTATGGTTATCCACTGTGTCACGTATGGTCATCAGTCGCTTGAAGGAAGTGAAGCGTTGCATGGAGTTCATGCACTGTCATGTATGGTTATCCACTGTGTCACGTATGGTCATCAGTCGCTTGAAGGAAGTGAAGCGTCGCATGGAGTTCATGCACTGTCATGTATGGTTATCCACTGTGTCACGTATGGTCATCAGTCGCTTGAAGTAAAGCGTCGCATGGAGTTCATGCACTGTCATGTATGGTTATCCACTTTGTCACGTATGGTCATCAGTCGCTTGAAGGAAGTGAAGCGTCGCATGGAGTTCATGCACTGTCATGTATGGTTATCCACTGTGTCACGTATGGTCATCAGTCGCTTGAAGTGAAGTGTCGCATGGAGTTCATGCACTGTCATGTATGGTTATCCACTGTGTCACGTATGGTCATCAGTCGCTTGAAGGAAGTGAAGCGTCGCATGGAGTTCATGCACTGTCATGTATGGTTATCCACTGTGTCACGTATGGTCATCAGTCGCTTGAAGAAAGTGAAGCATCGCATGGAGTTCATGCACTGTCATGTATGGTTATCCACTGTGTCACGTATGGTCATCAGTCGCTTGAAGTGAAGCGTCGCATGGAGTTCATGCACTGTCATGTATGGTTATCCACTGTGTCACGTATGGTCATCAGTCGCTTGAAGAAAGTGAAGCGTCGCATGGAGTTCATGCACTGTCATGTATGGTTATCCACTGTGTCACGTATGGTCATCAGTCGCTTGAAGGAAGTGAAGCGTTGCATAGAGTTCATGCACTGTCATGTATGGTTATCCACTGTGTCATGTATGGTCATCAGTCACTTGAAGGAAGTAAAGCGTCGCATGGAGTTCATGCACTGTCATGTATGGTTATCCACTGTGTCACGTATGGTCATCAGTCGCTTGAAGTGAAGCGTCGCATGGAGTTCATGCACTGTCATGTATGGTTATCCACTGTGTCAGTTATGGTCATCAGTCGCTTGAAGGAAGTGAAGCGTCGCATGGAGTTCATGCACTGTCATGTATGGTTATCCACTGTGTCACATTTGGTCATCAGTCGCTTGAAGTGAAGCGTTGCATGGAGTTCATGCACTGTCATGTATGGTTATCCACTGTGTCACGTATGGTCATCAGTTGCTTGAAGTGAAGCGTCGCATGGAGTTCATGCACTGTCATGTATGGTTATCCACTGTGTCACGTATGGTCATCAGTCGCTTGAAGGAAGTGAAGCGTCGCATGTAGTTCATGCACTGTCATGTATGGTTATCCACTGTGTCACGTATGGTCATCAGTCGCTTGAAGGAAGTGAAGCGTCGCATGGAGTTCATGCACTGTCATGTATGGTTATCCACTGTGTCACGTATGGTCATCAGTCGCTTGAAGGAAGTGAAGCGTCGCATGGAGTTCATGCACTGTCATGTATGGTTATCCACTGTGTCACGTATGGTCATCAGTCGCTTGAAGTGAAGCGTCGCATGGAGTTCATGCACTGTCATGTATGGTTATCCACTGTGTCACGTATGGTCATCAGTCGCTTGAAGTGAAGTGTCGCATGGAGTTCATGCACTGTCATGTATGGTTATCCACTGTGTCACGTATGGTCATCAGTCGCTTGAAGTGAAGCGTCGCATGGAGTTCATGCACTGTCATGTATGGTTATCCACTGTGTCACGTATGGTCATCAGTCGCTTGAAGGAAGTGAAGCGTCGCATGGAGTTCATGCACTGTCATGTATGGTTATCCACTGTGTCACGTATGGTCATCAGTCGCTTGAAGGAAGTGAAGCGTCGCATGGAGTTCATGCACTGTCATGTATGGTTATCCACTGTGTCACGTATGGTCATCAGTCGCTTGAAGTAAAGCGTCGCATGGAGTTCATGCACTGTCATGTATGGTTATCCACTTTGTCACGTATGGTCATCAGTCGCTTGAAGGAAGTGAAGCGTCGCATGGAGTTCATGCACTGTCATGTATGGTTATCCACTGTGTCACGTATGGTCATCAGTCGCTTGAAGGAAGTGAAGCGTTGCATGGAGTTCATGCACTGTCATGTATGGTTATCCACTGTGTCACGTATGGTCATCAGTCGCTTGAAGGAAGTGAAGCGTCGCATGGAGTTCATGCACTGTCATGTATGGTTATCCACTGTGTCACGTATGGTCATCAGTCGCTTGAAGTGAAGCGTCGCAATGAGTTCATGCACTGTCATGTATGGTTATCCACTGTGTCACGTATGGTCATCAGTCGCTTGAAGGAAGTGAAGCGTCGCATGGAGTTCATGCACTGTCATGTATGGTTATCCACTGTGTCACGTATGGTCATCAGTCGCTTGAAGTGAAGCGTCGCGTGGAGTTCATGCACTGTCATGTATGGTTATCCACTGTGTCACGTATGGTCATCAGTCGCTTGAAGTGAAGCGTCGCAAGGAGTTCATGCACTGTCATGTATGGTTATCCACTGTGTCACGTATGGTCATCAGTCGCTTGAAGTGAAGCGTCGCATGGAGTTCATGCACTGTCATGTATGGTTATCCACTGTGTCACGTATGGTCATCAGTCGCATGAAGTAAAGCGTCGCATGGAGTTCATGCACTGTCATGTATGGTTATCCACTTTGTCACGTATGGTCATCAGTCGCTTGAAGGAAGTGAAGCGTCGCATGGAGTTCATGCACTGTCATGTATGGTTATCCACTGTGTCACGTATGGTCATCAGTCGCTTGAAGGAAGTGAAGCGTTGCATGGAGTTCATGCACTGTCATGTATGGTTATCCACTGTGTCACGTTTGGTCATCAGTCGCTTGAAGTGAAGCGTCGCATGGAGTTCATGCACTGTCATGTATGGTTATACACTGTGTCACGTATGGTCATCAGTCGCTTGAAGTGAAGTGTCGCATGGAGTTTATGCACTGTCATGTATGGTTATCCACTGTGTCACGTATGGTCATCAGTCGCTTGAAGTGAAGCGTCGCATGGAGTTCATGCACTGTCATGTATGGTTATCCACTGTGTCACGTATGGTCATCAGTCGCTTGAAGTAAAGCGTCGCATGGAGTTCATGCACTGTCATGTATGGTTATCCACTTTGTCACCTATGGTCATCAGTCGCTTGAAGGAAGTGAAGCGTCGCATGGAGTTCATGCACTGTCATGTATGGTTATCCACTGTGTCACGTATGGTCATCAGTCGCTTGAAGGAAGTGAAGCGTTGCATGGAGTTCATGCACTGTCATGTATGGTTATCCACTGTGTCACGTATGGTCATCAGTCGCTTGAAGTGAAGCGTCGCATGGAGTTCATGCACTGTCATGTATGGTTATCCACTGTGTCACGTATGGTCATCAGTCGCTTGAAGGAAGTGAAGCGTTGCATGGAGTTCATGCACTGTCATGTATGGTTATCCACTGTGTCACGTATGGTCATCAGTCGCTTGAAGGAAGTGAAGCGTCGCATGGAGTTCATGCACTGTCATGTATGGTTATCCACTGTGTCACGTATGGTCATCAGTCGCTTGAAGGAAGTGAAGCGTCGCATGGAGTTCATGCACTGTCATGTATGGTTATCCACTGTGTCACGTATGGTCATCAGTCGCTTGAAGAAAGTGAAGCGTCGCATGGAGTTCATGCACTGTCATGTATGGTTATCCACTGTGTCACGTATGGTCATCAGTCGCTTGAAGGAAGTGAAGCGTCGCATGGAGTTCATGCACTGTCATGTATGGTTATCCACTGTGTCACGTATGGCCATCAGTCGCTTGAAGAAAGTGAAGCGTTGCATGGAGTTCATGCACTGTCATGTATGGTTATCCACTGTGTCACGTATGGTCATCAGTCGCTTGAAGGAAGTGAAGCGTCGCATAGAGTTCATGCACTGTCATGTATGGTTATCCACTGTGTCACATATGGTCATCAGTCGCTTGAAGAAAGTGAAGCATCGCATGGAGTTCATGCACTGTCATGTATGGTTATCCACTGTGTCACGTATGGTCATCAGTCGCTTGAAGTGAAGCGTTGATTGGAGTTCATGCACTGTCATGTATGGTTATCCACTGTGTCACGTATGGTCATCAGTCGCTTGAAGGAAGTGAAGCGTCGCATGGAGTTCATGCACTGTCATGTACGGTTATCCACTGTGTCACGTATGGTCATCAGTCGCTTGAAGGAAGTGAAGCGTTGCATGGAGTTCATGCACTGTCATGTATGGTTATCCACTGTGTCACGTATGGTCATCAGTCGCTTGAAGGAAGTGAAGTGTCGCATGGAGTTCATGCACTGTCATGTATGGCTATCCACTGTGTCACGTATGGTCATCAGTCGTTTGAAGGAAGTGAAGCGTTGCATGGAGTTCATGCACTGTCATGTATGGTTATCCACTGTGTCACGTATGGTCATCAGTCGCTTGAAGTGAAGCGTCGCATGGAGTTCATGCACTGTCATGTATGGTTATCCACTGTGTCACGTATGGTCATCAGTTGCTTGAAGTGAAGCGTCTCATGGAGTTCATGCACTGTCATGTATGGTTATCCACTGTGTCACGTATGGTCATCAGTCGCTTGAAGGAAGTGGTTCATGCACTGTCATGTATGGTTATCCACTGTGTCACGTATGGTCATCAGTCGCTTGAACAAAGTGAAGCGTCGCATGGAGTTCATGCACTGTCATGTATGGTTATCCACTGTGTCACGTATGGTCATCAGTCGCTTGAAGTGAAGCGTCCCATGGAGTTCATGCACTGTCATGTATGGTTATCCACTGTGTCACGTATGGTCATCAGTCGCTTGAAGGAAGTGAAGCGTCGCATGGAGTTCATGCACTGTCATGTATGGTTATCCACTGTGTCACGTATGGTCATCAGTCGCTTGAAGGAAGTGAAGCGTCGCATGGAGTTCATGCACTGTCATGTATGGTTATCCACTGTGTCACGTATGGTCATCAGTCGCTTGAAGGAAGTGAAGCGTTGCATGGAGTTCATGCACTGTCATGTATGGTTATCCACTGTGTCACGTATGGTCATCAGTCGCTTGAAGGAAGTGAAGCGTCGCATGGAGTTCATGCACTGTCATGTATGGTTATCCACTGTGTCACGTATGGTCATCAGTCGCTTGAAGTGAAGCGTCGCATGGAGTTCATGCACTGTCATGTATGGTTATCCACTGTGTCACGTATGGTCATCAGTCGCTTGAAGGAAGTGAAGCGTTGCATGGAGTTCATGCACTGTCATGTATGGTTATCCACTGTGTCACGTTTGGTCATCAGTCGCTTGAAGTGAAGCGTCGCATGGAGTTCATGCACTGTCATGTATGGTTATCCACTGTGTCACGTATGGTCATCAGTCGCTTGAAGTGAAGTGTTGCATGGAGTTCATGCACTGTCATGTATGGTTATCCACTGTGTCACGTATGGTCATCAGTCGCTTGAAGGAAGTGAAGCGTCGCATGGAGTTCATGCACTGTCATGTATGGTTATCCACTGTGTCACGTATGGTCATCAGTCGCTTGAAGAAAGTGAAGCATCGCATGGAGTTCATGCACTGTCATGTATGGTTATCCACTGTGTCACGTATGGTCATCAGTCGCTTGAAGTGAAGCGTCGCATGGAGTTCATGCACTGTCATGTATGGTTATCCACTGTGTCACGTATGGTCATCAGTCGCTTGAAGAAAGTGAAGCGTCGCATGGAGTTCATGCACTGTCATGTATGGTTATCCACTGTGTCACGTATGGTCATCAGTCGCTTGAAGGAAGTGAAGCGTTGCATGGAGTTCATGCACTGTCATGTATGGTTATCCACTGTGTCACGTATGGTCATTAGTCACTTGAAGGAAGTAAAGCGTCGCATGGAGTTCATGCACTGTCATGTATGGTTATCCACTGTGTCACGTATGGTCATCAGTCGCTTGAAGTGAAGCGTCGCATGGAGTTCATGCACTGTCATGTATGGTTATCCACTGTGTCAGTTATGGTCATCAGTCACTTGAAGGAAGTGAAGCGTCGCATGGAGTTCATGCACTGTCATGTATGGTTATCCACTGTGTCACGTTTGGTCATCAGTCGCTTGAAGTGAAGCGTTGCATGGAGTTCATGCACTGTCATGTATGGTTATCCACTGTGTCACGTATGGTCATCAGTCGCTTGAAGTGAAGCGTCGCATGGAGTTCATGCACTGTCATGTATGGTTATCCACTGTGTCACGTATGGTCATCAGTCGCTTGAAGGAAGTGAAGCGTCGCATGGAGTTCATGCACTGTCATGTATGGTTATCCACTGTGTCACGTATGGTCATCAGTCGCTTGAAGGAAGTGAAGCGTCGCATGGAGTTCATGCACTGTCATGTATGGTTATCCACTGTGTCACGTATGGTCATCAGTCGCTTGAAGTGAAGCGTCGCATGGAGTTCATGCACTGTCATGTATGGTTATCCACTGTGTCACGTATGGTCATCAGTCGCTTGAAGGAAGTGAAGCGTCGCATGGAGTTCATGCACTGTCATGTATGGTTATCCACTGTGTCACGTATGGTCATCAGTCGCTTGAAGTGAAGCGTCGCATGGAGTTCATGCACTGTCATGTATGGTTATCCACTGTGTCACGTATGGTCATCAGTCGCTTGAAGTGAAGCGTCGCATGGAGTTCATGCACTGTCATGTATGGTTATCCACTGTGTCATGTATGGTCATCAGTCGCTTGAAGGAAGTGAAGCGTCGCATGGAGTTCATGCACTGTCATGTATGGTTATCCACTGTGTCACGTATGGTCATCAGTCGCTTGAAGGAAGTGAAGCGTCGCATGGAGTTCATGCACTGTCATGTATGGTTATCCACTGTGTCACGTATGGTCATCAGTCGCTTGAAGTAAAGCGTCGCATGGAGTTCATGCACTGTCATGTATGGTTATCCACTTTGTCACGTATGGTCATCAGTCGCTTGAAGGAAGTGAAGCGTCGCATGGAGTTCATGCACTGTCATGTATGGTTATCCACTGTGTCACGTATGGTCATCAGTCGCTTGAAGGAAGTGAAGCGTTGCATGGAGTTCATGCACTGTCATGTATGGTTATCCACTGTGTCACGTATGGTCATCAGTCGCTTGAAGGAAGTGAAGCGTCGCATGGAGTTCATGCACTGTCATGTATGGTTATCCACTGTGTCACGTATGGTCATCAGTCGCTTGAAGTGAAGCGTCGCATGGAGTTCATGCACTGTCATGTATGGTTATCCACTGTGTCATGTATGGTCATCAGTCGCTTGAAGGAAGTGAAGCGTCGCATGGAGTTCATGCACTGTCATGTATGGTTATCCACTGTGTCACTTATGGTCATCAGTCGCTTGAAGTGAAGCAGCGCGTGGAGTTCATGCACTGTCATGTATGGTTATCCACTGTGTCACGTATGGTCATCAGTCGCTTGAAGTGAAGCGTCGCATGGAGTTCATGCACTGTCATGTATGGTTATCCACTGTGTCACGTATGGTCATCAGTCGCTTGAAGTGAAGCGTCGCATGGAGTTCATGCACTGTCATGTATGGTTATCCACTGTGTCACGTATGGTCATCAGTCGCTTGAAGTAAAGCGTCGCATGGAGTTCATGCACTGTCATGTATGGTTATCCACTTTGTCACGTATGGTCATCAGTCGCTTGAAGGAAGTGAAGCGTCGCATGGAGTTCATGCACTGTCATGTATGGTTATCCACTGTGTAACGTATGGTCATCAGTCGCTTGAAGGAAGTGAAGCGTCGCATGGAGTTCATGCACTGTCATGTATGGTTATCCACTGTGTCACGTTTGGTCATCAGTCGCTTGAAGTGAAGCGTCGCATGGAGTTCATGCACTGTCATGTATGGTTATCCACTGTGTCACGTATGGTCATCAGTCGCTTGAAGTGAAGTGTCGCATGGAGTTTATGCACTGTCATGTATGGTTATCCACTGTGTCACGTATGGTCATCAGTCGCTTGAAGTGAAGCGTCGCATGGAGGTCATGCACTGTCATGTATGGTTATCCACTGTGTCACGTATGGTCATCAGTCGCTTGAAGTAAAGCGTCGCATGGAGTTCATGCACTGTCATGTATGGTTATCCACTTTGTCACGTATGGTCATCAGTCGCTTGAAGGAAGTGAAGCGTCACATGGAGTTCATGCACTGTCATGTATGGTTATCCACTGTGTCACGTATGGTCATCAGTCGCTTGAAGGAAGTGAAGCGTTGCATGGAGTTCATGCACTGTCATGTATGGTTATCCACTGTGTCACGTATGGTCATCAGTCGCTTGAAGTGAAGCGTCGCATGGAGTTCATGCACTGTCATGTATGGTTATCCACTGTGTCACGTATGGTCATCAGTCGCTTGAAGGAAGTGAAGCGTCGCATGGAGTTCATGCACTGTCATGTATGGTTATCCACTGTGTCACGTATGGTCATCAGTCGCTTGAAGGAAGTGAAGCGTCGCATGGAGTTCATGCACTGTCATGTATGGTTATCCACTGTGTCACGTATGGTCATCAGTCGCTTGAAGGAAGTGAAGCGTCGCATGGAGTTCATGCACTGTCATGTATGGTTATCCACTGTGTCACGTATGGTCATCAGTCGCTTGAAGAAAGTGAAGCGTCGCATGGAGTTCATGCACTGTCATGTATGGTTATCCACTGTGTCACGTATGGTCATCAGTCGCTTGAAGGAAGTGAAGCGTTGCATGGAGTTCATGCACTGTCATGTATGGTTATCCACTGTGTCACGTATGGCCATCAGTCGCTTGAAGAAAGTGGAGCGTTGCATGGAGTTCATGCACTGTCATGTATGGTTATCCACTGTGTCACGTATGGTCATCAGTCGCTTGAAGGAAGTGAAGCGTCGCATAGAGTTCATGCACTGTCATGTATGGTTATCCACTGTGTCACGTATGGTCATCAGTCGCTTGAAGAAAGTGAAGCATCGCATGGAGTTCATGCACTGTCATGTATGGTTATCCACTGTGTCACGTATGGTCATCAGTCGCTTGAAGTGAAGCGTTGCATGGAGTTCATGCACTGTCATGTATGGTTATCCACTGTGTCACGTATGGTCATCAGTCGCTTGAAGGAAGTGAAGCGTCGCATGGAGTTCATGCACTGTCATGTATGGTTATCCACTGTGTCACGTATGGCCATCAGTCGCTTGAAGGAAGTGAAGCGTTGCATGGAGTTCATGCACTGTCATGTATGGTTATCCACTGTGTCACGTATGGTCATCAGTCGCTTGAAGGAAGTGAAGTGTCGCATGGAGTTCATGCACTGTCATGTATGGCTATCCACTGTGTCATGTATGGTCATCAGTCGTTTGAAGGAAGTGAAGCGTTGCATGGAGTTCATGCACTGTCATGTATGGTTATCCACTGTGTCACGTATGGTCATCAGTCGCTTGAAGTGAAGCGTCGCATGGAGTTCATGCACTGTCATGTATGGTTATCCACTGTGTCACGTATGGTCATCAGTTGCTTGAAGTGAAGCGTCGCATGGAGTTCATGCACTGTCATGTATGGTTATCCACTGTGTCACATATGGTCATCAGTCGCTTGAAGTGAAGCGTCCCATGGAGTTCATGCACTGTCATGTATGGTTATCCACTGTGTCACGTATGGTCATCAGTCGCTTGAAGGAAGTGAAGCGTCGCATGGAGTTCATGCACTGTCATGTATGGTTATCCACTGTGTCACGTTTGGTCATCAGTCGCTTGAAGTGAAGCGTTGCATGGAGTTCATGCACTGTCATGTATGGTTATCCACTGTGTCACGTATGGTCATCAGTCGCTTGAAGGAAGTGAAGCGTCGCATGGAGTTCATGCACTGTCATGTATGGTTATCCACTGTGTCACGTATGGTCATCAGTCGCTTGAAGGAAGTGAAGCGTCGCATGGAGTTCATGCACTGTCATGTATGGTTATCCACTGTGTCACGTATGGTCATCAGTCGCTTGAAGGAAGTGAAGCGTCGCATGGAGTTCATGCACTGTCATGTATGGTTATCCACTGTGTCACGTATGGTCATCAGTCGCTTGAAGTGAAGCGTCGCATGGAGTTCATGCACTGTCATGTATGGTTATCCACTGTGTCACGTATGGTCATCAGTCGCTTGAAGGAAGTGAAGCGTCGCATGGAGTTCATGCACTGTCATGTATGGTTATCCACTGTGTCACGTATGGTCATCAGTCGCTTGAAGAAAGTGAAGCGTCGCATGGAGTTCATGCACTGTCATGTATGGTTATCCACTGTGTCACGTATGGTCATCAGTCGCTTGAAGGAAGTGAAGCGTCGCATGGAGTTCATGCACTGTCATGTATGGTTATCCACTGTGTCACGTATGGTCATCAGTCGCTTGAAGGAAGTGAAGCGTCGCATGGACTTCATGCACTGTCATGTATGGTTATCCACTGTGTCACGTATGGTCATCAGTCGCTTGAAGGAAGTGAAGCATCGCATGGAGTTCATGCACTGTCATGTATGGTTATCCACTGTGTCATGTATGGTCATCAGTCGCTTGAAGGAAGTGAAGCGTCGCATGGAGTTCATGCACTGTCATGTATGGTTATCCACTGTGTCACGTATGGTCATCAGTCATTTAATGAAAGTGATTTGTTGAGGAAGCCTACAGGCACCAGGGCTTCTAAAACCATCAGGAGTAGAAGCAGGAAACAATGGTGCACGACTTGAGGCACAATCATTGTGCTTTCTCCTGTCTGCACTGATGAGCACGCAGGAGTTTGCTTGGGGTGGAAAAGTCCTCTGCATGGTAACGGACGTGCACCCCTGACCTGAGTGTCCAACTGTATTGATGTCTGGATCCATAATTCAGATTTTTGTTGTTATAGGCAAACACGGATCATGCATGCGCACCATGAAATAGGCCTGAATCACAGATTGCGGTCTTGTTGGACCGGGAGTGGTGTTCAAAGCTCTACCCTCAGAGTGGTGGAAGGACACTGCCTCCACCAGGAGCTAAGCAGCATGAGTGCGGCGGTGGCAGCATACCTAGTAGTGATCAGTCGGAGTAAACAGGTTCTTCTTAACCTGTGTCACTGGAGTGAGGTCTCAGGCTCACTTTTAAAGTTCCGCTGTTGTGTGCTTAACGGAGCCGACCCACGCAGCTGGCTACACGCTGGATGGCGTTTTCACCAATAACCACCACATTGAGCTGGTCAGTGTGATGCCTGTATTGTGGTCCGACCATAATGCTATTCACTTCAATGTAACGATCCCTATCATCAGTACGCATCATCGGAATAGACCGCCCATGGTCAAATTCCGCCCGTGGAAAACTATCCAAAAATGGGAATTGGAAGCAGACCTGGTAGGGAATCCCCCTAACATGGTTTCTGTCTCTAATCTAGCAGCCTGCAATGTTGATGCCTGGATAAGGTCATCAGTAGATAGGCTCGCTCCTGAAGTAACCAAACACCCCCAGAGAAGACAAGCGTCTTCACCTTGGTATACAGCAGAGCTTAGACCTATTGAAGCCAAATGCAGACGCAGTGAACGACTCTGGAGAACGGATTATAGTGATGAACACAAAAAAGATTATAATTAGCCCTTGAGGAATACAAGGCAGCAATAAAAAATGCAAAAACGGTATACTTCACAACCAAAATTCAGGCGGCCAAAAACTCCTCGAAGGAGCTTTTTAAAACGGTTACAGCCCTATCAAAGCGTCTGCAGGACAGCCATTTCTCTACTGACCAAAACTTTGTGGATAAGATTGCCTCCTTTTTCCAAAACAAAGTACAGATAGTCTATAATGAACTTCATGAGACAGCAGTTAATACCACAGGGAACAGCGAAGATTTATCGGAGGACAACCCTACGCATAGTGGTCTGGTACGTTTCTCTGTTTTAGCGGCAGAGAAAGTAAAAGATTTGCTACTACAGACTAAGTCCGGGTCACCTTTGGACCCTTGCCCCCCATATATCATGCACCTGGTTCCTGGGGCAATTAGTGTTCCTTTGACGCCCCTCTTAAACGAGGTCATCAGCTTGGGGGTCTTTCCACAGTCTTGGAAAAAGGCTTGCATCGGGCCTATCCTGAAGAAAGCCACGCTGGACCCCGCGGACGTGAAACACTACCGCCCAATTTCATGTCTCCCACTTCCCACCAAAATTTTAGAAAAAGCCATGAATACAGAACTTACTGATTATCTAGATGATAACAACATTCTTGACTCCACCCAACATGGCTTCAGATCTCGACACTCCACCGAGTCGGCCTTGATCATGGCCACTGAAGAGATCCGGAAGGTGAAGGATGGGGGGGAAGAGCCGTCCTCATCCTGCTTGACCTATCAGCAGCATTTGATACCGTGAACCATGCGGTATTGGTGCGGCGGCTGAGGGCAGCAGGTATTAGAGAGATGGCTCTAACCCTACTAACATCCTTTTTGGCATCTAGGGAACAGCTGATACACTGGGAGGGTTTCAAGTCAGGAAACCTAGGCCTCCCGTGCGGAGTCCCACAGGGGTAGCTTTGTCACCTACGCTGTTTAACATATATGTCACCCCTTTGGCAAGACTAATCAAAGATCATGGTCTTACCCTAGTCTCTTATGCTGATGATACCCAGATAGTGGTATCGGTCATGCAAAGGGTGGATATCACGGCGGTCAGTTTCCGTAACTGTCTAAAAGCTGTCATGATCTGGATGAACTCAAATTTTCTAAAACTCAATACTGGAAAGACTGAGGTCATAGAGTTCGGGCAGAGTCCTCCTATATGGAGCCAATTATGGTGGCCCCCCGAGGCCAGGAACTGTCCGGTCCCTGTGACTAAGGCCAGAAACCTAGGATTTATGTTCGACAACGAACTTAAGTTTGCAAAACAAATCAATCAGGTATCTTCCGCCTGCTTCTTTACTCTGAAAGTTTTGCGCAAAATCCTGCCGTTTATCCCACTCACCCTTAGGAAAACAGTTGTTGGAACTCTTGTCCTCTCAAGAATTGATTACGGCAACGCCTTATACCTGGGAACAGATAAAGGCCAGTCTGCCAAATTACAGTCCATACTGAATGCGTCAGCTCGCGTGCTGCTCAATCTGCCTAAACATCACCCCACATCTGCCAGTATCAAACAGCTTCATTGGCTCCCAGTCCGGCAGCGAGTGGACTTCAAAGCCCTTTGTCTAGTACATAAGGCTCTATATGGAGGGGGAGCCACGGACATTCAATACTTATTCTCTTGGTATTTGCCGCGACGCAGTCTTAGGTCAGCCAACACAGGACTGCTATTGGTCCCTAAGATAAAAAAAGCCTGATGGGGTGGCAAGAGCTTCTCCCATCGAGCAGCTAAACTGTGGAATTCCCTCCCGACCACAACTAGACTACAACCAAACAGGTCCCTTTTTAGGAAACTGATAAGGACCTGGGTTTTCCCCTAAGCCCTAGGTTGGCGAGCCTGGGCATCGGTATCTACTCACCTTAGCGTCAAGACGCCTCGGCAATCGCGTGCTTTACAAGTGTACGTCTAACTTACAAGTATATTAGTCAGTCAGTCAGTCAGTCTTAATTCACGCTTGGCTTCATCAAAATGCCTGGGAAGGGTGCCATACAGGGATAATAGAGTACAAAGTACTGCGTGCATGGTGTAAGCATGCGCTGACGGTGCATGTGCTAAGGAGTGGTGCAGTACCTGAAGGATGTAGTGTTGTGCAGTGCATGCAGGATAAGTGCATGTGCTGGGTGTTTGTGCACCTGTGAGTGGTCCAATACATGAAGGATACAGTGCATGGATGTTATATGCACATGCTTGATGTATGTGTGCCTACGAGTGGTACTGTATATGGAGGATACCGTTCTGTGCAGTACATGTATGCAGTATACATGCACTGGTTGCATGTGGTGTGCCTTTGAATGGTACAATACATGGAGGTCCCTGGGTATCATTTTGAGCGACCCATGCCATGGAGAGGAGGTAGAGGGATCCCCCAGACAGGTTTGTGTGTTGCTGTATTCCTGTAAGCTGGTTGGGACACACACTGGGGAGTGGACGACCACCCCTCCCCGGTACACTTCAAAGGGTGCTCTCTGATTCAGTGAGAGGTCACCAGGAAAGGGCCTGGGCACATCTCAGGAAGGAGATGGGGCTTAGAAGAGAATAATAAGGAGTCGGGCGGGGGCCTTGGGATAACCTTTGATGCCCATATCACTGAGGCTGACATCCAGGCGTGCCCTAGTGAACCCTAGTCACTCCCCTGGCCTGTGTTGTGGGGCTCTCAGCTTCAGAAACAACCGTGCTGTGGCAGTCTGTTTTCAAGAGGAAGAGGGAGCAGAGGAGCGGACATTTCAAAAGAAGCAGAACCCCAACATTAAACCTCAAAGACTGAGACCCTAAATAACATTTGGTGTCTGGAAATGAACTACAAGAAGAGGAGTTTGAGACCCAAACATTGTCATCTGCCAAGCAGCCAGAAGGGCTGTGTGAGGAGGGGAAGCTCTGCAAGACTTCTGCCTGTGACCAGGAAAGAGGGCCAAGTCCTGCTAGCCTCCCTGCTGGGTGAGGGGACATCACCCAGGGAATCCAAGACCATCTGCCCTGGAGCCTGGAGCACCAGCGCCAGCCTGCATGCCAAGACCAGTGTGTCCTGTGAGGAAGAGGAGAGCTTTGGAGGCAGCAAGGTCCAGTGGGGAGCACTGTCGAGAGGACTCCTTGTGCGAGGTGAGGAGTCGGCTGCTGCACCAATTGGTTCGTTGCCCTTGTGCAGGACAAAGTCGGCGGCCACCATATGCCAGGAGAGAGCCGCCGTGAATTGAGCCATGCGCCGTGCTGCACCGATCGGGCCAAAATCCATGTGTAGTGCTGAGTTGCTACACTGTATGCAAGGAGGGGGATCCGTGGAAAAGAGTACCGGGCTGCAAGAGCCGTAGCCTTGTGCGGTAGCGATCTTCGACCCCATGTGCCAGGAGGGGCGACCATGAAGAATGTCACTGTGCCGATCGGCCTGGAGCCCGTGTACTGTGAGTTGCAGTGACACCGTAAGCCGGAGGCCAACTCACCTGACCTCACCTGCAGCCGCTGCGAGCGCCTATGGGTGGGGCGCACTCACAAACTCCAAATGTTGCACACTTGCTGGTACGAGTGAACTGGTTTTGGGTCTGTCGGCCCTTGGGGAACGTGCTGCTACATTAGCACAGTGCTAAACACTAGTGACTTTAAGTTAGAGTCATAGTGGACTCGAGACTCAAACTACTAGTGGGGCATACTCTGGATGTTACCAATAGTGAATGGGGAATAACCATGATCGCTAGAGTGAGGAGTGAGTGGAACAGGGAACCACCTAAGAAACACTAGAGCCATGACCTTAGTAGAGGACTGTGTAATCGTTTGTGAATGTTGTTTTTTTTCTTTGTGTGGTTAGCAGTAGAAATAAAATACTTCTCTTTTTTCATAAAAGTGAGTATTTGGCTGGACAAAGATTTATTGCTGCAGCTGCACACATTTTGAGTTGTGAGCTCATGTTCAGTCCCCTGTATCCTCCTTCCCCAGAGGGAGTCTTGGACTGCTCGGACCACGCTCTCCTGAGAGTCAAGTGCAGAAGGGGTACTTGGCCCAGTTGTCCTTGATCCATAGTTGATCTGGCCTCTGGACATCAGGAGTAAAAGGCCTCAACCCCACGTAGCCACTGCCTGCCCCATGGCCCCTGAAAGGGATTCTGAAAGGAAAACAAAGCAGTTATCCACCACGGAAGCCTTACTAGAAACCACACTCACTGTGAGCAGGAAGCTTACTCCAGGATATAAAATCAGGCAGGTGCCGGGGCACACGTGTGTTTTGCTTGTTACTGGCCTCTAAGCATGTTCTCCAGGTGCTTGGCTCAAGCAGAACTGATAGATTCTGTTACAGATGAGTCTTTACAGAGAACCATGGGGTGGTGGCAGCAGATGTAAAGGATTGGGGGGGGCTGAAGCAATCATTCTCACCTTCCTCTCACTGGCCTCACTTCCTTGAAGGGGCTGTGCTGCCCCCGTGGAGAAGGAGTGGGAGGTGAGACGGCTCCTGTTGAGGAATGGCACTGGAATGGCAGTGGAATGGCAGAGGAACAGTCGAGGAACCACAGAGAAATGTGTCTGAGAAGGAAGCAAGGTGGCAAGAGAAGTGGTGAATTCTAGGTCGCAGGAAGTGTAATGCAATCAGAACTGGATGATGTGTTGCTTCTAGAGTGAGACTGTGGGGCATATTTACAAAGAAGTGACGGAGCGTGGCGTTAGCCTTCTTGGCTAAACGCCGTGCTCCTCCACTTCTGAAACGCAGGGCTGCACTGTATTTACAAGGATACGCTGCAGTCCTGCGTTTCCCCATGCACTGGCGCTAAATTTAGGGAATGATTGTTTATGTGCAGGAATGAGTCCCTTCCTGCACATTAACAATCTTAAATGGCGATCTGTAACTTCTATGTGTGCCGCTTAATGCAGCACACATAGAAGATGCAACTCTTCATTTTTAAAATGATTGTTTATGTGCAGGAAGGTGTCCTGTCCTGCACATAAACAATCATGCAAGGCGTTTTGCTGTTTTTATGTGTGCTGCACAATACAGCACACATAGAAACTGCAAAAACGAGGAGAAATAAAGCATTCCCCCTTGTTGCGCCCTGTTAAGATCAGGTTTTCCCTGGTCTTCGTTTTGGTGCTGCCTCGTATTCACGCCACCCATGTAAATCTGGGGCAGCGTCAAAATCAACGGATGTTGCTGCGGAAGACCCACTCCAACACCCATTGCACTCCCCTTTCACGCAAAGTATAGGGTGAAAGGGGGCTTTATTTACAAGACAGCGTTAAGCCACGCTAAGTGACTTAAAGCTGCCTTGTAAATAAGGCAAAGCTCCCATCGCCACAGGAACGTCGATAAAAGTGACGTTGTGGTGGCGATAGGGGCTTGTAAATATGCCACTGTGTTGTGTAGGTATGTAATGGTGCTTGTGCATACAGAGTTGTGAAGCAATGCGCTGCAGAACCACAGCCCTGAGCCTGAGGATTCAACTCAAGTTGCCTTATAATTAGACGTGCAAAATTTCAGCAATTTGCGTTTGAGTAATCATGTGAAATTTAGGCACAATTCTAAGAAATAACCTATAATTAAGTAAAATGTAAATCTGTCATTTCATGCTATGTGTTTTAGCTCAAAATGCGTCCTCATGACAATTTTTGACACAGCGTCTCATTTCTTGCTAAAAAAGGGCAAAAAAATAAAAGAAACACAAACAATAGCTGCTCACGTTCTGTTCTTCCTGAGCGTTCTTGGTAACCGTTTACCACAAACGGTGTGTTTGCCGTAAAGTTTTACTACAAATGATGCATAATTATGTGATGTGGCGTAATACTGTAATTCCAGGAATTATGCCTGCATAATTTAAATTTTGTGCAGACCTACAATATGGCTTCAATTCTGAGTGCCATATTTATAACCCGGTTTGCATCGCTCTTGCACCAGGCAAAGGGGTGCAAGAGCGACGCAAACCTAAAGTCATATTTTTTAAGCCACGGAAGGCCACTTTTTTTGCGGCTTTGAATGGCTTCAAAATATGGAGTAATGCAACGCAGAGCAAATCACTGCGTTGTATTACTCTGCATAAGAGAGGCGTTCCATGGGCGTTGTGTGGGTGTTCCCACACAACTCCTGTGGTTTTTGACACATTTCCATATTTACCAAACCTGGTAAACTTAGGAATGCGCCAAAAGAATATGCCTCCCCAGGTGAGGCGTAGACCCAGAAGATTTGAATAATTTCCGACCAATCACAAACATCCCTACTCTGTCAAAATTCCTTGAGAAATGTGTTCATGAACAACTGTGTAACCACATTTTGGAATTCCAACTCCTTGATCCATCCCAATCGATCTTCCGTCACGGCCACAGTACCGAAACAGCCATCACTCATATAGTGGACGACGCTCTCCCAATGCTTGACCAGAACGAATCCTGCCTACGAATCCTACTCGACCTCTCATCTGCCTTTGACACTGTCAAACATGACAATCTACTGAGTCTTCTGGAACGTAGGATGGGGCTCTCAGGCTCAGGACTAAAATGGTTTGCCTCTTTTCTCAATAACAGAACTCAGAGAGTCAAATCCAATCAAACACTATCCAATTCCAGTCCCTGCACTCTGGGGGTGCCCCAAGGGTTCTCTCTCTCTCTCACGCTTTTCAACCTATTCATTGAACCTCTTACTGAAATCCTCAAAGCATCTAACATCCAATATCACATGTATGCGGATGACACCAAGCTGTACATGAAAATCTCTTCCCCTGAAGATATCAAGATACTCAACGGAACCCTGCACAAAACCCAAAACTGGTTAACCTTCAACCATCTCAAACTGAACGCCCTCAAAACGGAATTTCTTCTTATCTCACCGACCAAGCAAACCCCCATTGTGGAGAAATATTTGAAAAATCTCTCCGCTGTCAACTGCACACCTCACATCATGGACGCTACGAAATCGCTGGGAATAGTGCTGGATAAGACCTTAAACATGCAGGAGCACATCAGCGCATCTACCAAAGGAGAGAATTTCCAACTGAGCATCCTAAGGAAACTAAAACCCTTCCTTCCACAGGATGACTTCAAGTCTGCGGTGCAAGCACTAGCTATCTCATGGCTGGAATACGGCAGTGCAACCCTGTCCGGCCTACCGAGATACAGATTAGACCCCTCAGGGCATCTCTGAATGCTGCGGCTAGGCTCATCACAGGCTCCAAGAAAACCAACCACATTCCTCCGAGCTAAACTGGCTTCCGTTTGAGGCAAGGATTCAACTAAAACTTGCATGTATGACACATAAAGCACTGCATTTCAACACTCGTCTGTACCTTGAAAATAAGCTAGAACTGTCGGGCGGTGCCCGTTCCTCCAGGAGCTCGGGTACCTTGCTGCTCAAACCTAAGAAATTTAAAAAAATTAAAACGTGCAATCGATTATTCTCAGGTATTGCCCCGAGAATCTGGAACTCCCTACCTCCGGAAACTTGACTGATTCCATCAATATTTTCCTTCAAAAAGGAAGTGAAAGCTTTACTGATGAGCACGTCGTTGAGTTAGAAGCTTCTGTCTTTCCAGTCTGATCTGGTGGCTCCTCCGAGCCCAACGGCATGCTCCTCCTCATCTAGTCTCGCAATGAATCTTCCTGCTCTTCTGTCTTCGTTTCATGCACCGCTGCTTACTTTTGTTACTGGGCAATTGTAGGGTCCTAATACCTGCCTCTATTATGTCACTACGTACCTGTTGTTATTTGTATATATCGCAGCTTTTCTCCCACAATTGTCTACCTTATGTGTTTTGCAACTCGTCTGTAAAGCGCTATGATACCCTCTAGGGTCATGTTCGCGCATATAAAACTTTTCAAATAAATAAATAAATAAGAGACTGGCTTTGTATATGGTGCTCACTTGTGTACGTGTAGCACCTGCACTTATCCAGACAACCCTTATGGTGACTTTAGTGGTCTTAGACAACCTTAGAAAGATCTCTAAGTGGTAGCTGTGGAGAGCAGCCTTCAGGCTTAGTCCAGCAGGAGTGTAAAGCAGTTGTTTTACCAGTACTTAATCTTATGGTATAGGTTAAGTGAAAAAGAACCACACAGTGTAGTTATAAAAATATGTATTTATTAACACTCTCTAACCCAATGTATTATCTCCTGCCCAGAGATATAAACGCAATACACACAAATACTTTGGGAATAGAACACGTAAGTAGTACAAATACACAGTGGTCCCCAGGGGGAGACCAAACCATATACTAAAATAGTGGAATGCGAACAACGACCTAAGTCGAGAATGGACCCAGAAGACGTAGAGGAGCCAGGGAGCCAAGGAACCACTCAAGGTGAGTATCTAGGAATCCCACGGAGGTCGTGTGCAGAGTGGGAACACAACCTCGTGCTCAATGTTAGTCAATGGGTAAGTCGCGGTTGCAATTATAAAGAAGAAGGACACTTCCCAGCGGACCCTGAAGAAGTCTCGTGAAAGAAGGAAGGTTGGAGAGTCACCCCACCCGTGGATACCCCAGGAACCAGGATACCAACACCAGGGAAGCCGGGTGCATAGGTGCGAAGTGACGTCGGAAACCGCCGTAGACCACAATTGAGAATTTCAGGAAGATGCCTCTGGCGAAGAAGGTGAAAGTGTCCGGTTGAACCCAAAGGTAGATTCAAGGTGAGAAGTACCTGCAAGCAGAGGGGACTGTGTCTATGCCACTCAGGAGTGACCAGGAGGCACGGAAGGCGAATGCCCACCGATGTCGGTGATGCCGGAGAGTTGACGGGGCCCTTGAAGTTGCAGCTCTACAGACCAGGCGATGCAGAGGAGGACCAGGAGCAGTGCATGAGCTGTCCCATGTTTGATGTCGAGAGCCAAGGGGTCAGTGTCCAGCAGGGGCACCAACAAGCCTTGGCAATGGCAACTAATGCAGTTGAAGAAAAAGGTGCAGTGTCGGGACCAGCAAGGTCCAAGTGACTCACCATGAGCAGGTAAGTCAGAGCAGGCTCCGAGCAAGCAGGGGAGCCCACTGGAATCAAAGAAGACCCCCGAGAGGACCCACGGGCCGAAGGCACAGGAGTTGCAAGAGGACCTTGAGCAGCTCACCAAAGGATGAAGGCCCACGGTGCAAAGGATGTGATGCAGGCACAGATCTTGGCTGCAGGAGATGCTTGAGGTTGGTGCTTCTCGGAGCCCGAAGATCTCTGGAGGAGAGAGTCAACAAGCCTTGGCAATGACAAGTCGATGTGGTGCACAGGGGTTCTGTTCCAGCCGTTCCAGCCGTTCCAACGAGGGATACTGGCCTCAAACTCAGTGAGAAGACAGTGCAGGCCTCGAGGGAGTTGCAGAACCACCACCTGTGTTGCTTAGCCTTTTGGAGTCCGTGGGAGCCCAGGATCCGCAGACCGGCCAGCTGTGTAGCGGTGCCTGCAGATGCAGGGGATCGACTATTTCACTCCAAGGGAGATTCCTTCAGTTGTCTTGGATGTTCGCAGGTCCTGTGAAGAACCTGTATGGAGCACAGGCACAGATGACGCAGCAGACTTGCAGGACGACGAGACTAGGAGCAGCAGGAGTCTTCCCAGTTGCAGTCTCGGTTCCCAGCGAGAAGTCCAGCAAAGTCCAGCGTACCCAGATGGTTGAAGTGGTATGTGATCTGAATCTTGTCCAATGATGAATCTCGGTACTCACCCACAGTTAAGCCCTTAAGTACCCTATGGAAAGGGTTGGAACGATTCAGTGGTCCGTCTCAGAGGAGGGGTTGGTCAGTGGGGATGATACTCCCATGTCCTTTGTCTAGTTTCGCGGCAGAGCAGGAGCCAACGGCTCCCTGAACTAGTTCCAACTGGAGTATGCAAGGAGGGCACCAAATGTGCCCTTCAAAGCAGTCTAGTGGTGCTGGCAAGCGCACCCACCCCGGCCCAATACACTAAACCCTATCTGGGAGGTGGTCACACCTCCCTGTGACAGGATACCTATTGTTCTGCCTTCCCCTGCTTGAGCTTGGCTCAGCAGCAGGAGGGCAAAATCATGTCTCTGGTCGGCAGCAACCATGTTGTGCTGTCCGGGTCTAGAAGACTGGTACCGGGAGCACTGAGGGCCTAACGGAGGGCTCTTGCAGTGCTTGGAATCATACCTCCAACACCGTTTACGGTGTGGGGGTTGATTCCAACATGTTTGATATCAAACAGTACAGGGTTCGTTACAGCCAGTTTAGAGATGGTCATCGCTTAATGACGCATGGCCACTTTATGTATCTTAATGGCTGATGCACTTACAGCACAGGAGAATGGACTCCGAAGGCAGTAGGGGTGTCCTGCTCATGCAGGAGCACCCTCACACTTAGGACTCAGCACCCTGCCTTCAGGATTGAAAGGCCTGCCTTAGGTGTGACTTATAGGTTTTAAGTGCAGTGACCTCAGTTATAAGGAAACTTATATCTGTTGTAAGTGGTGCCAGCACCAGCTTACACAGGCTGCAATGGCAGGCCTGTTGTCACAATTTGAGTGGTCTCCCATGGGTGGCATAATACATGCTTCCGCCCATGGGATACCTCTGGTGTACCTATGCCCTGGGTACCTCAGTACCATATACTAGGGACTTACAAGGGTGCCCCAGTATCCAATCTGGAGTGTACCAATTTAGGGGAGAAAGCACAGAGACTGGGGTCCTGGTTAGCAGGATCCCAGTCAGACTAGTCAGAAACAGCTTAACTCCAGGCAAAAAGTGGGGGTAACCATGAAAGAAGGATCCTACCTTCCTACAAGAAATATCTATTCGAGGAGTCTCCTGCTTTCCTTTGTCACTAGTCCTATGTCTGTTGCAGGATATGTTGCTGCTCCCAGGGGAAGGGCGTGTTCAGGGACTTTGGGTCAAGGGGGTGTCAGCGCCCAGGGATTTGGATTACGTTTCTTGGTTGGACGCTAAAGAAGGAGGGGTTGGGTGGACATGTTACCTTCAGAGGTGCAGTTTCTAACTAACCTAATTTCTGAGGGGGGGAGCAGTGATATTCACCGTAACACATGGCTTCTCCAGCCTCAAGAGGGGGCAGGTAGGGGTCACTTTAGCAGGTGGAGGTGGGGGTGGGTCAGTTGAAGAGGTATTTCACTGGTTAGTGACATTCCCACATCCTTCCTCAAGCACAGACCCCAGATGTCAGCTTTCAAGGAGCTGACCCCCCACCCTGCAGGTTTGAGGAACATGTGTCTGCTAATTCCCACCAGGGCACAGGGCTCTGCACAGCTGCAGATTTAGGGCTTGAGGAAACAGCAGAGGTCACAACCCTCAGTTGGGGCGATGGGGGGGGGGGGTCTCCTGCTGCCCTTTCACACAGACTTGGGAAAAGCTGTAGGGCTGAGAATAGCCTCAGTAGAGACCATCTGACTTCCCGCCTTGGTGAAAGATTCCCTGGCCTTTGCTTGAACTCAGCCCGCGTGGAATCCTTCCCTCAGGAGCAGGCGGAAGTGGATCTCACCAAAGAGAGCAGAGGACGTCATACCCACAGGAAGTAGGACCCACCAGAGAAAACAGAGGACCTCAATACCCACCGGAAGTGGAACCCACCAGAGAGAGAGGACCTCATACCCACCGGAAGTGGAACCCACCAGAGAGAGAAAGGACCTCAATACCCACTGGAAGTGGAACCCACCAGAGAGAGAGGACCTCATACCCACCGGAAGTGGAACCCACCAGCGAGAAAGAGAGGGGAACTCATACCCACCGGAAGTGGAACCCACCAGCGAGAGAGAGGACGTCATACCCACCGGAAGTGGAACCCACCAGCAAGAAAGAGAGGGGAACTCATACCCACCGGAAGTGGAACCCACCAGAGAGAGAGGACCTCATACCCACCGGAAGTGGAACCCACCAGAGAGAGAAAGGACCTCAATACCCACCGGAAGTGGAACCCACCAGAGAGAGAAGACCTCATACCCACCGGAAGTGGAACCCACCAGCGAGAAAGAGAGGGGAACTCATACCCACCGGAAGTGGAACCCACCAGCGAGAGAGAGGACGTCATACCCACCGGAAGTGGAACCCACCAGCGAGAGAGTGGACGTCATACCCACCGGAAGTAGGACCCACCAGAGAGAGAGAGGATCCCTTACCCACCAGAAGTGGAACCCAGCAGAGAAAGAAGATCCAATACTCACCGGAAGTGGAACCCACCAGAGAGAATAGAGGACCTCATACCCACCGGAAGTGGAACCCACCAGAGAGAGAGAGTGTTAAGTACACAACACAATACAACATCTGGTTGAAGTGTACTCCTTTATTGTCTGGAGCCTCCAGTAACAACGTCCTGCATCTCTGCTCTGTCCCTTTCCTAGTGACGCTACTCGAGCACTAGGTTCCAACACAGAATCTCCTGCATTGCCAAGCAACACATGAAAACAAGAACACAACACATCCCCGTTCTTATAAAACAAGCACTAAACTAATACATAATAAAAACACTATCCTAATAAAACAATAGGGAACAATTTAACATGAATGTAATACATAAAGAAAAACAAAAGGAATGACAAAATCATACAAGGATTATTTATATACCCAAGTGTTCACACCATCACGTACATAATCCTCCAACCATTTAGGAGGTTTCCTGGTTCTACCCATTGTATTTCCTTCACCCTCTTCCGAAACAACATTCTGTTCCATGGAACAACTCTCATCAATTCCACACCACGTTCAGGAACAACATTCTGTTCCACAGAACGTCTCTCATCATTTTCCACACTTACATTACAGGGCTGTGAGTCCACACTGCGCCCTTCACACTCCACGCTTCCATCTGCAAACTCCTCGACCATCACTCGCTCACCGTTCCCTTCTCCATCTTTTTCTTCACTGGCAGAATCAAGATCCAACCAATGATAGTCACCAACAAAATTTGGCCTGTGACCTTCTTCCCCAGGAAACTTGGAGGCGAAGGCAATCGATGCATATTCCACACTTTACCACTTCTGACTCTGACAGCATTGTTCAAAACTTCCACAACTTCCTCCGGCTCAAAAAACTGGCTCTCACCTTTCCTGACTTTGCCAGGCTTCCTTATGCGAACCCAATCTCCAATATCTATTCTAGCAGGTTTCGCTCCTTGTTTACCATCACAGTAATTTTTTATTTTGGCCTGACGCTCCATTAATCTGCTGCGAACAGACGCTAAAGACCAGTGACAGATGTTCGAATTCTGCACCCACACAGGATTATACTTAGACCTAGGTTTGCGCCCTCTCATCATCACAAATGGAGAAAGTCCAGTGCAATCACTTTTAGTAACTCTGTACGCCCAAACTGCCTTATGCAATTGAGTCACCCAATCAAGTTTGCTGTTACATGCCAATTGTATGACCCCTTTTATCACTCGATTAAACCTCTCCACAGCACCGTTCCCACTTGGATTGTACAGTGCTGTGGTTTTATGAATCATACCTACTTTCTTAAAATACTCCTTAGCTGCAACAGATAGAAACTGTACACCATTATCACTTAAAATGGTCCTGGGTAACCCTTCAGACACAAAGGTCTTATCCAAAAACTCCAGAACAGCAGACGTGTTGATAGCATCCACAACGTCCACTACAGGCCACCTAGGGAAAAGATCCAGTAAGACAAAGACATACTTTTGATCGGTACCAACAGGTCCAAACAAATCAATAGCGACAGAATCCCAAGGACACTCAGGAGGACACATTTCCAACATTGGAGGGCGCAAGGTTTGCAAGGTCAGCTGTACTACAATTCCTTACATACCTCTCCACATCAGCATCCACTCCTGGCCACCAGAATAAGTCTCTAACCACATTCTTAGTTCTTACAATTCCAAAATGACCATCATGACATAACTGAATAATCATTTTACGTAAACCAGATGGTGGAACAATTCTCTCACCCCTCAAAACTGTATTATTTTCAATACTCAATTGTGACCTGACTTCCCAAAAAGGTCTTAGCTTCTCGTCACACTTAGATTTATTAGCCCAATTATTCTGGATGCATTCTATAATTTGTTTGAGTACTTCATCCTTCCCGCACTCTAACAACCACTCCTCCTTGCTCACTGCACAATCACCAGTGCCATGTACAAATGCCACTTGAAAACTGTCACACGCATCCTCATCACATTCTTCTAACTTAAGTGGTATCCTAGACAAACAATCGGCAAGTACATTATCCTTGCCAGGTAAGTATACAACCTTGTGGATAAAGTCTTGCGTGCGCATAGACAGTCTGGCAATTCTTGCAGAAGTTCCCACAGTGCCCTCGGTTGCAAGCAACTTAACTAATGGTTTGTGGTCGCAAAAAAGTGTAACAGGTTTACCCCACAGAAAGGCTCTAAAATGATTAAGTGCCCAAGCACAAGCAAGTGCCTCCCTTTCTATTGCAGGATACCTTTCTTCCGTGGGAGTTAAGGCTCTAGAGGCAAAAGATACTATTAACTCTTTACCACTTCTATCCTTCTGCGAAAGTACAGCTCCTAAACCTTTTCCACTTGCATCAGTGGTAATGCAACTATCCAAATTTGGATCAAACCCTTCCAAGGCCTGAACCTTGTCAATGGTTGAGGTGAGTGATTGGAATTCTTCTTGACATGCAGTTGACCATTCAAATTTTGCTCGATTTTTTAACAATTACCTCATATTAAAACTTCTAGATGCAAAGTGAGGAATACATTTTGAACAATATTCAACTAGTCCTAAGAAGGACCTTAACTCATCGTTGCAACTAAGGGCATTCACTAAGGAAGGTTTGGGTTTCACTCCCTCAGGACTAATTTCATGTCCCAAATATGATACTTTCTCTTCAGCAAACTTACATTTAGATAACTCAACGGTAAGTCCATGTTCCCTCAAGATGCTCATGACATTCTTAAGCCTAGCGTCGTGAACCTCCTTGTTCTTCCCAAAACTAAGGATGTCATCCTGAAAAAATCTAGTGCCCTCAATCTTACTGAATAAATTGAACATCAACCTTTGGAATACCGCGGCGGCTGATGCCAACACAAACGGCATTCTCCTAAATTGAAAGCATCCAATGGGCGTAATAAAAGCTGTTAATTTCTTGGAATCAGATGACAGAGAAATCAGGTGATAGGCTGCTGATAAATCGATTGTAGAAAAGAGTTTAGCACCCTTTAAACTACTAACCATCTCATTTATTTTTGGAAGTGGAAAGCGATCAATTACGATGTTGTCATTCAAATGGCGTAGATCCATACACAAACGAGTGTTGCCATTACTACGTCGTGCAACCACTAAGGGAGACATCCACTCCGAACCATCAATAGGCTCTATGAGTTTAGCAGCCACTAATTTGTTAAATTCATTAGACACTTCCTCCCTGAGCATGATGGGAATGTTCCTAACTTTATGGATCTTAGGAGTAGCATTCTCCTTCAAAACTATGCGATGTTTAAAAAAATTTAAATTTCCCTAATACTTTACTGAACACTTCGGGGAATAAATTGAACATTCTGCTAGCCAGAGGGTTCCATCATCCCCCACTTTAACCTGCTCCTCGCTATTTGGGTCCAAAATAATGTGCAATTTACCGTGGTCCGTCCAGCCTCACACGGGTGGGCCTTTCTGGGCTATGTACAGTTTGGCACGTGTGCTTCTCCCTTTAAACCTGAATGTAAACCACCTGTAACCCAACATTTGAATTATTTCTCCAGAATACCCTTGCGGATGTTTATCAGAATCATGTAAACTGTCCCCCACCTTGCCAACAAACGGATTTTCCCATAAATCCTCGTTCATGATAGTGTATGGTGAGCCGGAATCAGCAAACATTTAGATTTCCACCCCACCTACACTTAACATGCATTCAGGTTTATTCAAAATGACGTTGTCATCCACATTAAGGATCAACTTATTGGACATGTTCATAATATTACTGACATGATTATCCTCAAACTTCTGATAATCATCAGAACTTTCCTCTTCTAGCGCACACTTCATGCCAACTCTTTTCTTTCTGCACACTTTGGCATAATGTCCGAATATACCACAATGGCGGCACTTCTGTTTAATGGCAGGACAGGATTCACTATGGGCTAAATGATCCTTACTATCACACCTGTAACACCTGTGTCTTCCTGCAGCGCCTGCTCTCGTTTGAGGCTTATACTGGTTAGGAACAACTTTGCTGTTAACTTTAGCAACCGTTTCGAAACTTTTGTTTTTTCCAGTTAATTCTTTTGCACACCTCCCGGACACTTCCCCTTCATGTGAAATACTAATTATATCACCCAAAGGAGAGTCTCCGTCCAGCCACAACCGTTCTTGAACAGCTGGATTATTTGTATGCAGAACCAGCTGATCCCTGATGAAATCCCCCAGCAGGTTCCAAAACTTGCAATCCAAGGCGAGTGGCCTCAATTCAGACACATACTGCTCGGCAGATTCTCCCTCCAACTGTTTACGCTGGAAGAATTTATATCGAATTATACCTATTCATACTTTAGGGGCGAAGTAACTGTCAAGGTCTTTCAAAGCTGCAAGAAAAACATTAGCATCCCCCACAAAGTGCCTTAGACATTTGGTTATAGATTTTTAAACCATACGGGCCTAATGAATGTAGCAAAATTCTTTTCTTTTGAGCAGCTGCATTTTTTCTGATTCATCAATTGCTGCAATGCAGTTCAAAAAGTAATCTTTCCATTCACTCCAGTTGAGTGTAGGTTTGCACTACATCATTCACGGTCATTACCTGAAGGCGAGCGAGGCACAGTGACATATTAGATTCGCACCCACGTGCACTGTGCAAGGCCTCGTGTACACAAACACCTGAACAGCACAGAAAGGAGGCACACACAACAGCAGACACCGGGCAGGTGCCCTGGGAGGCTGCAGTGTGGGAGTTCAGGGTGTGTGTTCATGTCTTCTGGGCATCCTAGGCTGGCAGTGGTCTTCTGCGCTGCATAGTCAGCAGCAGAGAGGCCAGCAGAGTGGAGGGGCATTCAGACTTCTTGCAGCCAGGAGAAGGACAGTGCTCAGCTTCGAGCTGTGGAAGCAGCACAAGCACAATTTCCACGCCTGCCCAGGGCCACAAGGTGTCCAGTGAGGGTCCACAAGGTGTCCAGTGAGAGGCCACAACGTGTCCAGTGAGAGGCCACAAGGTGTCCAGTGAGAGGCCACGAGGTGTCCAGTGAGAGTCCACAAGGTTTCCAGTGAGAGGCCACAAGGTGTCAAGTGAGAGGCCACAAGGTGTCGAGTGAGAGTCCAATAGGTGTCCAGTAAGAGTCCCATAGGTGTCCAGTGAGAGTCCAATAGGTGTCCAGTGAGAGTCCACAAGTTTTCCAGTGAGAGTCCACAAGGTGTCCAGTGAGGGTCCACAAGGTGTCCAGTGAGAGTCCACAAGGTGTCCAGTGAGAGGCCACAAGGTGTCAAGTGAGAGGCCACAATGTGTCCAGTGAGAGTCTACAAGGTGTCCAGTGAGAGTCCACAAGGTGTCAAGTGAGAGCCCACAAGGTGTCCAGTGAGAGTCCAGAAGTGTTCAGTGGGGGTCCACAGGTGTTCAGTGAGAGTCCACAAGGTGTCCAGTGAGAGTCCAGTAGGTGTTCAGTGGGGGTCCACAGGTGTCCAGTGAGAGTCCACAAGGTGTCCAGTGAGTCCAGTAGGTGTTCAGTGAGGGTCCACAAGGTGTCCAGTGAGAGGCCACAAGGTGTCCAGTGAGAGTCCAGTAGGTGTTCAGTGAGAGTCCACAAGGTGTCCAGCGAGAGTCCAATAGGTGTTCAGTGAGGGTCCACAAGGTGTTCAGTGAGGGTCTATAAGGTGTCCAGTGAGAGTCCACAAGGTGTCCAGTGAGGGTCCAATAGGCGTTCAGTGAGGGTCTACAAGGTGTTCAGTGAGGGTCTCCAAGGTGTCCAGTGAGAGTCCACAAGGTGTCCAGTGAGGGTCCACAAGGTGTCCAGTGAGAGTCCAAAAGGTGTCCAGTGAGAGTCCAATAGGTGTTCAGTGAGGGTCTACAAGGTGTTCAGTGAGGGTCTACAAGGTTTCCAGTGAGGGTCCACAAGGTGTCCAGTGAGAGTCCAAAAGGTGTCCAGTGAGAGGGCAATGGGTGTTCAGTGAGAGTCCACAAGGTGTCCAGTGAGAGTCCACAAGGTGTCCAGTGAGAGGCCAGTGTGTGTTCAGTGAGAGTCCACAAGGTGTCCAGTGAGAGGCCACAAGGTGTCCAGTGAGGGTCCACAAGGTGTCCAGTGAGGGTCCAAAAGGTGTCTAGTGAGAGTCCAAAAGGTGTCCAGTGAGTGTTCAGTGAGGGTCCACAAGGTGTCCAGTGAGGGTCCACAAGGTGTCCAGTGAGGGTCCGCAAGGTGTCCAGTGAGGGTCTGCAAGGTGTCCAGTGAGGGTCCACAAGGTGTCCAGTGAGAGTCCACAAGGTGTCCAGTGAGAGGCCAGTGTGTGTTCAGTGAGAGTCCACAAGGTGTCCAGTGAGAGGCCACAAGGTGTCCAGTGAGGGTCCACAAGGTGTCCAGTGAGGGTCCAAAAGGTGTCTAGTGAGAGTCCAAAAGGTGTCCAGTGAGTGTTCAGTGAGGGTCCACAAGGTGTCCAGTGAGGGTCCACAAGGTGTCCAGTGAGGGTCCGCAAGGTGTCCAGTGAGGGTCCACAAGGTGTCCAGTGAGGGTCCAAAAGGTGTCTAGTGAGAGTCCAAAAGGTGTCCAGTGAGTGTTCAGTGAGGGTCCACAAGGTGTCCAGTGAGGGTCTGCAAGGTGTCCAGTGAGAGTCCACAAGGTGTCCAGTGAGAGGCCAGTGGGTGTGCAGTGAGAGTCCACAAGGTGTCCAGTGAGAGTCCACAAGGTGTCCAGTGAGAGGCCAGTGGGTGTGCAGTGAGAGTCCAAAAGGTGTCCAGTGAGAGTTCACAAGGTGTCCAGTGAGAGTCCACAATGTGTCCAGTGAGAGGCCACAAGGTGTCCAGTGAGAGTCCAGTAGGTGTCCAGTGAGGGTCTACAAGGTGTCCAGTGAGAGGCCACAAGGTGTCCAATGAGAGTCCAGTAGGTGTCCAGTGAGGGTCTACAAGGTGTCCAGTGAGAGGCCAGTGGGTGTCCAGTGAGAGTCCACAAGGTGTCCAGTGAGAGGCCAGTGGGTGTCCAGTGAGAGTCCACAAGGTGTCCAGTGCACTGAAGGACAAGTCCAGGGAGTAAGGAACCACCCCCTGCTCATCAGAGGATGTGTATCTTCACGTTTTGACAAACCTGCCAACCGACTAGAGCAGAGGTTCTGTCCACCGAGAGAAGTCTCCACAGGCGTCTCCTCAAACTGCAGTGCTCGCTGCATCTGTGCAGTGCTCACTGCCTCTGTGCAGTGCTCGCTGCCTCAGTGCAGTGGCTACCACTTTACAGTGCTCGCTGTGTCTGTGCATTGCTGGCTGTCTCTGTGCAGTGGTCAATGCCTCTGTGCAGTGGTCACCTCTGTGTAGCGCTCACTGTTTCTGTCCAGTGTTCGCCGCCTCTGTGCAGTGGTTGTCTCCTTGAAGTGTTTGCTGCAACTGTGCAGTGGTCACTGTTTCTGTGCAGTGTTCACTGTTTCTGTGCAGTGTTCGCCGCCTCTGTGCAGTGGTTGTCTCCTTGAAGTGTTTGCTGCATCTATGCAGTGGTCACTGTTTCTGTGCAGTGTTCGCTGTTTCTGTGCAGTGTTCACTGTTTCTGTGCAGTGTTCGCCGCCTCTATGCATTGGTTGCCTCCTTTAAGTGTTTGCTGCATCTATGCAGTGGTCACTGTTTCTGTACAGTGTTCACTGTTTCTGTGCAGTGTTCGCCGCCTCTGTGCAGTGGTTGTCTCCTTGAAGTGTTTGCTGCATCTGTGCAGTGGTCACTGTTTCTGTGCAGTGTTCGCCGCCTCTGTGCAGTGGTTGTCTCCTTGAAGTGTTTGCTGCATCTATGCAGTGGTCACTGTTTCTGTGCAGTGTTCGCTGTTTCTGTGCAGTGTTCACTGTTTCTGTGCAGTGTTCGCTGCCTCTATGCAGTGGTTGCCTCCTTTAAGTGTTTGCTGCATCTATGCAGTGGTCACTGTTTCTGTACAGTGTTCACTGTTTCTGTGCAGTGTTCGCCGCCTCTGTGCACTGGTTGTCTCATTGAAGTGTTTGCTGCATCTGTGCAGTGGTTACTGTTTCTGTGCAGTGTTCACTGTTTCTGTGCAGTGTTCGCCGCCTCTGTGCAGTTGTTGTCTCATTGAAGTGTTTGCTGCATCTGTGCAGTGGTCACTGTTTCTGTGCAGTGTTCACTGTTTCTGTGCAGTGTTCACTGTTTCTGTGCAGTGTTCGCCGCCTCTGTGCAGTTGTTGTCTTATTGAAGTGTTTGCTGCATCTGTGCAGTGTTCACTGTTTCTGTGCAGTGTTCGCCGCCTCTGTGCAGTGGTTGTCTCATTGAAGTGTTTGCTGCATCTGTGCAGTGTTCACTGTTTCTGTGCAGTGTTCACTGTTTCTGTGCAGTGTTCTCCGCCCCTGTGCAGTGCTCGCTGCCTCTGTGCATATGACCCACTGAACACAGCTCTATGCAGCCCTGGATAGTGAGGTCGCAGAGGAAGAAGTGGGGGCTGGAGTATGACGTGGGGGGCTTGTTGTCTGTTGGCATCATCCACCCCCATCTTGCAACCGTGATTCATTTAAAGTGAGTAAATGTTTGCTATAAGTAACGGGTAACCCCGGTAGGTGAGGGAGGCCCTGAAGCATTTATCATGCACTGATGTAACCATCATTTCAATACATTTTACTAAATCTACGCACATAATATTTGTAAATACCCCGGGACTCCAGGAGTTCACACTAAGGGGGCTCTCGATAGGGCCTAAAACTCTGGACTTAATCTACCTGCCCAGGGTGCGGCGCCCCCCACCAGCCAGGCTACAGGGTGGGAGGCCACGAGGGTCTCCCCTCTCAGGGTGCACTAAAAAAGTCACCCTGGGCAGCGCAACTTTAGAGTCTGAGGGGTACATTGGGCCCAGACCCCCCGCCCCCCTCTCAAAAAAAACTGTTGCCAAATACAAACATAAGGTAACTTGCAGTTTCAAAGGGACAAGTGTGGGAGCAGCGACAGGGAACACATGGGGCGTTTGTTGTTATAATGTAATATTCAAAAATAACTCCGGTATGACATAATTCTGTGGAATATGGCTTTTAAAAGACATAAGGTTATAATTATGCTCCAAAAACTAAGAACATTGTTTTTATTTTTAGTAAATGTATTTTATTGGCTTTGAAACAGAAATGCAGCCCTTGGAGGCAAATACACAAATAAGACAAACATAGACAAATCCCGTCTATAGCCCCCCCCCACCACTGATCAGTAAATGCAACATCTCTGAAAATAGCACCAAGCGCCCTAACCCTAGGGGTGGGCGCTGAACTCCGCTCCGCCGGCGGAGTTCGTGGAGTTTTGCCCACTTCGCGCTCTGCTTGGAAGGCGGAGTGCAGCAAAAATTCCACAAACCATAGTGTAGCGGAGTTTACCAGTGCCAACCCCTACCTAACCCCTCTCACAGGCGCCTCATCCCATGAAGGTCCGGATTTCGTCACTCAATGCTTGTGGCAAAGGGCGACCAGGCTCCATCACAAGCCCCTGGCCTCCGCCCAAGCGGCCGCACCCCAGCATCTTTCTGTGGGAGCCTCGCGCCTCCTAGACCGCTGTCTCTGAGCCCAGGCAATGGTCCATTCCCTCTGTCCACACCACCAAGCAGGGCCGGCGCTAGGCATGGGCAGCTGCCCGGGGCCACCACTCAGCCCACCAGCATGGGGCCACGCACCGGTGGTGTTGTAGAGGGGCCATCCGGCCCGCACACAACATTGTTGCAGTTGTGCACCCCTCGTGACGGGGCGCGGTCCGAGGGGATAAATAAACGGGCTCCAGGTCGCACGTGACCTTGGAGCTGAGATCGTGTATCCTGCCTGGTGTGTCGTCTGTCCAGCGCTCCATTAAGTGCGACACATACCTGCCTGCCGCGCTACAGGTGTGTCCTGTTGTTTCCGTGTCGATCCATTTGAAAGAACTGTGTCTCCTTGCAATTAGGCTCCATGGAAGGGGCCCCCCTCTTCGGGCCTCTCAGGGTTGATGTCGGGAGGCCTAGGGGAGGGAGACACTGCCTCTTATCCCAATTTTATTTATTTTAATTTTATTTGAAGGTTTTATATAGCGCGGACAAGACCCTTGCGGGTATCAGAGCGCTTTACAACGTATACAATACAAATAAAAACAGAATATTATTGGTTATGATAGTTCCAACATTGGTATCTGTTTCATCCTCGCAGATATCGGCCAGCCAACATCTAATGGATCAGGTGAATTTGGCCAGGAGAATCGCTTTAACTTCATTTTTGAAGGATGCCGCATGAGGGTTCTGTCTCGTTTTTGGGGTAAAGCATTCCAAATCCTAGGGGCCATTCCTGAGAAGGAGCGGTTATACGTTTTCTTTTGGAAAATCTTTGTGGTTTCAATAAAAGGTTAGAAGAACTCCTGTTCGTTCTGTTACCCCCGATGGTATTAGTTTCTCTGCAAGGTATTGTGGTGTTTTGTGATGCAATGCCTTGTGTGTCATACAAGCAATCTTCAGATGAACTCTGGCCTCAAAGGGAGCCAGTTAAGGGCACGCAAATCAGGGAGATGTGATCGTTTCTTTTGGAGCCTGTGATAAGTCTAGCGGCTGCATTGATTGATGCTCTTAGTGGGGCTGTCGTTGTTCTGGGAAGGCCACAGAGAGCGACACTCCCATATTCCACTCTGGGGATTACTAGAGATTGAACGGCCTGTTTGAAATCATTTGCGGGTCTGAAGGGTTTCCTTCTTCTTAACATGTTCATTTGAAAATTTGCTCCTTTAGTTGCTGCGCTGATGTGTTTTTGCATATTTAGCTTATTGTCCAGCGTTATGCCAAGTGATTTGGCCGAATCAATCATGAGCGGTTGGCCATCCAGTGCTGTTAGGTGTTTCATCCATTCCATGATGGTGGTTGTCTGGTTGGGGGGCGCTATTAGGAGGAATTCTGTTTTTAGTGTGTTTAATTTTAAGTGGTTATTAGCTAACCAGGTCTGCGTTTTTTGTAGCGTTGAGTTGAGGGACTTGATGTCCTCAAGCGAATTTACCTTAATGTAGAGTTGTGTGTCGTCTGCGTACATGTGGTATTGGACCTTTGCAGAGTTGAGAAGCTCGGTGAGTGGTTCCATGAACAAGTTGAAGAGTGTCGGGAGAGAGAGGATCCTTGGGGTACTCCTAAAGTGACAGGAGAAGGTATGGAGAGGGATTGATTAGCCTTAAAACTTTGTGTTCTGTTTTGAAGGAAGGAAGTGAACCAGCTGAGGACCGTTCCTGACAGACCCATTCTATGATTCAGGAGGTCTAATAGATTGTCGTGCTTGATCGTGTCAAAGGCGGAGGATAGATCCAGTAAGATAAGTAAGCAGGCTTTGTTTTGGTCCAGTATATTTAAGGCGTCGTCTATAATGTTGGTCATTGCAGATTCGGTATTGTGCCCTGATCGAAAACCAGATTGGAATTTATGAAGCAGGTTGTAGTGATCAATGTGGTAGGTAAGTTGCGTGTGAACACATTTTTCTAGTAATTTGGCCAGGTTAGGGATGTTGGATATAGGGCGATAGTTATTTAGGTCAACTGGGTCCACCGATGATTTCTTTAAGATGGGGGAGACCTGACCAGCTTTGAGTATATCAGGGATGGTTCCTTGTAGCAGAGAGGAGTTTATAATCCTAGTCCATAGAGGCACTAACGTCGGAATGAAATCTTTTAGGAGGGATGCTGGGAGGGGGTCGGAGAAGTGATTGGCGGGATTTAAGGCTGTTAGTGTTTTTGAATCGCTTCTTCGCTGTAGAGGTTGAAAGATGACCAGTCTGCATTGTTTTTGAGGTCGATCTTTGAGGAACCACTAAGTGGGTTCCTGAGGGGGACCTGAGGCGATCATGTTAGAATTGGTGAGGGCTGACATGTCATTCATTAGGTCTGACTTTATGTTTTCAGTTTTTGTTGTGAAATATGAGGCGAATGTCTCGCAATTGGGTAGTGTGTCTGAGTTAACTTGAGGCGAGTTGGAGACTCCTTCGATTGTGCTTTGATTATTTCAAATAGTCTTTTTAGGCGATTCTTGGATTGGTTCAATTGGCAATTATGAATCCTTATGGGCCTGTTCCTTTTATTCTCTTATCACTTTCTGATCATGGCGTGGGGTCTAGTGCTCCGCGATCTGTTAGCTGCGTTGTGACCAATTTAATTATTGACTGACTGCACCCGCTTGCTCGCATTTGAGGTGCTTGTTGCAGGCGCTACGGTGTATTGTCTGATTAGCGGCGGTAAGCTCAGCTATTCTCGTGTGATTGTTTTGTGATTGCAGTGCAGGGTTAGGAGAAGGGAAAAAGTACCTGCAATTACTTGGTTGGTTGCGCCCTTGCCCCGGAGATAATCAAGGTTCAGGCAGCTGCTTAAGCAATCGCTCCTCTCCGCTGCCGCTGAGATAGCCGCTAGAAACAGCGTTTCCGGTCCCGCGATGAGTGCACGCATCGGTAAGCGTGCTTACACAGGGACTCCCGCTCTCCTTCGTCGTCGTCAGGGCAGCTCCGCCTCACGGATGGGACACCATCTTTCTGCGGCGTTGGATGGATTTCGGTCAGGTCGCCTCCCCTGGGATCCTGCTGGACCGCCGAGACGAGCGTGTAGGGTCGGGCCAGCTCGACGTGTCCGGTCCTCCTCTCGGTCCCGCGCTGAATGCTCAATCCGCCAAGTGTGTCTCCACTGGGACATCTACTCCACTACGCTGTTGTGGCAGCCTCCCCATGCCGGCAGCTCTGCTACTCCATAACCCAAGACAAAGCAGTGCTGTCTCGGGTGATATGCATTCCTCCCGGACAAAGCAGCGCTGCCTCAGGTGGTGTGCACAGGACGTCCTCCCATGAATCTGGTGGCGATGTCCCAGTGTTTTTCCCTGCAGGACCGACTCCAGTCACGACGCCATATCGTAGGATCTCAGCCAGCCCGTTGTGGTGTGGGGCAGCTCTGCCGAACGGAGGGTCGTCACCCTCGAGGCCATTCGTGGAGCGGTGGCTTCCCTCTGTACGAGTCAGGTAAGGTAGGTGTAGAATACGTATCTATATGTAGAATTTAAGTTCCTCTGTTCCGGTGTCATAGGCAGCAAGGCTGGCGCGGGCTAAGCAGGGATATTTTCGCAATTTCAATCCCCAGCCTACGGAGCTCGCTTCTGGAGCTCCTCTTTCATCGCCATCTTGGTTGAATTGCAAGGAGGCCATTCAAAGACAGTGCGGGACGCCCATTGTCAGCACTTTAGCGCCCTCATGGTTTTCACTTTCAGCCCACAAACAATCCTCACACCTTCAGCTCGATAGGAGCTGTAAAAGAGGTGCTTGTAGGGGTTTGGAGGAGGAGCCGAGGTCCAGGAAGAGTCTGCACAGAGCAGCTTCCTGAGCTGTGTCACTTATGTGAATTAAAGGGACCTCACATATTCCCTTTGGCCCAGGGCCCCGCAAATCCTAGAACCAGCCCTGCCACCAAGGAAGGGGGCCGTGGCCTTCCATTCCATCGCTATGTCCCGTTTGTCAAGGGTCAAACCCAGGAAAAGCAACCTTAGTTTCTATCGGTTACCGCCCAATGTGTCTTTACTATGTAGGAGGGTGAGTTTAGGGTCCACCGGGAGGGTGCAGCCCATTACCCCGCCCAGGCAGGAAGTCACCCGTGCCAAAACGGATCCAATACAGGACAGCCCCACACAGTGTGTAGGAACGTTCCTTCTGCATCACAACATCGGAGGCAGGCCGGGAAGGCAACAACCCCATCCTCCACAAACGATATCGCGTAAGGTATACCCTGTGCAGGAGCTTAAGCCGGATCAGTCTGAGTCTGGCCGCAATAGCCGTCACTCTAGGTGCTCCTTCACCCTCAGTCCAATCTTCATCCTCGAGGTTCCCAGGTCGGTCTCCCACGCCCTTCGGAGGGTGAGAATGCGTCGGGTTGGTTAGAAATGAGAGTCTGGTATATCTTAGCCCTCTTATGGTCTCCCGAGATAAGCCTACCCTCCAGCAAATTAAATTCAGGGTGGCCATTCAGGGCCGTTATATAGGGATATGAAATATGGGGGATATATCACTGTCCCACAGGAAGCTACGACAGGTAGAATTTAGTTTGTGTAACCACGGTCTTGGAATATCGTACAGGAAATTTTGTAACTGGTACAGAAAACTGAGTAAGGACCCTCTTCTAAAAATCTCCTACCTAACAATCAAGGAAAGAGGCAAGACAGACCGCACCCGAACATTCTCCCTCAGGCGAGCTAGCAAGGGCTCAAGATTTCGCACCCATGCCACCACGGCATTAGGGGACACAAACACACCTAGATATCTGAAACCCCCCAAAGCAGTCAGCAGCCGAGCTGCCCAATCAAAGCCCTGCGGGTAGCTATTTGCCAGGCAAACTGTGGATTCAGACATATTGATGTGCTCATAATTATTAGGATGTGGGGCCCCGTGCGTTCGGGGTCAGCTAAGAACAAGAGGACATCATTGGCGTACAATGCTATTCTATCAGAGGCTCCACCCCCTCACTCAAATCCGCGCACTTGGGTGCCCATCCTCGCCCATACCGCCAATGGCTCCAGGTAGAGAGCGAACATCAGGAGGATAGGGGGCATCCTGAAATGTGTCCGATTGGGCACCAGTCACACTCACCGTCACTATCAGGTCAATGTACAGCAGCCTGAGATATGAGAGAAATTTAGGGCTAAAATTCAAGGGACGAAGAAGAGCAAACAAATATTTCCAACTCAGGGAGTCAAACGCCTTGTCAATGTCTGCACGGACAACCGTCGCCGGTGCCCTCAATCTGTCCCCCAGGGCTAGCGCATTCTACAAGCGCCTGATATTATGCCGCGTAGCACAATGAGGCATAAACCCAGCCTGATCCGGATGCACATGGTCAGGAACCAACTGCACCAGTCAGTTGGCGAGTGCTTTCGACAGAACCTTCACGTCCAAGCTCAAGAGGGAGATCGGGCGGTATGAGGACTGATCCTCTGCCGGTCGATTGGACTTAAGAAGCACCATTATTTCTGTGTGCCTCCAGTCTGAGGGCGGATGGAATGGTCAACAGCAGAACAAATCACTTTCAGAATGTGCTCCTGGAGCTTAGGCATATATGCTTTGAAGAATTTGCATGGAAAACCATCCCGCCCGAGGGCTTTTTCGAGGTTGCAGCTCCACCAGGGTTGACAACATTTCCTCCCCGGTAAGGTCACCCTACAGCGAGTCACAGTCCGCCAGCATGAGGGTCTTGAGAGGAAGGTCAACCACAAATTCTGCTATCTGCTCCCGAGACAAGTCCTCCATCCGAGTGAACACTCACTCGAAATGAGTGACAAAACTGCAGGCCACTTCCCTAGGGTCTGTGCACGATGAACCGGCTGGGTCACGTACAAGAGGGATGGAGGAGGAGTAGCGGGCAATCTGGCACAGTCTACGTAGCATTTTACTCAACTGATTCACCCACTGAGACATGCGGCTGTCCAGTTTGGCCTCCTCCAGTAAGGTCTGCTTGTAAAGATGCTGCAGGAACCTCAGCTGCCTCCGGGCCATCTGTCCAGCACCCTGTCTGCTCTGCGTATCCAAAGCAGCAATCCGGGATTCAAGGTCCACTAGGTCCTGCAACTGACATTCCCTAGTAGCATAGCTAATGTCTGCTCCCCGCAGCGTGGCCTTTAAGGTCTCCCAAAGTAGTTCCAGGGAGTCTACAGAGCCCACATTGTGTGTGAAATATTCATTAATGGATTGTACCATATGTTGCCTATAATTCGGGTCACAAAGATTCCAGGGCGAGAGGCGCCACCGAAAAGCAGGATGCTGACGACCCACCCGGAGGCCGAGGGCAATCGGAGGATGGTCTGAGAGCCCTTGCCCTAGTATGGTGACATCAGCAATTCTATGAAAATATGAGTGTGGCATAAGGAAGCAGTCTAAGCTGGAGAAGGAGCCATGTGCCTGGGAAAAGAAGGTGTAGCCATCCTGGGAAGGGTGGCAAGCTCTCCAAACGTCCACCAGGCCCAAGCGGCAACAAAGGGAGCAGGTAAGTCCCCCAGTTCCCAGGGCCAACCCATGCTGATGCCCGCGGTCAACTGTGTGATCCATGACTCCATTCCAATCATGCCCTATCACTGTGAGTGCCTCTGGTAACTCCCCACAGCCTTGTTATTAAGTCTACTAAAGACTGGCTCGAAGGAGGAGGGGGGTATACACTGAGAAATGTGAGGAGTTTCACGTATGATCCGCCCATCACTGCCGTGTACCTGCCCTGTGGATCTACCCAGGACTTAATATGTTGGAAGGGGAAATGGTTCTTGATCAGGATACTTGTTCCCCTTGATCCCCCGTAAACCCTGAGAGGAAGAGCTGTGTATAGCCGAACCTAGCCAGACAGGGGACCTTATTACCCATGAGATGATTCACTGGGAGGAACAGGACATCCACTCCTAACCTTCGAGCGCACTTTAGGACCGCACCCCTCTTGATTTTATCGAGTAAGCAATTCACGTTCCAAGACACCACATGGATCTGATCAGCGGTGTCTCCGACCATATAAGCATTCATGGTACGCTAGGGTGGAAAGTTAGAAAGGCGGGTGGTCAGCCGCCAGGACGGGAATGACTCGCAATGCATTTGTAAAACAAAACCATGAACAACCCTTCAACACCCCTCACCCCATACTTCAAGAACAGGAAGTATCTATCGCGGGGAAGACCACTGCCGAGCCCCAACAGGGAACCCCGCTAGGTCCGTCCCAGTAATTCCCCAAAAGTCAATCCACTGTCCCTTCAACAGGAGGGTACACAACAAGGGAGGCTAAGTATACTGCTCTCATAGTCTCACGGTCATTAAAGCCTTGCTCCACATCAGGGCTCATAGGAGGCAATATCTGGCGCTGTCTATCTGCCACGGCGTCAGGTTGGAGGTATGGCAGCAGATGTTAGAGGCCCAAGGGAATCCTCCTCCTTAGCCGGATCCACTTAATCGCGCTGAGAGTTCCTCCACAAGGAGCAAGACCTGTTACATCTTTTCACCGGGGTTTTGGAGTGTTGGTTGTGTCTCTCTCCCTGAGACGAGTCTGAGGCCATTTGTGGAGGAGTGTGCGGTTTAAAATGAACTCTCTCATCAGTCCATTGGAAGACCTCTTCCGGCATCTCAAAGAAGAGGGTTTGAGAATGATAGATCACTGTTGGAAAGTGGATTATTGGTAAGGGCAAATGTAGGTCTGCCACTGGCAATAAGGCCTCTAACACATGATAGGACTCAGCATAGGTCTTAGAAAATTATTCCCATGCTCAACCCTTGGTAGCTTGGCTGCGAGCAGGCAGGCTTAACTTCAAAGACAGGTATGTAAAGCATTTAAAAACACCAATTCAGTAAATAATTAGGAGACAACACATAATAAAAATCCAACTGCAATTTATAAAAATAGGAAATATTTTTATCTTTAAAATGTCACTGAAACGACAAAAATCCAATGTAGGGAGCCGGAGATATGAATTTTTAAAGATTTATCACTTTATAGCACTTAGAAACCTATAGCACCATATTGGGACATCTGGTCGCGATAGACCGGCTCAAAGTCAAAGTTTCAGGCCGACCGCGATGGAGCCCTGAGCGGCTACCCCTCGCGGTAGGTCCCGGTAACAGTTTTTACCTTCGGATTTAGAAACTTTTCTGGAGCTTTTTCTCGTGGGGTCCCTCGATGCTCTTCACCAGGCCGGATTCGGTGAGGGTTCGCCGGCCTCGGATTTCTTCTACTCCCGGTCAAACTCTGGAAGTCGGACCTACGGAGCTTTCAGCGCAACGAACCTGGATGGCTTGGCCGACTCGCGGTTGAAGGCAGGCGGCTTGGCTGACTAGGTTGAGTCAGTCCCCTTATGGAGCTTTTTTCCAAAGTTGCTCCAAAGTTCTCCAAACTCCTGGAACTTCTTCCTGAAGTTCCCCAAAGGGTCCCAAAGTGTCTCAAACTCACTCCAAGGGTCTGGAAGCTCCAAGATGGTCCTTGAAAGTTGAGGACTTCAGTTCCTACAATCCACTTGGACAAAACCCTTACAAATCCACTGGTAGTTTTCCAGGTTGCGTATTCTTGGTGGTGATGATCCAGGTGAGCTCTGTTAACCTGTAGCTTGCAGGGAGTCCACTCTTTACTCTTTTTCACAGCAAGGTAGTCCACAGGACTGTAATTCCAGATGGTGCAGTCCTCAGAGGGCAGGCCTTTCGAAATTGCACATCAAACTTCTCAGCATGGCACAAAGTCTTGCTTTCTTAAGTTTCAAGCAGCAGATCTGAGAGACTCTGCCCCTCTCAGATACTTATTCCAAGTTCTCTGGGTCAAGCAGGAGGTCACTCCTGACCAATGGGGGCAGGGTAACTCCCCAAGGTTATGACCACATCCTGTAGAGTGTGGCATTATTTTGTCCCAGAGTTCACCAAGTCCTCCAAATTCATAATGGATGATTTTCCAGCAGAGAGTTAAGAGCTGGCTAAACACACCCCTAGGATGGCTAATTTCCCTAGACTCTCCCCCTTGCATCTGCTCATGCCTTCCTTAATCCTAGCTCTGGCTTTGGGTCAAAAGAGTAGAGTGGTAACTGACACTGAGGCCTTCCCCTTTCCTTTGAAGACCATGGTTTATGACTCCACCCCCTGGCCTGGCATTCCTATGGACCAGCACACTGCCCTCCCAGCAGAGCTGGTTAACCCCAGGGGCTCTTTATCACCTCTTCAAGGCAGCCTGGCTAATCCACTTAACTCTGACCAATCAGGACAGACCCCTGGAAGGCTGAATCTGGACCTACAAACAAGAAAGTCCTATAACGTCTTGTCTGTACATTTTAGGAGAAATTCAACAATATCATATTGTTGGTTTTATCACTACCATTCTGGGAAGTCTTTGAATGGAAGTTCTATCATTCTCCTGTCAGGAGTTATTAGTTGATAACCTCTTGCCATGTTAACCTATGTGGCATGGGATTTGCAATGGGAAAAATGACTTGGGCCATTTTTACAGCACCAGGCCTTATAAAAACATATTTTACAAGTACTCCGCCTATATCTACAGGACCCCCACCCCCTGGACCACTTAGGGGAGACTTTAGGCGTTCTGAATCTGTAGAAATATTGCAGATCCTCACTTCACAGTGCTCCTAGCATCAAAGTCGAATTTGGGCAGCACTTTATCACAATGTGGGGAGTGAAATGTGAAATTTCACTTAACCCAGGGCATATAAAACTCATTTTATAAGGGTCCACCTTATAAATACCTGACCCCCCACCCCTTGGGACACCTAGGGGTGACCCTGTGGGCTCCTAATATGCCAAAACATTGTAGGGTATCCATTTTTAAGTGCCCCAAACACCAAAGTCGAGTTTGGGCACAATTTACTTTTTAAAAGCAGTCATGGAACCCAGGCCTGCTTTTAAACTGACCTCAGGCTTCAGCAGTGCAGACATGCAAGTGCAGAAAAGGCTGCTGGCCTCTAAACTGCTATGCCCTACTATATACTAGGGACTGATATGTAGTTTCAATCCCCCTGCCCTATTATGTACTTGGGTCTTATAGGGTAGGTCATGCCAATCACAGGGGTACCCAACCCATAGTGTACCCTAGTGTATGTAGGTGTTTTCACTGTATTCTAAGTGTTTTCAGCATAGCACTGGCCCTGAGCCTGGTTAGGTAGAGCCCAGGGTCAATCAGAGTCAGTTACCACCAGTACCAGTCAGCAAAAAGTTGGGGGGTGCCCAGGGCACAGGATGACTTTGCAACAATCACCTTCTATTTAGCAGGATACATCAACATGTACTGAATATTGAGGTCGCAAAGCCGTGTTTTTAGCTGCAAAAAGGATTGCCAATGTTACTGACCATCCTAGTATAGTCAGGAAAGATCATGATTGTTTGGAACTGAAACGTGACCCTACCCTGGAGTCGGGCATATTTGTGGATTGCATCTCTATCCACATAATTCAAAAGCTTTGCAATGACTGGCTGGGGCTGAGTCACACCAGAGCCCTGTAAGTGCGCTAAAAAATAAAGTAGTAAGATAGGGCCTTGGGGAGGGGGATCATGGGGGATCTGGGCCATTGGTTCAAGAAGCGTTCTGGGGATGTGCCCTCGCACCCCTCCAGAAAGCTCACATATCACAGATTGTTGTGGTGGGCTCTGCCCTCCAGGTTTTCCACCCTCGCCGCCAGTTCTGTGGTCGCAGCCATGAGTCTGGTCATCGTCTGTTGCGGCATGTGGACAGAGTCCTCAACCCCGGAGACCCTGGTCTCTGTCTCCGTGATCCGCTCAATGGCATTCCTTAGGTCCTGGCGTAGCACGGTGACATCAGCTCCCATCTCTCCAATCTTGGCATCCAACAGGTCTCTCGACTGAGTGACACCCACCAGAAGTGTGTCATTGTCTGGGGCGGAGACACCCTGTCCAGCCCTCCCAGCAGCCTGATTGGCATCCCCGAGTATGCAAACATATCCAGGGTGCTCTGCTTACCCCCAGTAGGAGTTTTAACTGAAGCCATAATTATGGCTGCAGCACGGGTTGTAGAAGTTGGGACGTCTCAGAATGCGCCTCCACCTCTGACCCATCTGGCCGGCACCATAGTCTAGCATGTGGGGCGGCACAAGCAGTCAGATCTTGGGGTCTTCCCGACCATTGGGTCTCATGGCCACTCCCAAGGACACAGGGAGGAGGAAATAAAGTGCAAAATGACCATCAGCGAACCTATGTAGAAAGATGCAAAAAAAACGAAGAAGGGCCCCCTCCTAAGCCTCACCTCAGATGCAAGTCATCCTCAGGGCCTCAAAAGGGCAGTCCATTCTGAGAGACGGCACCTCTCAACGTCTCTCAACCCCCAAGGGGGCTCACCAGCAGCAGGAAGCTTCACTAGCCCACTCCCTTGACTTATGGCGGTGCAGGATTACTGTGTGAGTCGTAGATGAGCGCAGGGAGGCCTGAAAGCAGAAGGGCCAAAAGGTAATCCAGGGAGGCATGGGGCGGCAGGCTGCACCGAGGTCTAGCTAAGCTACCTCCGCTGCACACCGTCCTCCCCTAGCATGTGCCCCCTACCGGGGTCTCATGCTAGGTCTGTGTCAAGGCTCACTGGGGGTACGGGGGACAGGCTCCGATGTCCGTACATCTGGCACACCCCACTCCCGCTGCAATCTCCTCCGGGGCTTGCCACCTCCCTCTCGCAGCGTGTGGCCCAGCTCCAGTCCCTGGAATATACGCGGGTGGGGGGGCCCGGGACCTGCTAACTCCGGCACCTGGGGAAGTGGCATGACCCGCAAGCTCCGGCACCTACCCCGGCCCGTAAGCACTCTCCCAACTGGTACGGTCTTGTAATGTTGCCGGGTCATTGGGCCGTCCCATTGTCTCGGATCGCACAGGGGGAAAGCAACCGCCTACCCCCATGTGCGTAATGTGATGGGAGTGGCTGGCGAACGCCAGCCGAGATAATAAATAGCCTAGGGCTCCGGGTATGTTTGTTACGACTACCTCCAGTAGCGAAGTGCCTGAGTGTTCATTGCTATGCACGTCGGCCCTATCCCCAACACTACATTGGTGATGAGGGGGCCACGATACCTGTGTGTGCCCGCCCCTTCCGACACCCAGTGGCACCCCGCGAGATCCCAGTCCTCCGCCAGCACGGCCCGCTGCCTCCGACGCTCAAGACATTGAGCTCGGAGCCACAGCTCACTGCAGGCACTGCCAACTGCCCTGGCCCAGGCGCGGCCCGTGGTAGGAGTGCCGGTCGTGCGGTGACGTGGGGTGGGGGTGGGGCTGGGTGGGGGGTAGTAAACTACGGATTAAGGCCGAATACAGGTAAGTGAACATTTAAATAAATAAAACGAATTTCGTTGCTCGCACTGCATCGCATTTGGCGATGCAGTGCTCACAACGAAATTTGTCCACTCACTTCATGGGTCCAGACAGATCACAGACTTCTCAGATGGCTAAAGCAGATGAACAGAGAGATTACCAAACTGTTGAGGTGGTCCATCTCCCCAGAGGGAATGAATTTTACGGTAGAACATCTCCGTTCGACTGACCACGCCAATCTGATAATCTCTCCAGGTTTTTCTGCCTTAGCGATGAGAACTCCTATAAGGGTGGCCACTTTTCCCTGCTTTCAGCTGGGGAGGGCACATTAGACATGGCATCCTTGGCATGGTTATCACCGCAAGTACTGGATCCCACCAGTGTCACCAATGTAAGAAATTGGGCTATTAGTTGAGTGGGGTGGTAGCCACACTCGGGCAACAACTACACCCCTTGTCAGGGTGAACTAAAAAAGTCACTAAATTAACCTGTGCTTAACCCTCTGGTAGCCTCACAAAAGCAGCTAGGCTTAATTTAGGGGCAAGGTGTAAAGTATTTTTTTGTGTAAGTATTTTTATTAAACAACAAACAGTTCTAGTCAGATACACATCGTATATTGGGTCATCATACGATATACACATTACACTGTGCGAGGGGCACTGCAGCATGCAAACCAGTAAGACTTATTATATCCTGAGCAGTTCAACATAATACCCCAAAATTCGTTTTGTGCACTCACATCTTCCTCCCTCCGGTCCCATTCTTTCCTAAGCTCTGTATTTCTCCCAGGGGCACCATATCTTTTCCCACTTCTTAGGGCAGTCTCTGCTCTCATACACCACCCTCTCCGCCAGGTGACACCAATCCATGTCTGCCTTCCAGTCCGATAATTTGGGAGGCATACGTGCACCCCACAGCCGGTCAATGTTGCATTTAGCGACCCCAGCGGCTAGCATTAGCCAGATTTTTGTATGTGCTGGCCATCTGTCCTCCCCGGTGACGCCCAGTAAAAGCCAGCATGCCTCTGGTTGTATGTGTATACTCAACACCCCCGTCATCACTCCAGCCACCTTTGACCAGTATCGTTGTATCACTGGACATTCCCAGAGAAGAACGTGCCGGGTAAACCACAGCCCATAACGCATTGGTCTGAGTCTGCCCGCCCAATCTTATTCCTATGTGTGCGGGAGTAGTATGTTCTGTGCAAATTTCGTAACTGGATTAATCGGAATTTGCCCCGTATTGCAATTTCTCTGGGGCTCTGCATCGCCTCCTGCCAGTAATCGTCCTCCAACATACCAATGTCCAGTTCCCAGTTCACCCGGAGTGTCCTGAGGGGGTCAGGTAAGTTGTTCATTATTTTGTTGTATGTGAGGGAGTTTGCTTTGTCTGGGATTGGGTCTAATAACAGTCGGTCTTCTAATGGGGCGTATTCAGGTATAGTTTCCCCATCCTTAATGTGGCACCTAAGCGCATGTTTCAGTTGGATGTACCGATATTGCTCCGTCTCTACTAATTGATAATCTTTTTGTAGTTCATTAAATGTAAGCATCCAATCCCGCCTCCATATGTCCCCCAGGTTGTCTATGCCTATGCGGCTCCAGTTGCGGAATCCCTTGAGCCTCCCTACCTCGCTAAGCCCATCACTGTGCCACAATGTGGTCTGTTGGGTTAATCTGCCCTTCCATACTAGCGCCTTGGTGGCGGCATGCCATGCTCGTACCACCGTCTGAGTGTGCGCAGGAAGCCATCTTCCACCTCTGCTCTGATATAACGCCGATGGGTATCCCTTTGTTACCATCGCTCGTCAATTCACCCTGTACGCGGGCTCAGATTGCGGCGCAAAAACCCAGCCATTGATATTTATAAGTTGGGACGCTAGGTAGTAGTTTCTCACATCTGGTAAGCCCACCCTCATATACCCCCCTTTGAACTTTGTGGAGCGCTATCCATGGCGCCCCAGTGCCCCAGAGTAGGGTTCGCAGTTCCCCTTCAATGGTGCGGAAGAAGGTGTCAGGAAGTTTATACCGCGTGTTTTGTACCACATAAAGTAGGCGTGGGAGGGCCATCATTTTGAACAATACGGCTCTCCCCAGAAGAGTGATGGGGAGCTGACGTCAATGGGCAATGTCCTCGCGGGGTGTCGTCAATTGCGCCTGAGTGTTCATGCCAAAAATTCCTCCGAGGAGTGTGAGATCCAAATTCCCAAGTATTTAAACTTGTCCTGCTGCATCAGGGCTGCACAGTCAGAAGTGAGTGGGGGAAGCGCTCCGGCGAGGTTAAAAATGAGGGATTTATCCCAATTTATTTGGTAGCCTGAATAGGTACCAAAAAGCCAGATAATATTTATGAGCCGATGAAATGTCTGTCGGGGTTTGCCTGCATAGAGTAAGATATCATCCGCATACAACGATATATGTTCTTCCCATTCCACCCCCCACATCTATACCTCTCACCATAGGGTCTCCTCTGATCCATGCCGCAAACGGCTCGAACGCCAACACGAAGAGGATGGGGGACAGGGGGCAGCCCTGGGGCGTGTCCCTGTGGAGTAAGAAGGATCTATAAATCAACCCATTCCGAACCCGAGCACAAGGGTCACAGTAGAGGAGGTGGACCGACGCCACAAATCTAGGACCCAGTCCAAATCTAGTCAGCACCGCCTGGAGGTAAGGCCATTGGATGCTGTCGAACGCCATGCGTGTGTCGAACGACAGCAGCGCCATTGGCTCATCCGGATCAGCAATCGCCGCCTGCATCACCCCATACAATCGCCGAAGGTTAAGTCTGGTGTTACACTGGGGCATAAACCCGGTTTGGTCTGGGTGGACCAATGATGAGATCACCGGGACCAGTCGGTTTGCCAACACCTTTGCTAATACTTTTGTTTCGAAGTTTAGTAGGGAGGTGGGTCGGTAAGAGCCACAAAGCTCCTTTGGTTTATTCTGTTTAGGGATAACCCCTACTGTGGCGCTTCGTAGATCAGCGGGCAAGCAGCCCTCTTGTTGCGCGGCCACAAACATCTCCAGCATGGGTTTCGCCACTGCGGTTGCCACACACTTAAAAAGTTCGGCAGGCAGCCCATTAGGGCCGGCCGCCTTTCCCGATTGGAGGTCCTTAATGGCCCCTTCTACTTCCTCCACCATTAAGTCTCGGTCTATGTCTTCCCTGTCCTCCGATGTCACCGTCGGCAGGGACAGATCCGCCAGCAGTTCCACGGAGTCGTTGAGTGACCTGGTGGATACTGATTGGTAAACCTTCTCGTAGTGCGTCGTAAACTCCTCCGCGATGTCCGCGCCGGAGCAGAAAGACCCCCTGTGCTTGTTGTGAGTTCCGCGACCCAATCTCGGTCCCGATCTCGCCTCTCTAGCCACGCAATTAACTTGTTCGCTTTCTCACCAACGTCATATATTTGTCTGTGTATGGCCAGTATGCGCCGCTTCCTCCCACAAATCCCTTGGTGCCTTCTGTTTAAGACGGAGCCGCAGGAGCAGCCCCTGAGTGTCTGGCGCCTCTCCCACCTGCTCCCGCTCCAGGGCCTCTATCTCCCGCTTCAGTTCATCACATTTGGAGCACTATGTTTTCGTTTTATACCCTCCTCAGCTTGAATGTAACCCCTGATCACCACTTTATACGCTTCCCAAAGTGTGCAGTGAGAGTCGACAGACCCCGTGTTCTTGTCAAAGTATTGTTGAGTGCGCTTCCTGATTTTGTCCTGAAAGTCCCTATCTTTGAGGTGCCAGGGTGCAATTCGGGGGGGGGGGAGCGTAAAGTCTCTAATAGGGCCATGAACCAGGTTCTCCACCAGGGAGTGATCAGATATACCTCTCGCCAAGTGATGGGCACCATGAAAGTGTCCCGCTTGGGTGCACTTTGTGAAAATATTGTCTAATCGAGACCCGCTGCCATGTGCAGCGGAAATGTGTGTGTATTGCCTGCAGGAAGGATTATTCAGTCTCCACAAGTCTGACAAGCCCATCGCGGAAGCAAACGTCCGCAGCGGCCCTGCCACATCAGCCCCACTCTGTTTTGCAGACCTATCCCATTCCTGGGACATCACGTCATTCATGTCCCCACCCAATACTAACATCCCGGCTGGCATGTCCAAAAGTGTAGTGCTTAATTCAGGGAAAGTGTCCGTATGAAACCTAGGGGGGATGTATACGGAGCACAAATTTAGATGGCGGCCCTCCCAAGTCCCCGCCAGGGCCACAAACTTCCCTAGTGGGTCCTGCCAGACACGACCAGGGATGAATGGAACTGTATTTTTAACCAGGATCGCCACCCCCCTGGAGCCCGATGTAAAGCCCGCATGTGCCCGGAGAGTGTACCCACACCGATTTAGCGCCAGATAATGGTGACCACGTAAGTGCGTCTCCTGGAGTAGAGCAAGGTCAGGGGCATGTCTACGTAGGTATTGAAGGACTGCGGCCCGTTTAATCTTGTCCCCCAGCCCATTGACGTTCCACGACAAGACTTTCAATGTTGTCATAGATTGGCTGGCCATGGTAACATTCAGTGATCTATTTGTTGCTCACTTATATTCAGTGCCCACCCTAACCCCCCGCATCCCGGGGAAAACCCCTGCTGCCTACCGGTAACCGTGCATCTTCAGCTGGAACATAAAAAACAGCAAACATTGTGCATATCTTATAGAAACAGTAACAATAAGCCCTTTCAAACGCCCCCCTCCCTGCAGCACTGCACAGTAGGTTTACAACTACCCACCACCCCAATTTGCAGAGCGCCTGTCGCCCATAATGTCTCATTTAACCTAACATGGGGCGCCTGCTCCAACCGCCCTCACACCCGGCCTCCCGTCGTGCTCGAGCCTGGTAAAATTACATACAAGTCCCATCAGGATACTTGCGTAGGAGTCCTCGGCTTCTCCAAACTGTTCATTAGTGTCTTACGCACCCCTGGTTGATTTACCAATGACAACAGCTTTCTGGGTCGCGTCCGTACCGGAAAGAACCTCCTTGATCCCTTACCAATCCTCTGATGGCTGCAGTTCGTTACTCACAGTTATCGCCTCCTTGAGCTTTCCGGTCCATGCCACTACCAGGTTTTCTCGCAATTCCATTTCCTGGCTTGCGTTTGCTTGTTTGACCACGCAGTTCCCGGTGCGGCCGGTTCCCTAATGCTCCTCCGGGCGCCACCTGACCTTGCAGCTTTCAGGCAATGTGTGAGTGCTGTGCGGTCGCCGGTTATGTGCCCCGGTCCCACGCAGCCGAGCCAGCTATTTGCACCGATGCGTTGTATGCCTCCCACCGGGCGTCCCTTCTTACTTGGTTAGTCCATGGAACACTGCCTTGCCTCCTGCCCGGGGGTGCCGGTCCACTTCACACCCCTCACAGCCGCGCCCGATGCTTCCCCGGTCGACCGTCGGCCCCCTCACTCCATTCACCAGTCTAGGGGGTATCGTTGCCGTGCAGGTCGTCGGGACCAGGCCAGACCCAGGGGTCAGCGGTAAGGAGAGGCCCCTCTCCCCACCAGTTACTGGCGTACGGATTTCTTCTGTCTGGGTGGCCGACGCCACTGTCAGGGTGACTCAACACTCCGTCACCCGGGCCGATCGCAGCCCGCTTCGTGGCCCTTCTTCGCCGGTCGTCACTACTGGCACTCTCCAACTTTCTTGGTCCCTGTGGCCCCCGGGTCCGGCACTCCTCCAAAGCCGTTCCTATTCTCACCCGCAGTTAGGGAAATTGCTGCTCCGTGCCCACCTCGGTCACCTTTTCCCGTTGTCGAGGTCGTTTCTCCTCACCCGGGCAGCGCCCCACAGTGCCGTCACGGTGCTATTGTTGCGCAGCGGTTTACCATGCCAGGGACATATCTTCGGTTTGCAGCGCCCGAATAACACTGTGCTTGTTTCTGGGACGTTCCCGGTATTTGCTGGCACTAGTAGTCTCGGTAGCGGCTTGTTACATGCATGATATGAGTACGGATATTAATCTTGCCGGGTGTGTTGTGCCAGGGCCGCGCTAGTGTGCGGCCATCTTCCTCGGCGGTTGGCCACGCCCAAGGTGTAAAGTATTTATGCAGTGCACGAACAGTAAGAAAGTGAAAACTCAACACAATAAAAATCCCAAACCAATTTAGAATAACAGAGTAAATGTTAATAAATAGAATGATACCAGAATGTGAAAAATCCAATCAGTAGAACTTGAGATATTAAATGTTAACATTTTTAGTAAAAAATAGCACCCAAATGCAGTCAAGTCAAGTCAAAGCAAACTTTATTCGGGCAAAGGCCATAAAAGCATACATAAAATAAAAAGACATAGATTAGAAATTTTGTCTGGTACAGAATCATACACAATACCCAATTTTCCAAAGACAATTCTGAGATACAATATTTAAAAGAGCCAAGTTAGATAGACTAAATCATGTATAAAACATAACAAATAGCCCTTAAAATTCACATCTGTTCCTGATGTAAAATGCTGATTTTATCAAATTTAAAACTGCAAAACAGATCTCAAGTGAGCCTAAAAACTGCATGAAAATTAGACCATGCGTATGCTGCCTCACATTGGCCTTGCGCCACAGCACCAAAAACGGTGTCTTGGATCTTGATACAATGGGCAAAACAAAAATAAATGAAAGGTGCTTTGTATTGTATTGTAATTGCATTTATATAGCGCTTACTACCCCTGAAGAAGCACTTTTTAGGCAAGTAGAACACTACTCCGGAACCCATAAAGGATTAGTTGTGAATTAGTATAGTGAAATATGAAATTAATTTGAGCGGTGGACATGTTAGACAGTTATTCAGATTGATAAGGATAGTGGAGGATAGAAGAGGGAAAAGGTTTGCATTTATATAGTGCTTGCTACCCCTGATGAGGTGTTGAAGCGCTTTTAGGCAAGTAGCACGCTACTCCGGAACCCATAAAGGATTAGTGGTGAATTAGTATAGTGAAATATAAAATTAATTTGAGCGGTGGACATGTTAGCCTGTTATTTGGATTGCGAAGGATAGTGGAGGATAGAAGAGGGAAGGCTTTGCATTTACATAGCACTTACTACCCCTGATGAGGTGTTGAGGCGCTTTGGGATATATCCTACGGCCATGCCCCCGGGAATGGAAAAGCAAATTTAAAGTGCAAAGTGCAGAGTCTAAACAAAGTCAGCCAGTGACAATTTGTAGGGAAAACGCACTACCTCAAGTAAGGCTCCAAACCACAAGTTGTTGAAACTGTGGCATAGTTTACAATTGATTGTTTGGCCTGAGCGGCGACCAAATGTTTAGTCATACAATGCTCTAAAAACAGATCTTGAACGCGTAGTTTGTAATTAGGGCCAATTGATTGGGGGAATTTATAAAGCTCGAGGAGGCCCAATCTATCAAAGGTGACCTTCAAATACCTCAGCCATGGTATCTGATCTGCCCGGTCTAATGACACGCAGTCTGCGATGCAAGATCTAATCAGCCCGGCCTCTGGGGATGACCATATTTTAACCCGCAATAATAAAGAAGCTAACCCAATATGATCTTCGTAGGGCATCCCGAGCTCCTCGCGGCATATTAAGCTAGCTGTTCCCCCAAACGCAGTCATCTGGTAGAGCTAGACCAGGGGAAAGTCACAAGTTCAGGCCGACTGCGATGGAGCGTGGCCTGGATACAGGAACCATGAAAGTCCTGCTGAAAACTTACTCTCTTAAGAGTTCAGTCCGCATTGGAGCATGCGGCGAGGAGGAGACTTATTGTCACTGATGGTCGTCGCTGTAGTGTGAAGAGTAAGTCGGGCATCCTGGACGTGGTTCCTGTAGCACGAAGAGCCGAGCGAGCATCGTGTACGATCATTGTGAACTTTACATTGGCTGTCTAGCCGGTCGCCGCGTTCAGTTGTTGCCAGCGCTTTGCCTTAGCGGTCGTCGTGGGCAGCAGAATTTTGACTTGAACAGACCCGTTCGCAGTCACGAGGAGCCCCAACATCAGGATTTTATCCTTTTCTTCTTTGAAGGAGTAATTACTGATGCCAGTCAAAGGCCTAGGACCTGGGGGGCACCTTTTGGGGATTAGTACTCAGTCCAGCAGGGCCCAGCAGAAGGGCTCACACAGGTCCAGTTGCAGCTCCAGGCAGGTTCAGTTGCAGCAGGTCAGCTGAGCTGTTGCAGGGAGGGATTTTAAGCTTGTTGTGCCCCCGTAGCTCAAACAAGTCGTCAGTCAACTGATTCTTGGAGTCACTCTGGGTTGCCTGGGATGAAGGCAGGCAGGTCCAATCTTTCTTCTCAGACAGCAAAGCAGTCCTTCAAGCAGCAGGGCAGTCCTCTGATAACAGGGTAGTTCATTTTCTGTCATTTCCACCGGTTAAGGAGTCTTTTGACGAGTGGCTCGGAAGGTCCAATATTTAGACCTGATGCCAGCCTTTGTGTGGAGGGACTCCCTGTCCTACCCTCACATCTGGTTCTGGAAAGTTCTTCCCCTGTAAAGGCTCTGAACTGTCTGGGGGTAACAAAAGGCAGGTGAGGCCTGGTGTCAGGTTCCTTTGTGTGCAGGAGACAAAGTCATTTGAAGTGTAAGTGGGGCTGGGTACTGTTCCTTCCCATGCACATCCTGTCCAAACCTAAGTCACCTTTGTGTTACTGTATGGAAGCGATGCATAAACTCCAACAGCAGAGCCATTCACAGTCATGTGACCCAGGACACTGATAGAAGGCACAGATGGTTGGGACAAGAAAATGCTAACTTTCTAAAAGTAACATTTCCACAATTGTAATTTAAATCTGACTTTACCATTAAAGAGGGCTTTAAATTACAATTCATGTGAGTTTAAGCAGCATATCTCTATCTGCTCCCAATCTAAATTTAGCAATTTTAAGTGTAATAAGGTAACCCAGTGTTAGTCAATGGGAGAGATTGGCTTACAGAAGTGAACACCAACTATAGAAGTTTTTCACTGCTAGGACATGTAAAACATAATCACACATGTCCTACTTTTTAGATATAAGCCACCCTCCCGTATGAGCCGTTAGGGCCTACCTTAGGGGTGACTTATAAGTATTGTTATATTATGTAGATTTGTAGAGCTCACTATCACCCAGGGGGGTATCCTGGCAATGAGCAGGTAGGAGCCTAGCCAAGCCTAGGTCCTGTTGGGACTAAGCAAAAAGCCAGGTGTTCAGCCTCTTGCGGAATTCAAGAAGTGAGAAGGAAGCTCTTATGTGAAGCAGCAGGTTGTTCTATGCTTTAGAAGAGATGTAGGAAAAGGCTAGACCGCAGGATCTAATTTTTCATATGCGTGGGATGTGTGCAAGTAGGAGCCTGGGTGAGTGGAGGTGTCTGGAAGGTTTGTGGAAGCAGATGCGACTGTTGAGCTGTACTGGTCCAGTGTCATGTAGTGCCTTGAAAGTGTGGGCGAGAAGTTTGAATTGTGCTCGTTTGTATTTGGGGAACCAGTGGAGCTCCTTCGGGTGTGGTGAGATGTGAGTGCGGCGTGGAAGGTTGGGAGAGATGCTGGCTGGCGAGTTCTGAATGGTCTACAAAATTCTAGTCAGTTTTTCCCTGAGCCCAGCATAAAGGGTGTTCCTGTAGTCCAGCTTGCTTGTGACCAGGGTGTGCGTGACAGTTTTCCGGGTGCTGATTAGGAGCCATTTATAAAGTATTAAAAAGGAAGCTTTAGGTCTGACTGAAGGTTTATTTTGCCAGGTTGAAATGACAGTTTAAACTGCACTACAGGCTGCGGTGTCGGGCCTGAGGCCTGTTTTTAAAGTACTTCTTCAGTGGGTGGCACGGTGAGTGCAGCAGGTGCACTACATGTAGTACCATTTACCAGGGACTTACAAGCAAAATAAATGTGTCAATCAGGTGTAATCCACGTTTACCTTTTTTGAAGGAGAAAGCACAAGCACTTTAGCACTGGTTAGCAGTGGTAAAGCCCACAGAGTCCTAAAACCAACACAAATTAATTCAGCAACAGGATGGGTGAAGCCAAAATGTTTGGAGAAGACCACCCCAAGGATGGCAGGTCTAAAAAAAAGGTAGAAGTAGGCCCACTGATGGGCTTTACTGGTGAATCACATTCTAAACTCCAGGGTGCGTATGAAAGTGGGATGAGCGACTGAGTTGAAGACAGTTGAGAGGACCAGAAATGTCAGGAGACATGGATCATCTTCACCGGTGGTCAGAAGGGCGCGGTCTACGATGCGTTAGGTAGCCGTCTCCGTGCTGCAGCATGACCTAAAGCCAGACTGGTAGTTGTGCAGGAGATGGTTAGCACTGATAAGCGTCTATGCAGTGTGAGGTGGCGACCTCCGTGCTGCAGTGTGATCTGAAGCCAGACTGGTAGTCGTGCAGGAGATGGTTAGCACTGATAAGCGTCTATGGTGTATAAGGTGGCGACCTCCGTGCTGCAGCGTGATCTGAAGCCAGACTGGTAGTTATGCAGGAGATGGTTAGCACTGATAACCGTCTATGGTGTATAAGGTGGCGACCTCCGTGCTGCAACATGATCTGAAGCGAGACTGGTAGTCGTGCAGGAGATGGTTAGCACTGATAAGCGTCTATGGTGTGTAAGGTGGCGGCCTCCGTGCTGCAGCGTGATCTGAAGCCAGACTGGTAGTCGTGCAGGAGACGGTTACCACTGATAAGCGTCTATGTTGTATAAGGTGGCGACCTCCGTGCTGCAGCGTGATCTGAAGCCAGACTGGTAGTTGTACAGGAGACGGTTAGCACTGATAAGCGTCTATGCTATATAAGGTGGCGACCTCCGTGCGGCAGTGTGATCTGAAGCCAGACTGGTAGTTGTGCAGGAGACGGTTAGCACTGATAAGCGTCTATGGTGTATAAGGTGGCGACCTCCGTGCTGCAGCTTGATCTGAAGCCAGACTGGTAGTCGTGCAGGAGACGGTTAGCACTGATAAGCGTCTATGGTGTGTGAGGTGGCGACCTCCCTGCGGCAGTGTGATCTGAAGCCAGACTGGTAGTTGTGCAGGAGACGGTTAGCACTGATAAGCGTCTATGGTGTATAAGGTGGCGACCTCCCTGCGGCAGTGTGATCTGAAGCCAGACTGGTAGTTGTACAGGAGACGGTTAGCACTGATAAGCGTCTATGGTGTATAAGGTGGCGACCTCCGTGCTGCAGCGTGATCTGAAGCCAGACTGGTGTCGAGCAGGAGATGGTTAGCACTGATAAGCGTCTATGGTGTATAAGGTGGTGACCTCCGTGCTGCAGCGTGATCTGAAGCCAGACTGGTGTCGAGCAGGAGATGGTTAGCACTGATAAGCGTCTATGGTGTGTGAGGTGGCGACCTCCGTGCGGCAGTGTGATCTGAAGCCAGACTGGTAGTCGTGCAGGAGACGGTTAGCACTGATAAGCGTCTATGGTGTATAAGGTGGCGACCTCCGTGCTCCAGCGTGATCTGAAGCCAGACTGGTAGTCGTGCAGGAGACGGTTACCACTGGTAAGCGTCTATGGTGTATAAGGTGGCGACCTCCGTGCTGCAGCGTGATCTGAAGCTAGACTGGTAGTTGTACAGGAGACGGTTAGCACTGATAAGCGTCTATGCTGTATAAGGTGGCGACCTCCGTGCGGCAGTCTGATCTGAAGCCAGACTGGTAGTCGTGCAGGAGATGGTTAGCACTGATAAGCGTCTATGGTGTATAAGGTGGCGACCTCCGTGCTGCAGCGTGATCTGAAGCCAGACTGGTAGTCGTGCAGGAGACGGTTAGCACTGATAAGCGTCTATGCTGTGTAAGGTGGTGACCTCCATGCTGCAGCGTGATCTGAAGCCAGACTGGTAGTTGTACAGGAGACGGTTAGCACTGATAAGCGTCTATGCTGTATAAGGGGGCGACCTCCGTGCGGCAGTGTGATCTGAAGCCAGACTGGTAGTCGTGCAGGAGATGGTTAGCACTGATAAGCGTCTATGGTGTATAAGGTGGCGACCTCCGTGCTGCAGCGTGATCTGAAGCCAGACTGGTAGTCGTGCAGGAGACGGTTAGCACTGATAAGCGTCTATGGTGTGTGAGGTGGCGACCTCCGTGCTGCAGCATGATCTGAAGCCAGACTGGTAGTCGTGCAGGAGATGGTTAGCATTGCTCTGCGTCTATGCTGTGTAAGGTGGCGACCTCCGTGCTGCAGCGTGATCTGAAGCCAGACTGGTAGTCGTGCAGGAGATGGTTAGCATTGCTCTGCGTCTATGCTGTGTAAGGTGGTGACCTCCGTGCTGCAGCGTGATCTGAAGCCAGACTGGTAGTCGTGCAGGAGATGGTTAGCACTGATAAGCGTCTATGGTGTGTGAGGTGGCGACCTCCGTGCTGCAGCGTGATCTGAAGCCAGACTGGTAGTCGTGCAGGAGATGGTTAGCATTGCTCTGCGTCTATGCTGTGTAAGGTGGCGACCTCCGTGCTGCAGCGTGATCTGAAGCCAGACTGCTAGTCGTGCAGGAGACGGTTAGCACTGATAAGCGTCTATGGTGTGTGAGGTGGTGGCCTCCGTGCTGCAGCGTGATCTGAAGCCAGACTGGTAGTCGTGCAGGAGATGGTTAGCACCGATAAGCATCTATGGTGTGTGAGGTGGCGACCTCCGTGCTGCAGCGTGATCTGAAGCCAGACTGGTAGTCGTGCAGGAGACGGTTAGCACTGATAAGCGTCTATGGTGTGTGAGGTGGCGACCTCCGTGCTGCAGCGTGATCTGAAGCCAGACTGGTAGTCGTGCAGGAGACGGTTAGCATTGATAAGCGTCTATGGTGTGTGAGGTGGTGGCCTCCGTGCTGCAGCGTGATCTGAAGCCAGACTGGTAGTCGTGCACGAGATGGTTAGCACTGATAAGCGTCTATGGGTGTGAGGTGGCGACCTCCGTGCTGCAGCGTGATCTGAAGCCAGACTGGTAGTCGTGCAGGAGACGGTTAGCATTGATAAGCATCTATGGTGTATTATTTGGCGACCTCCGTGCTGCAGCGTGATCTGAAGCCAGACTGGTAGTCGTGCAGGAGACGGTTAGCATTGCTCTGCGTCTATGGTGTGTAAGGTGGCGGCCTCCGTGCTGCAGCGTGATCTGAAGCCAGACTGGTAGTCGTGCAGGAGATGGTTAGCACTGATAAGCGTCTATGGTGTGTGAGGTGGCGACCTCCGTGCTGCAGCGTGATCTGAAGCCAGACTGCTAGTCGTGCAGGAGACGGTTAGCACTGATAAGCGTCTATGCTGTATAAGGTGGCGGCCTCCGTGCTGCAGCGTGATCTGAAGCCAGACTGGTAGTCGTGCAGGACATGGTTAGCACTGATAAGCGTCTATGGTGTGTGAGGTGGCGACCTCCGTGCTGCAGCGTGATCTGAAGCCAGACTGGTAGTCGTGCAGGAGACGGTTAGCACTGATAAGCGTCTATGGTGTGTGAGGTGGCGACCTCCGTGCTGCAGCGTGATCTGGAAGCCAGACTGGTAGTCGTGCAGGAGACGGTTAGCATTGATAAGCGTCTATGGTGTGTGAGGTGGTGGCCTCCGTGCTGCAGCGTGATCTGAAGCCAGACTGGTAGTCGTGCACGAGATGGTTAGCACTGATAAGCGTCTATGGGTGTGAGGTGGCGACCTCCGTGCTGCAGCGTGATCTGAAGCCAGACTGGTAGTCGTGCAGGAGACGGTTAGCATTGATAAGCATCTATGGTGTATTATTTGGCGACCTCCGTGCTGCAGCGTGATCTGAAGCCAGACTGGTAGTCGTGCAGGAGACGGTTAGCATTGCTCTGCGTCTATGGTGTGTAAGGTGGCGGCCTCCGTGCTGCAGCGTGATCTGAAGCCAGACTGGTAGTCGTGCAGGAGATGGTTAGCACTGATAAGCGTCTATGGTGTGTGAGGTGGCGACCTCCGTGCTGCAGCGTGATCTGAAGCCAGACTGCTAGTCGTGCAGGAGACGGTTAGCACTGATAAGCGTCTATGCTGTATAAGGTGGCGGCCTCCGTGCTGCAGCGTGATCTGAAGCCAGACTGGTAGTCGTGCAGGACAGGGTTAGCACTGATAAGCGTCTATGGTGTGTGAGGTGGCGACCTCCGTGCTGCAGCGTGATCTGAAGCCAGACTGCTAGTCGTGCAGGAGACGGTTAGCACTGATAAGCGTCTATGCTGTATAAGGTGGCGACCTCCGTCCTGCAGCGTGATCTGAAGCCAGACTGGTAGTCGTGCAGGAGACGGTTAGCATTGCTCTGCGTCTATGGTGTGTAAGGTGGCGACCTCCGTCCTGCAGCGTGATCTGAAGCCAGACTGGTAGTCGTGTAGGAGACGGTTAGCACTGATAAGTGTCTATGGTGTATAAGGTGGTGACCTCCGTGCAGCAGCGTGATCTGAAGCCAGACTGATAGTTGTGCAGGAGATGGTTAGCACTGATAAGCGTCTATGCTGTATAAGGTGGCGACCTCCGCGCTGCAGCGTGATCTGAAGCCAGACTGGTAGTCGTGCAGGAGACGGTTAGCACTGATAAGTGTCTATGGTGTGTAAGGTGGCGACTTCCGTGCGGCAGCGTGATCTGAAGCCAGACTGGTAGTCGTGCAGGAGATGGTTAGCACTGATAAGCGTCTATGCTGTATAAGGTGGCGGCCTCCGTCCTGCAGCGTGATCTGACGCCAGACTGGTAGTCGTGCAGGAGACGGTTAGCACTGATAAGTGTCTATGGTGTATAAGGTGGCGACCTCCGTGCTGCAGCGTGATCTGAAGCCAGACTGGTAGTCGTGCAGGAGATGGTTAGCACTGATAAGCGTCTATGCTGTATAAGGTGGCGACCTCCGTGCTGCAGCGTGATCTGAAGCCAGACTGGTAGTTGTGCAGGAGATGGTTAGCACTGATAAGCGTCTATGGTGTGTGAGGTGGCGACCTCCGTCCTGCAGCGTGATCTGAAGCCAGACTGGTAGTCGTGCAGGAGATGGTTAGCACTGATAAGCGTCTATGGTGTATAAGGTGGCGACCTCCGTGCGGCAGTGTGATCTGAAGCCAGACTGGTAGTCGTGCAGGAGATGGTTAGCACTGATAAGCGTCTATGGTGTATAAGGTGGCGACCTCCGTGCTGCAGCGTGATCTGAAGCCAGACTGGTAGTCGTGCAGGAGACGGTTAGCACTGATAAGCGTCTATGCTGTGTAAGGTGGTGACCTCCATGATGCAGCGTGATCTGAAGCCAGACTGGTAGTCGTGCAGGAGATGGTTAGCACTGATAAGCGTCTATGGTGTGTGAGGTGGCGACCTCCGTGCTGCAGCGTGATCTGAAGCCAGACTGGTAGTCGTGCAGGAGATGGTTAGCATTGCTCTGCGTCTATGCTGTGTAAGGTGGCGACCTCCGTGCTGCAGCGTGATCTGAAGCCAGACTGGTAGTCGTGCAGTAGATGGTTAGCATTGCTCTGCGTCTATGCTGTGTAAGGTGGTGACCTCCGTGCTGCAGCGTGATCTGAAGCCAGACTGGTAGTCGTGCAGGAGATGGTTAGCACTGATAAGCGTCTATGGTGTGTGAGGTATCGACCTCCGTGCTGCAGCGTGATCTGAAGCCAGACTGGTAGTTGTGCAGGAGATGGTTAGCATTGCTCTGCGTCTATGCTGTGTAAGGTGGCGACCTCCGTGCTGCAGCGTGATCTGAAGCCAGACTGCTAGTCGTGCAGGAGACGGTTAGCACTGATAAGCGTCTATGGTGTGTGAGGTGGTGGCCTCCGTGCTGCAGCGTGATCTGAAGCCAGACTGGTAGTCGTGCAGGAGATGGTTAGCACCGATAAGCATCTATGGTGTGTGAGGTGGCGACCTCCGTGCTGCAGCGTGATCTGAAGCCAGACTGGTAGTCGTGCAGGAGACGGTTAGCACTGATAAGCGCCTATGGTGTGTGAGGTGGCGACCTCCGTGCTGCAGCGTGATCTGAAGCCAGACTGGTAGTCGTGCAGGAGACGGTTAGCATTGATAAGCGTCTATGGTGTGTGAGGTGGTGGCCTCCGTGCTGCAGCGTGATCTGAAGCCAGACTGGTAGTCGTGCAGGAGATGGTTAGCACTGATAAGCGTCTATGGGTGTGAGGTGGCGAGCTCCGTGCTGCAGCGTGATCTGAAGCCAGACTGGTAGTCGTGCAGGAGACGGTTAGCATTGATAAGCATCTATGGTGTATTATTTGGCGACCTCCGTGCTGCAGCGTGATCTGAAGCCAGACTGGTAGTCGTGCAGGAGACGGTTAGCATTGCTCTGCGTCTATGGTGTGTAAGGTGGCGGCCTCCGTGCTGCAGCGTGATCTGAAGCCAGACTGGTAGTCGTGCAGGAGATGGTTAGCACTGATAAGCGTCTATGGTGTGTGAGGTGGCGACCTCCGTGCTGCAGCGTGATCTGAAGCCAGACTGCTAGTCGTGCAGGAGACGGTTAGCACTGATAAGCGTCTATGCTGTATAAGGTGGCGGCCTCCGTGCTGCAGCGTGATCTGAAGCCAGACTGGTAGTCGTGCAGGACATGGTTAGCACTGATAAGCGTCTATGGTGTGTGAGGTGGCGACCTCCGTGCTGCAGCGTGATCTGAAGCCAGACTGCTAGTCGTGCAGGAGACGGTTAGCACTGATAAGCGTCTATGCTGTATAAGGTGGCGACCTCCGTCCTGCAGCGTGATCTGAAGCCAGACTGGTAGTCGTGCAGGAGACGGTTAGCATTGCTCTGCGTCTAAGGTGTGTAAGGTGGCGACCTCCGTCCTGCAGCGTGATCTGAAGCCAGACTGGTAGTCGTGTAGGAGACGGTTAGCACTGATAAGTGTCTATGGTGTATAAGGTGGTGACCTCCGTGCTGCAGCGTGATCTGAAGCCAGACTGGTAGTTGTGCAGGAGATGGTTAGCACTGATAAGCGTCTATGCTGTATAAGGTGGCGACCTCCGTGCTGCAGCGTGATCTGAAGCCAGACTGGTAGTCGTGCAGGAGACGGTTAGCACTGATAAGTGTCTATGGTGTGTAAGGTGGCGACTTCCGTGCGGCAGCGTGATCTGAAGCCAGACTGATAGTCGTGCAGGAGATGGTTAGCACTGATAAGCGTCTATGCTGTATAAGGTGGCGGCCTCCGTCCTGCAGCGTGATCTGACGCCAGACTGGTAGTCGTGCAGGAGATGGTTAGCACTGATAAGTGTCTATGGTGTATAAGGTGGCGACCTCCGTGCTGCAGCGTGATCTGAAGCCAGACTGGTAGTCGTGCAGGAGATGGTTAGCACTGATAAGCGTCTATGCTGTATAAGGTGGCGACCTCCGTGCTGCAGCGTGATCTGAAGCCAGACTGGTAGTTGTGCAGGAGATGGTTAGCACTGATAAGCGTCTATGGTGTGTGAGGTGGCGACCTCCGTCCTGCAGCGTGATCTGAAGCCAGACTGGTAGTCGTGCAGGAGATGGTTAGCACTGATAAGCGTCTATGGTGTGTGAGGTGGCGACCTCCGTCCTGCAGCGTGATCTGAAGCCAGACTGGTAGTCGTGCAGGAGACGGTTAGCACTGATAAGCGTCTATGGTTTGTGAGGTGGCGACCTCCGTGCGGCAGCGTGATCTGAAGCCAGACTGGTAGTCGTGCAGGAGACGGTTAGCACTGATAAGTGTCTATGGTGTATAAGGTGGCGACCTCCGTGCTGCAGCGTGATCTGAAGCCAGAATGGTAGTCGTGCAGGAGATGGTTAGCACTGATAAGCGTCTATGCTGTATAAGGTGGCGACCTCCGTGCTGCAGCGTGATCTGAAGCCAGACTGGTAGTTGTGCAGGAGATGGTTAGCACTGATAAGCGTCTATGGTGTGTGAGGTGGCGACCTCCGTCCTGCAGCGTGATCTGAAGCCAGACTGGTAGTCGTGCAGGAGACGGTTAGCACTGATAAGCGTCTATGGTGTGTGAGGTGGCGACCTCCGTGCGGCAGCGTGATCTGAAGCCAGACTGGTGGTTGTGCAGGAGATGGTTAGCACTGATAAGCGTCTATGGTGTGTGAGGTGGCGACCTCCGTGCGGCAGCGTGATCTGAAGCCAGACTGGTGGTTGTGCAGGAGATGGTTAGCACTGATAAGCGTCTATGGTGTGTAAGGTGGCGACCTCCGTGCGGCAGCGTGATCTGAAGCCAGACTGGTGGTTGTGCAGGAGATGGTTAGCACTGATAAGCGTCTATGGTGTGTAAGGTGGCGACCTCCGTGCGGCAGCGTGATCTGAAGCCAGACTGGTGGTTGTGCAGGAGACGGTTAGCACTGATAAGCGTCTATGGGTGTGAGGTGGCGACCTCCGTGCTGCAGCGTGATCTGAAGCCAGACTGGTAGTCGTGCAGGAGATGGTTAGCATTGCTCTGCATCTATGCTGTGTAAGGTGGCGACCTCCGTGCTGCAGCGTGATCTGAAGCCAGACTGCTAGTCGTGCAGGAGACGGTTAGCACTGATAAGCGTCTATGGTGTATGAGGTGGTGGCCTCCGTGCTGCAGCGTGATCTGAAGCCAGACTGGTAGTCGTGCAGGAGATGGTTAGCACTGATAAGCGTCTATGCTGTATAAGGTGGCGACCTCCGTGCTGCAGCGTGATCTGAAGCCAGACTGGTAGTCGTGCAGGAGACGGTTAGCACTGATAAGCGTCTATGCTGTATAAGGTGGCGACCTCCGTGCTGCAGCGTGATCTGAAGCCAGACTGGTAGTCGTGCAGGAGACGGTTAGCACTGATAAGCGTCTATGGTGTGTGAGGTGGCGACCTCCGTGCTGCAGCGTGATCTGAAGCCAGACTGGTAGTCGTGCAGGAGACGGTTAGCATTGATAAGCGTCTATGGTGTGTGAGGTGGTGGCCTCCGTGCTGCAGCGTGATCTGAAGCCAGACTGGTAGTCGTGCAGGAGACGGTTAGCACTGATAAGCGTCTATGGTGTGTGAGGTGGCGACCTCCGTGCTGCAGCGTGATCTGAAGCCAGACTGGTAGTCGTGCAGGAGACGGTTAGCATTGATAAGCATCTATGGTGTATAAGGTGGCGACCTCCGTGCTGCAGCGTGATCTGAAGCCAGACTGGTAGTCGTGCAGGAGACGGTTAGCATTGCTCTGCGTCTATGGTGTGTAAGGTGGCGGCCTCCGTGCTGCAGCGTGATCTGAAGCCAGACTGGTAGTCGTGTAGGAGATGGTTAGCACTGATAAGCGTCTATGGTGTGTGAGGTGGCGACCTCCGTGCTGCAGCGTGATCTGAAGCCAGACTGCTAGTTGTGCAGGAGACGGTTAGCACTGATAAACGTCTATGGTGTGTGAGGTGGCGACCTCCGTGCTGCAGCGTGATCTGAAGCCAGACTGCTAGTCGTGCAGGAGACGGTTAGCACTGATAAGCGTCTATGCTGTATAAGGTGGCGACCTCCGTCCTGCAGCGTGATCTGAAGCCAGACTTGTAGTCGTGCAGGAGACGGTTAGCATTGCTCTGCGTCTATGGTGTGTAAGGTGGCGACCTCCGTCCTGCAGCGTGATCTGAAGCCAGACTGGTAGTCGTGCAGGAGACGGTTAGCACTGATAAGTGTCTATGGTGTATAAGGTGGCGACCTCCGTGCTGCAGCGTGATCTGAAGCCAGACTGGTAGTCATGCAGGAGATGGTTAGCACTGATAAGCGTCTATGCTGTATAAGGTGGCGACCTCCGTGCTGCAGCGTGATCTGAAGCCTGACTGGTAGTCGTGCAGGAGACGGTTAGCACTGATAAGCGTCTATGCTGTATAAGGTGGCGGCCTCCGTGCTGCAGCGTGATCTGAAGCCAGACTGGTAGTCGTGCAGGACATGGTTAGCACTGATAAGCGTCTATGGTGTGTGAGGTGGCGACCTCCGTCCTGCAGCGTGATCTGAAGCCAGACTGGTAGTCGTGCAGGAGATGGTTAGCA
>CAWUFW010015295.1:0-242500 GCA_963921515.1 Calotriton arnoldi | reverse complement strand
TGTGGCCTCCAGGCAGGAGTACGTGCCAGAAAGACCCTGGTCTCAAGGCAGGAGCACGTGCCAGAAAGACCCTGGTCTCCTGGTCTCCAGGCAGGAGTACGTGCCAGAAAGACCCTTGTCTCCAGGCAGGAGTACGTACCAGAAAGACTGTGGCCTCCAGGCAGGAGTACGTGCCAGAAAGACCCTGGTCTCAAGGCAGGAGCACGTGCCAGAAAGACCCTGGTCTCCTGGTCTCCAGGCAGGAGTATGTACCAGAACGACCCTGGTCTCCAGGCAGGAGCACATGCCAGAAAGACCCTGGACTCCTGGTCTCCAGGCAGGAGTACGTACCAGAAAGACCCTGGAATCCTGGTCTCCAGGCAGGAGTACGTGCCAGAAAGACCCTGGTCTCCAGGCAGGAGTACGTGCCAGAAAGATCCTGGTCTCCTGGTCTCCAGGCAGGAGTACATGCCAGAAAGACCCTGGTCTCCAGGCAGGAGTACGTGCCAGAAAGACCCTGGTCTCCAGGCAGGAGTATGTACCAGAACGACCCTGGTCTCCAGGCAGGAGCACATGCCAGAAAGACCCTGGACACCTGGTCTCCAGGCAGGAGTACGTGCCAGAAAGACCCTGGTCTCAAGGCAGGAGTACGTACCAGAAAGACTGTGGCCTCCAGGCAGGAGTACGTGCCAGAAAGACCCTGGTCTCAAGGCAGGAGCACGTGCCAGAAAGACCCTGGTCTCCTGGTCTCCAGGCAGGAGTACGTGCCAGAAAGACCCTTGTCTCCAGGCAGGAGCACGTGCCAGAAAGACCCTGGTCTCCTGGTCTCCAGGCCGGAGTACGTGCCAGAAAGACCCTTGTCTCCAGGCAGGAGCACGTGCCAGAAAGACCCTGGTCTCCTGGTCTCCAGGCAGGAGTATGTGCCAGAAAGACCCTTGTCTCCAGGCAGGAGTACGTGCCAGAAAGACCCTGGTCTCCAGGCAGGAGTACGTGCCAGAAAGACCCTTGTCTCCAGGCAGGAGTACGTACCAGAAAGACCCTGGAATCCTGGTCTCCAGGCAGGAGTACGTGCCAGAAAGACCCTGGTCTCCAGGCAGGAGTACGTGCCAGAAAGACCCTGGTCTCCTGGTCTCCAGGCAGGAGTACATGCCAGAAAGACCCTGGTCTCCAGGCAGGAGTACGTGTCAGAAAGACCCTGGTCTCCAGGCAGGAGTACGTGCCAGAAAGACCCTGGTCTCCTGGTCTCCAGGCAGGAGTACGTACCAGAAAGACCCTGGAATCCTGGTCTCCAGGCAGGAGTATGTGCCAGAAAGACCCTGGTCACCAGGCAGGAGTATGTACCAGAACGACCCTGGTCTCCAGGCAGGAGCACATGCCAGAAAGACCCTGGACTCCTGGTCTCCAGGCAGGAGTACGTACCAGAAAGACCCTGGAATCCTGGTCTCCAGGCAGGAGTACGTGCCAGAAAGACCCTGGTCTCCAGGCAGGAGTACGTGCCAGAAAGATCCTGGTCTCCTGGTCTCCAGGCAGGAGTACATGCCAGAAAGACCCTGGTCTCCAGGCAGGAGTACGTGCCAGAAAGACCCTGGTCTCCAGGCAGGAGTATGTACCAGAACGACCCTGGTCTCCAGGCAGGAGCACATGCCAGAAAGACCCTGGACTCCTGGTCTCCAGGCAGGAGTACGTACCAGAAAGACCCTGGAATCCTGGTCTCCAGGCAGGAGTACGTGCCAGAAAGACCCTGGTCTCAAGGCAGGAGTACGTACCAGAAACACCCTGGTCGGTCTCCTGGTCTCCAGGCAGGAGCACGTGCCAGAAAGACCCTGGTATCCTGGTCCCCAGGCAGGAGTACGTGCCAGAAAGACCCTTGTCTCCAGGCAGGAGCACGTGCCAGAAAGACCCTGGTCTCCTGGTCTCCAGGCAGGAGTACGTGCCAGAAAGACCCTTGTCTCCAGGCAGGAGCACGTGTCAGAAAGACCCTGGTCTCCTGGTCTCCAGGCAGGAGTACGTGTCAGAAAGACCCTTGTCTCCAGGCAGGAGTACGTACCAGAAAGACCCTGGAATCCTGGTCTCCAGGCAGGAGTACGTGCCAGAAAGACCCTTGTCTCCAGGCAGGAGTACGTGCCAGAAAGACCCTTGTCTCCAGGCAGGAGTATGTGCCAGAAAGACCCTGGTCTCCTGGTCTCCAGGCAGTAGTACGTGCCAGAAAGACCCTGGTCTCCAGGCAGGAGTACGTGCCAGAAAGACCCTGGTCTCCAGGCAGGAGTATGTACCAGAACGACCCTGGTCTCCAGGCAGGAGCACATGCCAGAAAGACCCTGGACGCCTGGTCTCCAGGCAGGAGTACGTGCCAGAAAGACCCTGGTCTCAAGGCAGGAGTACGTACCAGAAAGACTGTGGCCTCCAGGCAGGAGTACGTGCCAGAAAGACCCTGGTCTCAAGGCAGGAGCACGTGCCAGAAAGACCCTGGTCTCCTGGTCTCCAGGCAGGAGTACGTGCCAGAAAGACCCTTGTCTCCAGGCAGGAGCACGTGCCAGAAAGACCCTGGTCTCCTGGTCTCCAGGCCGGAGTACGTGCCAGAAAGACCCTTGTCTCCAGGCAGGAGCACGTGCCAGAAAGACCCTGGTCTCCTGGTCTCCAGGCAGGAGTATGTGCCAGAAAGACCCTGGTCTCAAGGCAGGAGTACGTACCAGAAAGACTGTGGCCTCCAGGCAGGAGTACGTGCCAGAAAGACCCTGGTCTCCAGGCAGGAGTATGTACCAGAACGACCCTGGTCTCCAGGCAGGAGCACATGCCAGAAAGACCCTGGACGCCTGGTCTCCAGGCAGGAGTACGTGCCAGAAAGACCCTGGTCTCAAGGCAGGAGTACGTACCAGAAAGACTGTGGCCTCCAGGCAGGAGTACGTGCCAGAAAGACCCTGGTCTCAAGGCAGGAGCACGTGCCAGAAAGACCCTGGTCTCCTGGTCTCCAGGCAGGAGTACGTGCCAGAAAGACCCTTGTCTCCAGGCAGGAGCACGTGCCAGAAAGACCCTGGTCTCCTGGTCTCCAGGCAGGAGTACGTGCCAGAAAGACCCTTGTCTCCAGGCAGGAGCACGTGTCAGAAAGACCCTGGTCTCCTGGTCTCCAGGCAGGAGTACGTGTCAGAAAGACCCTTGTCTCCAGGCAGGAGTACGTGCCAGAAAGACCCTGGTCTCCAGGCAGGAGTACGTGCCAGAAAGACCCTTGTCTCCAGGCAGGAGTACGTACCAGAAAGACCCTGGAATCCTGGTCTCCAGGCAGGAGTACGTGCCAGAAAGACCCTTGTCTCCAGGCAGGAGTACGTGCCAGAAAAGACCCTTGTCTCCAGGCAGGAGTACGTGCCAGAAAGACCCTTGTCTCCAGGCAGGAGTACGTGCCAGAAAGACACTGGTCTCCTCGTCTCCAGGCAGGAGTACGTGCCAGAAAGACCCTGGTCTCCAGGCAGAGTACGTGCCAGAAAGACCCTGGTCTCCAGGCAGGAGTATGTACCAGAACGACCCTGGTCTCCAGGCAGGAGCACGTGCCAGAAAGACCCTGGGCTCCTGGTCTCCAGGCAGGAGTACGTACCAGAAAGACCCTGGAATCCTGGTCTCCAGGCAGGAGTACGTGCCAGAAAGACCCTGGTCTCAAGGCAGGAGTACGTACCAGAAAGACTGTGGTCTCCAGGCAGGAGTATGTGCCAGAAAGACCCTGGTCTCCAGGCAGGAGTCTGTACCAGAAAGACCCTGGTCTCCTGGTCTCCAGGCAGGAGTACCTGCCAGTAAGACGCTGGTTTCCAGGCAGGAGTACGTGCCAGAAAGACCCTGGTCTCCAGGCAGGAGTACGTACCAGAAAGACCCTGGTCTCCAGGCAGGAGTACATACCAGAAAGACCCTGGTCTCCAGGCAGGAGTACGTACCAGAAAGACCCTGGTCTCCAGGCAGGAGTACGTACCAGAAACACCCTGGTCTCCAGGCAGGAGTACGTACCAGAACACCCTGGTCTCAAGGCAGGAGTACGTACCAGAAAGACCCTGTTCTCCAGGCAGGAGTACGTGCCAGAAAGACCCTGGTCTCCAGGCAGGAGTGCGTACCAGAAAGACCCTGGTCTCCTTGTCCCAAGGCAGGAGTACATACCGAAAAACCCTGCTCTCCAGGCAGGAGTACGTGCCAGAAAGACCCTGGTCTCCAGGCAGGAGCACATGCCAGAAAGACCCTGGTCTCCAGGCAGGAGTACGTGCCAGAAAGACCCTGGTCTCCAGGCAGGAGCACATGCCAGAAAGACCCTGGTCTCCAGGCAGGAGTACGTGCCAGAAAGACCCTGGTCTCCTGGTCTCCAGGCATGAGTACGTACCACAAAGACCCTGGTCTCCAGGCAGGAGTACGTGCCAGAAAGACCCTGGTCTCCTGGTCTCCAGGCAGGAGTACGTGCCAGACGTGGGCTCTTCCAACTGCTCATCGTGTGCGTGATAAGAGGTGATTCTTTTATAGACTTTTGTTCTTGAAATAATTCAATCAAGGTGTTTCCGGCCTTGGAGGAATGCGGCTTCTGGGTCAGGCCTCCCTCTGCTGGGCGCCAGCGAAGCTCCCGAAGAGAGAAAGCAGCTGCCGCTGTAGGCCTCGTCGCCATCTTGTGTCCGGCCTGTCACCTAAAAATACCAAGACCCTGAGTCACCCTAAAGGCAAGTCTCACGCCTCAGAGCACAGTCTTACTTACCTGGCATGTGACTCGCACCCTGGCACACAGTCTCACTCTGTGGATATGAGTCCTGCTCCTTGGAGCACAATCTCACTCATTGGGCGTGAGTCTCACTCTTTAGGTACATCGCAGACATTGGAGCACAATCTCACTCTTTGGATATCAGTCCTGCTCCTCGGAGCACAATCTCACTCACTCCAGGCAGGAGCACATGCCAGAAAGACCCTGGACTCCTGGTCTCCAGGCAGGAGTACGTACCAGAAAGACCCTGGAATCCTGGTCTCCAGGCAGGAGTACGTGCCAGAAAGACCCTGGTCTCCAGGCAGGAGTACGTGCCAGAAAGATCCTGGTCTCCTGGTCTCCAGGCAGGAGTACATGCCAGAAAGACCCTGGTCTCCAGGCAGGAGTACGTGCCAGAAAGACCCTGGTCTCCAGGCAGGAGTATGTACCAGAACGACCCTGGTCTCCAGGCAGGAGCACATGCCAGAAAGACCCTGGACTCCTGGTCTCCAGGCAGGAGTACGTACCAGAAAGACCCTGGAATCCTGGTCTCCAGGCAGGAGTACGTGCCAGAAAGACCCTGGTCTCCAGGCAGGAGTACGTGCCAGAAAGACCCTGGTCTCCTGGTCTCCAGGCAGGAGTACATGCCAGAAAGACCCTGGTCTCCAGGCAGGAGTACGTGTCAGAAAGACCCTGGTCTCCAGGCAGGAGTACGTGCCAGAAAGACCCTGGTCTCCTGGTCTCCAGGCAGGAGTATGTGCCAGAAAGACCCTGGTCACCAGGCAGGAGTATGTACCAGAACGACCCTGGTCTCCAGGCAGGAGCACATGCCAGAAAGACCCTGGACTCCTGGTCTCCAGGCAGGAGTACGTACCAGAAAGACCCTGGAATCCTGGTCTCCAGGCAGGAGTACGTGCCAGAAAGACCCTGGTCTCCAGGCAGGAGTACGTGCCAGAAAGATCCTGGTCTCCTGGTCTCCAGGCAGGAGTACATGCCAGAAAGACCCTGGTCTCCAGGCAGGAGTACGTGCCAGAAAGACCCTGGTCTCCAGGCAGGAGTATGTACCAGAACGACCCTGGTCTCCAGGCAGGAGCACATGCCAGAAAGACCCTGGACTCCTGGTCTCCAGGCAGGAGTACGTACCAGAAAGACCCTGGAATCCTGGTCTCCAGGCAGGAGTACGTGCCAGAAAGACCCTGGTCTCAAGGCAGGAGTACGTACCAGAAACACCCTGGTCGGTCTCCTGGTCTCCAGGCAGGAGCACGTGCCAGAAAGACCCTGGTATCCTGGTCCCCAGGCAGGAGTACGTGCCAGAAAGACCCTTGTCTCCAGGCAGGAGCACGTGCCAGAAAGACCCTGGTCTCCTGGTCTCCAGGCAGGAGTACGTGCCAGAAAGACCCTTGTCTCCAGGCAGGAGCACGTGTCAGAAAGACCCTGGTCTCCTGGTCTCCAGGCAGGAGTACGTGTCAGAAAGACCCTTGTCTCCAGGCAGGAGTACGTACCAGAAAGAGCCTGGAATCCTGGTCTCCAGGCAGGAGTACGTGCCAGAAAGACCCTTGTCTCCAGGCAGGAGTACGTGCCAGAAAGACCCTTGTCTCCAGGCAGGAGTATGTGCCAGAAAGACCCTGGTCTCCTGGTCTCCAGGCAGGAGTACGTACCAGAACACCCTGGTCTCAAGGCAGGAGTACGTACCAGAAAGACCCTGTTCTCCAGGCAGGAGTACGTGCCAGAAAGACCCTGGTCTCCAGGCAGGAGTGCGTACCAGAAAGACCCTGGTCTCCTTGTCCCAAGGCAGGAGTACATACCGAAAAACCCTGCTCTCCAGGCAGGAGTACGTGCCAGAAAGACCCTGGTCTCCAGGCAGGAGCACATGCCAGAAAGACCCTGGTCTCCAGGCAGGAGTACGTGCCAGAAAGACCCTGGTCTCCTGGTCTCCAGGCATGAGTACGTACCACAAAGACCCTGGTCTCCAGGCAGGAGTACGCGCCAGAAAGACCCTGGTCTCCAGGCAGGAGTACGTGCCAGAAAGACCCTGGTCTCCTGGTCTCCAGGCAGGAGTACGTGCCAGACGTGGGCTCTTCCAACTGCTCATCGTGTGCGTGATAAGCAGTGATTCTTTTATAGACTTTTGTTCTTGAAATAATTCAATCAAGGTGTTTCCGGCCTTGGAGGAATGCGGCTTCTGGGTCAGGCCTCCCTCTGCTGGGCGCCTGCGAAGCTCCCGAAGAGAGAAAGCAGCTGCCGCTGTAGGCCTCGTCGCCATCTTGTGTCCGGCCTGTCACCTAAAAATACCAAGACCCTGAGTCACCCTAAAGGCAAGTCTCACGCCTCAGAGCACAGTCTTACTTACCTGGCATGTGACTCGCACCCTGGCACACAGTCTCACTCTGTGGATATGAGTCCTGCTCCTTGGAGCACAATCTCACTCATTGGGCGTGAGTCTCACTCTTTAGGTACATCGCAGACATTGGAGCACAATCTCACTCTTTGGATATCAGTCCTGCTCCTCGGAGCACAATCTCACTCATTGGGCGTGAGTCTCACTCTTCGGGTACAACTGATACCCTGGCACACAGTCTCACTCTTTGGATATGAGTCCTGCTCCTTGGATGCACAATCTCACTCATTGGGCGTGAGTCTCACTCTTTAGGTACATCTCACACCTTGGAGCACAATCTCACTCTTTGGACATCAGTCCTGCTCCTCGGAGCACAATCTCACTCATTGGGCGTGAGTCTCACTCTTTGGGTACAACTGACACCCTGGCACACAGTCTCACTCTTTGGATATGAGTCCTGCTCCTTGGAGCACAATCTCACTCATTGGGCGTGAGTCTCACTCTTTAAATACATCTCACACTTCGGAGCTCAGTCTCACTCTTTGGATATGAGTCCTGCTCCTTGGAGCACAATCTCACTCATTGGGCGTGAGTCTCACTATTTAGCTACATCTCATACCACGGAGCTCAGTCTCACTCTTTGGTTATGAGTTCTGCACTTTGGAGCACTCCATGAGTCTCACTCGTCGGGTACATCTCACACCTTTGAGCACCGTCTCAGTCTGGATATGGGCTCTGCTGCTCTCGGCGCAGCCTCACTCAGTAAGCGTGAGTCTCACTCTTTGGGTACATCTCAAACCTTGGAGCTCAGTCTCACTCATTGGGTTTGAGCTACACCCCCCCCCCCACACTGAGGCGAAACAACATTAATTTCTGAAAACAGGGGGCTTGTTCGCAAAAGTAAACTTACAGGTGAATAAAGCTACACTCGTGAGTTTACTCTTATACTTACGAGTAACTTTACTCCTTTGGGCTGTTTACCATTTCTGAGTGTAAAGTTACTCCAAAGTGTAGACTTACAAGCCCCGCCCCCAGAAATAGGGGGTGGAGTCAATGAAAACATCAAATAGAACTGTAAAGCTCCTGCTAGTACTGACTTTACAACCGTGTTCGACATTTCGAACACTTGGTGGAGACCTTGGCATTCTGGGCCATGTCCGCTTGGTATATATTAATTTTAAATGTAGAATAATGTAATAAAGTGTTACAGCATTAATAACTTAATACAACTATCATTATTTTGAATATATTAAATCAAAATAAACTTCATTGCCTGAAGTTTAATTAAATAAAATTCCCACCTAAAGAGAAGAAATATTTTTATTATGTATTTAAAATGATTTAAAGTGATGCATAGAATGAATTACCAGTAAGTTAATTATTTTTGATAAATATTAATGTTAAATTAATTTCTACTTTTAGACAAGGTTTAGACAAGAATAAATTAATAAATGTTTTATTTTTACACTTTTCTACCATTAAAAATATGTATTTTTATGTTTAAACAGTTTAAATGTAGTTAATTTAACATTATCACCTATGAGGTGTGAGAAGTTGGCCTGGTATATGCTGTCCACTAATTATAGTGGGCACCTTGCACCAGTCCAAACAACCCCTTATTGGAGATAGGTTAAAGACAACCTTATTGAAAGCTATCCTAGTGGTAGCTATGGAGAGCAGCCTTCAGGCTAAGTCTTGAAGGAATGTAAAGCAGCTTGTTTTACCAGTCTATAATCTCTTGAGTGACCAAATGAAAGAGCACCACACCAGGTATATATTCAAAATATATGTATTTATTGCTAAACACACCCCTCTAGTCTCTTTATGAGGCTAGAGTTCAAGTACATAAGTTAGAAGTTATTTAAACACAGTAATAGCACAAATACACGTTTGGGCCCTAGGGGCGTACCAAACCATATACCAATAAAGTGGTATAAGAACCACGACTGAGCTAGACACTAGGCCTAGAGCCTCTAGAAGTGCTTGGACCACAAGGAACCACCCAAGGTAGTGACACAGGGGACCCACGGTGACGCGTGCAGTGTAATTACACAGCCGCGAATCGCCGTTAACTTCTATGGAGAAAGTCGCGGTTTGGAAATTAAAGAAAAAGGACACTTAAAGAAGGACTTGGAGCAAACCCTTTGAGAACTAGGTCGTTCTAGAGTCTCTACCCACGGGAGCACCGGAGTACTCTTGTTACCTCACCCAGGGAAGCCGGGTGCATAGGTGCCTTTCGGGCTCGGGTTTCGTCGTCGATTTGAATGGCGATCTGCTGCAAAGTGCTGCTGGCGACCAAGTGAAAAGTGTCCGGGTGGATCCAAGGGTGGATCGGAGATCTGAAGAACCTGAAAGCAGAGGGGACAGAGTCTGGGTCACTAGCCAGTGACCAGGAAGGCGATGAGCAGATGCCCACCGATGTCGAGTGCTTCAGGTAGGTTGACGGTCGTCTTGACTCTTCAGCCACGAGGTCCAGGAGGCGTTGTCGGCGACCAGGAGCAGGATTCGGGCTGGTACACGATGTTTGTCGAGTGCTGAGGTGTCGGCGACCGGATTGGACCCAACAAGCCTTGGCAACGGCAAGTCTCGATGTAGATGAAGATTGACGATGATGCAGACCAGCAAGGTCTGAGGAACTCACCCAGTGAGGGTAAGTGAGGGCAAACCTGGAGCAACCAGGGAGCCTAAGTAGAAAAAGATTGGCCTTCGTGAAGGGCTACTAGCCAACGGGCTAGCGACCGCGAAGGAGCCTCGAGACAGTGCACGTGGAGCTGGCTCACAGGACACTCGTGGAGTGGAGGCGAGTGATCTTCAGTGCAGTTGGTGCTGGAGGCTAGGGCTACTCGGAGCCCAAAGCATGACTTCGTGGGAGACCCAGAAGAGGATGCACTTGCAAATGCGTGCGGTGTCCAGGGGTCACGGTTCCACATTACCCACGACAGCTACAGGCCTCAGCTTTGCTGGGGACTCAGGGCAGCCTCTGGGAAGTCTGGAAATCTACCTCTGGTGATGCAAAGACTTCGGCGTCCGACGGGAGCTTAGGCGATGCAGACCGGACAATTGCTTCTTTGGTGCCTGCCAAGCAGGGGAGTCACTCCTTGACCCCAAGGGAGATTCTTCTGTCCTCTAATCTTGTAGTAGAGCGTCGAAGGTCCAGGATTCTGTGTCAGAGTTTCGTCCAGGGATAATCTAAAGTCCTACGGACTGGGGTCCCATACTTATACTAAGTTTAGGGGTTGGACTTACTCTGTGGTCCCACCTATGGGTGGGTCAGGGCAGAGGGGTGGCTACACCCCTTTCCCTTTGTCCAGTTCGCGCCAAAGCAGGGGCTGCAAGCCCCTGATCCGGTTTGAACTGGGGTATGCACAGGGACACCAAATGTGCCCCCAGTACAGGACTTCAAAGCACCCGAGAGTGCTCCCGCCCAGCCCCAATACACACTATCCTGTCTGGGGAGGTGGTCACACCTCCCTGGGACAGGAAACCTATTGTCCAGGCCTCCCCTGCCGGAGTTTCGGTCAGCAGCAGGAGGCCAGACTTGTGTCTGTGGCAGCAGCATCCATTTTGTGATGCCAGGGCTTTAGAAAGAAGTTACCGGCCAAGCCAGGGTTAACATGTCTCTCCCTCTAGAAGGGTGGAATGCTACCCCGCCGCCAGAATTGGTGGGGGGTAGTATTCCAAGATGTTTGACACCAAACACGACATGTTTCGGTGCAGCCATTCCAAAGTTAGCATTTAACGCGAGGTTATAATGCGCTTAAGAGTATATGGTCAGGCTGCACTACAAACAGCATCAGAGAAGGGTCTCCGAACGCTGCAGAGGGGCCCTGCTCATGCAGGGCACCCTCTCACATAGGAACCACGCACTCTGCCTTCAGGATTGATAAGGCCTGCCATAGGAGTGACTTATAGGTTTATATGTGTGAATGTATATAGTGATATAGGTAGCCTATATCACAGTAAGGGGTGCATGCACCACCTTACCCAGGCTGCAGTAGCAGACCTGTGGTGTCAGTTTGGATGGCCTTCCAGGGGTGGCACAATACATGATGCAGCCCCTGGTAGGCCTCTGAGGTACCTATGCCCTGGGTACATAGTATACCATATACTAGGGACTTATAAGGGCACTCCAGATTCCAATCAGAGATGTGCCTAAGGCACATGGAAACCATTTTACAGAGAAAGCAGATAGACTGGGGCCCTGAATAGCAGGATCCCAGTCCAACTAAGTCATAAACCAGCAAAACACCAGGAAAAAAGTGGGGGCAACCATATAGTCAGATTCCACCTTCCTACATGAGGGTTCTATTTTAAGTCCCTACCTCCATTATTGTCTATGGAGAGTGTTGCAGTATCTGTGGTTGGCTATATGCGGCCTTGCTGCCAGAGAGATGGCACGGGGACCCAAGCATGGTACTGTACCCTGTGCCATCTGAAACTCTCCGAAGCAAAGCCTGAAGGTGTGGCCTTGCTTCCAGAGAGAGGGCACTGGTACCCAGGCCTGGTACTGTACCCTGTGCCATCTGATAATCTCTGAAGCAGAACCTGAGGGTGTGGCCTTGCTGCCAGGGAGAGGGCACAGGTACCCAAGTGTGGTACTGTGCCATCTGATACCCCCTGAAGCACAGTGTTAGACTTGACATCTTTTGGCGTGTTTCCCCTGAGTTTTTGCTTTCTGACCTCCCGGTTTTGACTCTGTTTTTGCTGGCTTAGTGTTTCTGCGCACTTTTCTCACTGCTGATCAGTAGTAAAGTGCAAGTGCTCCTGTGGTAAAATGTGTTATGGATTGGTGTTTCCATGATTGGCATATTTGATTTATGTGTCAGTCCCTAGTAAAGTGCACTGAGTGTGCCAGGGCCTGTAAATCAAATGCTGTTAGTGGGCTGCAGCACTGGATTGTGCCACCCACACAAACAGCCTGTAAATGTAACTCTGGCCTGCCATTGCAGAGCCTGTGTGCAGTCTGGGACTGCCATGTCGACTTGGCAAGTGTACCCACTTGCCAGGCCCTAACCTTCCCTTTTCTTACATGTCAGCCACCCCTAAGGTAGGCTCAAGGTACCCCTGTGGGCAGGGTGCAGTGTATGTGAAAGGTAGGACATGCCCTGGTGTGTGTGGCATGTCCTGATAGTGAATTACTGCCAATTTCGTTTTTTCACTATTGCAAGGCTACCTGTGCCCCATAGGACAGAATGGGGAGTTTGTTTATAACATCTTATAAACATAACTGGCCCTGGGAACTAGGTAGGAAAATAAAGTTTAGTATGCCTGAACTCAGAATTTAAAGATGCATCTTTTAGTGAAGGTGATTTTTACATTCTGTATTTGAAAATACCACTTTTACAAAGTAGGTATTTTCTTGCTCAGCCATCCAGTGTGCCTCTGCTGGGTTTGTGGATTGACTGTCTGGGTTTTGGATGACAGGGGCTGGGGAGCAGCAGAGGCTCCAGATAGTCTAGGTGGGTCATGAAAGGGCTGAATAGACCTGGGCTGCATTTAGAGTAGGGGGGAGGAGATTTCCTTTCACCTGAATGGGCCTGGTCTGCCTCTGACAATGCCGTCTCCACCTCCTGCCAGGAAGCCACACCAGGGAGGGCAGAACTGGTTCTGGCTGGGCACAGACACTCTCTGCCTAAGAGGACAAAGAATTTTGTGGTATAAATATTTGGGCCCAAACCCCTGAACTTTAGAACTCTTTTTGACCAAGAAGACTGCCAAGAAGAAGAGCTGGAGAAGCTGTGAGGAGGAACTACCACTTTGTGGTGTGCATTGCTTTGTTGGCCTGCAGTGGCTGCTTCTGTCTTGGGCAGTGAAAGGACTGGACTGAACTTTCTGCAATCTACTTTTGTGAGTTTCTCCAAGCTTGCCCCCTGTTCAAGAAGTCTCAGGAACAGCAAAGACTTCAGGCTCTTCTGCCCTCTGCACTGGGAACTGTGTGTTTTGTGCTGCAACAGAAGAAAAAGCAACCCGACACCATCTACGACGCCGCTGCCGACTACGTGTCCTGAAGGCTCCGCAGAGGGCACCGCCGCAATACCGCACCGCGACCCTGGTCTCACCGACGACGCCTGCTGATGCCGCCACCGAGCCGCTGCTCGCACCGCGACCTGTGGGCACCGCACTCCGCATCTCCTCGCTTCACAACGCTGCCTTGGTATCCCCGACGACGACGCTCCACGCCGAAATCGACGCCGCTGCTTGCACCGTGGGTCGAGGGTACCGCTCGTAAGGTTACACAACGCACCGCCCTCATCCCGCACCGCAGCCTTGGCCTACCGACGCCAGCGCCATCGACTCCAGTTCGTCAGCCGACGACAGCGCTTCAGCAACGACGACGCCGCTGCTTGCACCGTGACCTGCCAGCACCGCGACGAGCACCGCATCACGTCGCACCGCGACCCTGGTCTCACCGATGCTGCCATCTGACGCCGCCACTGAGCCGCTGCTTGCACCGCGACCTGAGGGCATCGCACGCCGCACTGCTGCACTTCGCACCGCAGCCCCCGACGCCTGTCGTCGCCAGCGCTCCTGCCTTCAACCGCTAGGAGTTCGATCTACAACGTGTGTGACTTCAAGGGCCTGACGACTCCTGCACCGACCTCCGGAACCGACGCCTGCGGACGCCGTGCTTTCGGAAGCTCAACGAGAGGTCGCCGACGCCCTGCTTTTCTAAAGGTACTGTTTTGCGGGTCTTCCCGACATCGTAGCTGGCCCGCGACGCCTCGGTCAGCCAGAACTGTTAGGATTTGTTTGTTCATGACGCCGTGATAGCCCCAGAGGGAGCTATCGACTTCAAGGAACTGTTTTGCAAGGTTATTTTGATAACTGAAGATTTCTAAGTACTGTATTGTGGATTTTTATTGTTTTTGGTCTTGTCTTGAGTATATAAAAATATTGGATATTTTTCTAAACTGGTGTGGTGTCCTTTTGTAGTGCTTACAATGTATTACTGTTGGTTATGTGCAAATGCTTTACACACTGCCTCTAAGATAAGCCTGACTGCTCATGCCAAGCTACCAAGGGGGTAAACAGGGGTTATTTTAGGAGTGTAACTCCCTTATCCTGACTAGGAAGAAGGGTCCCTACTTGGACAAAGGTGCAAGCCCCTGCCAACTACAGACCCCCATTTCTAACACACAGCCTCACAGAGTGCAGAGCTGAGCTAGTAAAGAGCTAGTAAAACTCTAACCAGGCTGCCTCCTAGCTACTGGATTCAAGCTAGCCTAGCTGATGAGGGGTGAAACCCCGAAACCGGTCCTAGGATGCTTGTTTCCGGTCCAGTGAGGAACTGGCTCGGCAGTTTGCTCTGGACTGTGGCACAGGGTCTGGGTCTAAACTGGGGTGGCATGGTGAGCAAAAGAACAATGGATTAACCCAGATCTATTGACTGGGGATGAATGTTTGGTTTGCTCTGCATTCCGTTCATCATCTGTGTGTCTTTTGCTTTCTCGCCCTAAGTGTGCCGGGTATGCCAAGCACGTGGGTCCCGGGCTCACTGTGCCACATTTGATTCAAGCTAGCCTGGCTGATGAGGGGTGAAACCCCGAAACCGGTCCCAGGATGCTTGTTTCCGGTCCAGGACCTGGCTTGGTAGTTCGGGTTGGACTGTTCCCATAGGGCACAGGGTCAAGACTGATTTGCATATGGCTGGGTCCATACTGGAATGGCAAGGACGGATTTAACCCAGATCTCTTGACTGGGGGTGGGTGGTTGATTTGTTCCACATTCCACCCGGTGAGATGCCACATGCCCTGGCAGAACAGGTGGACACAGCATGTATACTATCACCCAAGGCACCCCCTCAACCTCCGTACCCCATAGAGCTGGCTTGTGTGGCTACAGGATGGGGCTATAGGACCGACTGCCAGGGGCGCCTGTGTTGTGTGACGTCACTCCCAGCTGGGGGCGGGGCCTGTAGGTGTCTTCGGCCCCCAAGAGCGGCGCCCCACTAGTGGCGCCTGTTATGTGACGTCACTCCCAGCTGGGGCGGGGCCTGTAGGGGTCTGTGGCCCTTTATCCATTGGCGGGCCCTTGCCCTTAGGGACTCTGAAGCTGTCGGGGACCTTTCTCCTATCGGGACATTTTCCTAAAATTGGCAACCCCTCGTTTATAAAGACAGTATGTGAACTCTGGGGGTCTTTAGGACAATGTCTAAGGTCTATCGTTCTAATACAAAGTTTATGTTTCCCTAAAGCTTTTGTATTCAATCCTATTTGTGATATTGTAAAATCAGAGGTGTCGCTCGCTAAAGAGAAATTCTTTTCCTGTCTCACTCAGTCAAGTGTCTGCTGCTGCCCCATCCCCACCGCACTCCTTATAACCAAGAGTTGGTGTAGGTGAGCTCTCAGTCTCCCAGGATGCTGCACTCCTCTCCAGGGGCGCAGCTTCCTCTGGTGCAACAGGTGCAGTTGCATCGGGACAGGTGCCTGTCTGTGGGGTTGCTGAACCCTGATTATAGCTGTTTTTAACATTCAAACAGCAGGCTAGGGTCCCACTTCCTTCCCCTAGACCGGATATGCGGGTTTTAACCTCTTCTTTAACCTCTGAGAGGGCTGCGGCTTTTTATTTTTTTTTATTTAAAAAAGTTTTATAGAGCGCTAGCTTGACCCGTAGGTATCAGAGCGCTTTACATACACACTATAAACCAGAGGTCTTCAATCTGTGGGGCCCGACCCCCAGGGGGGGCGTGGAGTCCTGGAAAGGGGGTCGCACATTCCCCAGCCTCACTTGTGCCTGAAATCTGAAACCTTTGCTCTTCGTTTTGGAACCGATCATTAAAATGCTTCAGCTGAAGTTTTATTAATTGAGTCTCCTGTGCTGTGCTGGGTGCCTGCTTGCTTGAATGAAATGCAAATGTGCGCTGTGAGTTAATCTGCAAGTGTAAAGGGTGCTTGGGAGCCGGTTATGGCTTTAATTGATCCTATCACTTCAAGGTTTGTGGTGACAAAGATTTAGGGGCATATTATCAAGAACGGCGTTAAAATTATCGCTGCTTTAGCAGCAGGAAACTGCCGCTAAAACGGCGATAATGGGCTTGATAATATGCCCTTGAGAATTCCAATAGAAGCCCAGGTTCACACCAGAACATGGGCTTCTATTGGAATTCTCAAGGGCATATTATCAAGCCCATTATCGCCGCTTTAGCGGCAGTTTCCTGCTGCTAAAGCAGCGATAATTTTAACGCCGTTCTTGATAATATGCCCCCAAGTTTTTTTGAGTGGTAGTGCAAAGAGGTAACAACTGTGCTGTGAAGTGCCTGCTTTTAATCGCAATTGTATTCACACATCCCTTAGTATCCCTAAGGACGTGTTGAAGGGACAGTTATGGAAAAAAGTTGCATGTCTGCTATTACTAAAATCTACATTTTGGAATCATGATTTTTTCGTAAAACTATTTGCATGACTTGCATATTCACAGCGCTTTCTGTCAAACGGTGTGACATCGTAGCACTAAAAATACACAAGTCACTATACACTGCACAAATCAAGATTTAATTCTGTGGCTTTCTGGTTACACACAGACCTCTGTAGTGCATTAACTAATAGAAGTTTCATAATGTACTACAGTGCATTTCTCACTGAGTAACAACTTTTAAAAATGTATTTTTCATTTCAGCTGCCCATTATTTTATACGAAGCTACATGATGGTAAAAGACCTAAACAACTTACAGAATATTTTGGGGCTCATTTGTGAGAGGCTTGCGCCACCAGAGCACTACTTTTTTTGATGCTCCAATGGCGCAAGCATCTCAACCATACCTAAAAGGTGACGCAAAGTCACCCTGCATGGTTTTGCATGGCCTCATAGATATGGAGTGAGATAAAGCAGCGCAAGTTGCTGCGTTGCCTTACTCTGCATCAAGGAGGAGTTCCATGGGCCTTGCAGTGGATGTTTCCACACAACGCCCATGGTCTTTGATGCTGTTCCTGATTTACAAAATCATGTAAACCTAGGGCAGCGGCAAAACCTTACTCCTCCCCAGCGATGGCGTAACAAGGAGAAATGTTACATTTCCCCTAGTGTTTTCCTCTTTCCATGTGTGCTGCATTCTGCAGCTCACATAGAAAGAGAAAAATGCCTCTTGGGATTGTTTTTGTGAAGCAAGGTGACCCTTCCTGCACAAAAACAATTCTGCCCATGTTGGTGCTGCACACGGCCGGACTGGGAATGCAAGCAAACCCTAGCAATTAACTTGGACCGGCCCCCGGGGCGGGTAGGGTGCTGGTGGAAACGCTGCTGCTGCTATGGGGCGGGGTGCTGGTGGAAAAACTGCGGTTGCTTTTGTTACAGAGAGCCGATATTGCAGCGCTGCTGCAAAACTGGCACCCAGTAACAAAAACGCCCCCACCAGTCCAAAACCGGCCCCATCCTTCCTGCCCACCGGGAAAACACCCGGTGGCCGCTACAGACAGATGGCCCTGATGCTAAGCAGCAATTTGTGCGCTACCACAAGGGAAAGGACAGGAATGCACGATATTTCATAAATATGGTGCATTCCTGCCCTTTTCACGTTGGCATAGGGCAGCACAGCAAGAAGACTTGTGGCGCTGCCCTATGCTAATTCCTCATAAATGAGGCCCTTTGTTTTTAGCTACACCTTTGACCACGCCCCCATGCTCACTGACCTTTGGTTTGATAAACACTGTTTATTATTATTTTCCCAATGTAAAAATGATTTGCTGTGGGAAGTGGGGGCGTTTATGGTTGTTGTCAATGATGAGGGGTACCAGGTTCTTGATATTTTTGTCAGGAGGGGGTCCTTACGCCTGAAATGTTTTGACAAGGGGGTCTCTGCATCAAAAAGTTTGAAGACCTCTGCTATAAACAGAAGGAAATTGCATTACATAGTAGGAAGGCAGTAAGGAAGCAAAACAGAGATAAAGAAAAATACAACATGAAAAATAGGTAAACAGTGCAGCGGAGGGAGAGAGAACAAACGAAGGTGGTTAACGCAGTCCGGTCACCAACTATCCTTGAATGTCAAGAGAGAGAGGAGTCAACTCGGATATTGAAGTCTAGGTTAGTTGACGTTGGTCAGGAAAGTATTTGTTAAGGAGATGGAGTTTCAGGTCCCTTTTGAAACAGGAGAAGGAGGGGTTGCATCTGAGGACTCTAGGGAGGGCGTTCCACATCCTGGGAGCGTTGCCAGAAAACGATCGGTATTGGGTGGTTTTCTTTTTCAGTTTCGGAGGGATAAGAAGGAGTGAGTTGGAGCTTCTCAGCGTTCTGGATTGACCTGCTCTTACTAGTTTGTTGTTCAGGTAGTTGGGGGCCGGAGAGTGAAGGGTTTTGTGTGTGATGCAGGCCAGCTTGTAAATACACCTCCCTTCCATGGGAAGCCAGTTGAGGGAGTTGAGAGCTGGAGTGATGTGTTCAAATCTTTTTACTCCAGATATGAGACGAGCGGCCATGTTCAGCACTGCCCTTAGTGGGGCTAGGTGAGCTTTTGGAGTCCCTGTTAGGATGGCGTTCCCGTAGTCGATTTTAGAGAGAACTAGGGATTGAGCTACTTTCTTGAGGTCATCATGGGGAAGAAAAGGTTTCAATTTCTTGAGGTGTTTTAGTGAGAAAAGAGCACTTTTTGCAGAGTTTTTGATGTGGGCCTCCATTGATAAGTTCTTGTCAAGGGTGATGCCTAGAGACTTAACTGAGTCGGATAGGACGAGGGGGCAGTTTAGGGCAACCAGATTCTTGAGCCACTCTTGGATTGGTCGATGGTTGCTTTTTGGAGAGAATAGGATTAGTTCCGTTTTATCTGGGTTGAGCTTTAAGTGGTTAGCGTTGAACCAAGTTTGGATCTCGGTTAGAGTGACATTGAGGTGTCGGATGTCGCTGGGAGACTTGATTTTGAAATAGATTTGGGTGTCATCAGCGTAAAGGTGGTAGTTCACTCCCGCTTTTTCAAGATGATTGTGAGGGGCTCCATGAAGAGATTGAAGAGGGACGGGGAGAGGATCGAGCCTTGCGGGACCCCAAGTGTGACTTTTGTTGGCTTCGAGAGACAGGAGTTGATTTTAATTTGTTGCGAGCGATGTTGAAGGAAGGAGGTGAACCATTTTAGTACTGTGCCATTAATGCCGGAGCGCTTCGACAAGGTCTCCAGAAGAGCTGGATGATTTACTGTGTCGAATGCCGCAGATAAGTCAATAAGGATGAGTAGGCAGGCATCACCTTCATCTAAAGCCTTGTGAATATCGTCAGAGATGTTGAGCATAGCTGTTTCAGTGCTACAGCCTTTCCTGAATCCTGATTGAAAGGTGTCGAGGAGGTTGAACTCATCAATGTGTTTGTTGAGTTGGCGGAGAACGCATTTCTCCAATGTTTTTGCAAGGAACGAGAGGTTGGAGATAGGTCTGAGGTTGTTAAGATCATTAGGGTCGGCCCCTGGTTTCTTGAGAATGGGTGTGATTTGTCCTAGTTGCAGGGATTCTGGGACGCAGCCTGAAGTGAGAGAGGCGTTGATGATTTTTGTCCAGAAAGGGGAAATGGTGTGGTTGAGTTCTTTTATAATTGTGGATGGGAGGGGGTCCATAGTGTGGGAGGAAGGTTTTAGGTTAGAAATTATACTGAAGACCTCGTTTTCCGACATTCGCTGAAAGTCGGACCAATGCGCATTGTTTTTTAGCTGGAGGCAGACCTGATTGTCCTTGGTAAGAACTCTTTCTGATTGGTCTGATTGGATGAAGGATTGATCAATTTTTGAGACTTCATTAGTGAAGAAGGTGGCAATTTCTTCACATCGCTCTTTGGTGGCTTTGATTTCTTGAGAGGGAGTGCAGTTTGTTTGGCTTTTGACAATGTTGAAGAGTTCTCTCGGTCTGTTTTTCGCCAGATCTAGTTGGTTGCGGAAGAAAGACGCCTTTTCACTGAAAATGTGTTTTTTGTATGCCTGCCGAGCAGATCTAAGTTGTGCTAGGTGCAAGGTCGAGGGGTTTAGTCTCCAAGACCTTTCCGTTTGTCTGAGTTGACGCCTTTTGTTATTCAGGTCCACGTTGAACCAGGGTTTAGATTTGGTTCGCCTCATTTGTTTGAGTTTGAGTGGGGCTACTTGGTCTAAAACCTCTGTCATTTTTGCGTTAAAGTGTGTAGTGAGGTCATCGGCCGTCCATGATGAAGGTTGGAGTTGTAGATGGGCATGAATCATGGATTCAAGTTCGGGTAAAGGGACTTCTTTGATGTTTCTGGTCCAGTGTTTAGGTTTGTCATCACGAATAGGTTGGTGGCTGACAAGTGCGTCAATCTTGAACAGAATGAGGTGGTGGTCAGACCAGTCAATGGGAGAAATCGCTCTCAGAGAGACCAGTTCATTGTTGGTAATGGTCGCATCCAGTGTTGCACCTTTGATGTGAGTTGGTTCATTGCAGAGTTGTTTGAGGTTGTATATCTCAAGTAGGTTGGATAGGTTCTGGACAGTGGAGTCTTCTGGGTCGTTCCAGTGGATATTGAGGTCACCCAGGAACACGTCTTTTGTGTCTGTCATGGAGAAACGTGTTATTAGGTCTGTTAGTTCTTCGGGGAAAAAGGTACGCTCTCCGGGAGGATGGTAGATGGTGTGGAATTTGATGGGAGAGGTGCCCTTGGCAGTGAGTTCGACACCCAGATATTCAAACGATAGGTATTCTGCAGGTTTAAGTTTGGTGATCTGTATTCCAGCTTTGTGAATGATGGCTAGTCCCCCCCCCCCCCCCCAGTTTTGATCGGCCTCTCTTGTCTGATGATGTTGTACCCTGGAGGGGTGAGAATGTCAAGAATGGGGGTGGAGTGGACATTGAGCCATGATTCTGTGAGGAAAGCGATGTCAATTTCTTCAGCGAGTAGAGCTTCAGCAATGTCTGTGGCGTGTTGACCTGCTGATCTGCAGTTTAGGAGCATGCAAGAGAGAGGGCGGGGAGCCTCGATGATGGGGGGAGTTAGGTGGATAGAGGAGTATTGAGCAGGAGGTCTGGGCGAGTGGACAGTTTTAGGGATTCTGTTAGTGCCAACAATAACAGGGATGGGGAAAGGGGCTGACTTCAGGCTCACAGCGAGGTAAGAGTCGTTGATCTCATCAGGTTTCAGTACCCAAAGGGGGTGGCGATCCCGGTTGGGTCGAAGTGCCTGACTCGCTGACGGACTGGAGGGTCGGGGGGTGCTCTGTGGGGCCATGGGAGAGGTATTGAGGGGAGAGGGAGTATGGTGGCTTGGTCCTGTTGAGAAGGTCTTGTTGTAAGTATAGGAAATCGGCAGCAAGGGAGTTAATTTTCCGCTCCATTCTGTTCAGTTGCTGTGTTATTGAGCTGAAAAAGTTTAAGGTTTTTGGCAGGGGCCGAGAATGACTTGGGTCTATGGAGGGAGAGTGACCCGGTGTCAGGGGTTGGACGGAATCAGTGGGATTAGGAGAGGGGAGAGGTTGGACGCGGGGAGCCGGATTAGAAATGTTCCCCTTCAAGGAGTTCAGAGGAGGAGTAGTGGGTCTACTGTCCAAGTGAGGAGGGAGAGAAGTTCTAGGTAGGAAGTCAGAGTTCCGGGGAATGTCAATGAGATTAGTGGTGGAGGCAGGTTGTGTGTGTGGGTGTGCGACGGCGGGAGGGGAGTGGGCAGTGGTAATAGGGGGGAAAGTGTCTGCTGGATTGGTGAAGACGTTGGACATGGGGATGTCACAAGGGTTGTCAGTGAGGTAAGCAGTGGAGACAGGTTGTGCCTGTGGATGTGGGACATCGGAAGGGGAGTGTGCAGTGGTAGTAGGGGGGAGAGTGACCGCTGGATTGGAGATGACGTTGGACAAGGGGGAAGTAAGGGTCGGGGGAACAGGGTCTGTGTTGGAGAAAGGGGTAGATTGTGCGGGAGGGTTCCGATTATCAGGGGTCGAGAGGGGAGTGCCTGTGGGGATTTCAGTCGTGGGAGGGCTGAGGTTAGAGTCCGAGCTGTTAAGATCGAGGTCGGCCTTGTGGAGTTTGTTAATTGTGAGTTTGTTGTTCCTGGTGTGATCAGTTGAAGTAATAATGGTGGGTGTTTGGCGACGGAGAGTAATGACATGGGTAGTGTGATTGTAGTGAGTGATGGTGGATGTCCATGAGTTGGAGAGAGGTTCTTCAGGGCAGGGAGATTGGATCAGTTCCACGTTATTAGTGAGGGTGGTGGGGGATAGGGGAGATAGGGATTGATGGCTCCGTTGAGTTAACGAGGAGAGAAGTGTGGGGAAGTGGCGGTCAAAAGTGGTAAGGGGCGGGGCGGTGGCCTGAATGAGAATGGTTCCAGTTCTGTAGATGGAAATGGTGAGTTCCCCTTTGAAGGTTGGGGATATGGTAGTGGAGATTTTTTCACCATAGGGAATGATTACTGACTTGGCGACTTGAAGGTGGAGAGAGAAGGTGTTTTTCCATTTAGTCGGGCGACTAGTGTAAAAAATGAAGTTGGTTTTCGTGTTGCCGTTGGTCGCTGTGTGGTAGTTATCTACAATGAGTGTTTCCGGGTGTTGTTTTAGAGTACTGTGCTTGAAGTTATTTTTTGCATTACTGGTCAATTTGTTTGGCTTCCCCTGGTGCAGCAGGTGCAGTGGCACCGGGGCCCAGAGGCCTGTGGGGCCAATGAACCCTGATTATTGCTGTATTTATAGTTCAAACAGCAGCGAGGGGGCAGTACCTCGCCACTGTCCTTTCCTGCCCTCTCTTCCAGGCAGAGCGAGGCCAGGCACGGTTCCTCCTCGTGAACTCACCAGGCGCAACTGCTATTTTAACCCCAGTAAACCTCCAAGGGTCGACCCTAGCAGTAAAAGTTTACAATGTGTGTCTAGGCACTTGCAGCATCCGACAGACTTCCCCTGGCCGGGGGTGTCAGTCCTCAGCAGACACGGACCTCACTCGGCCCGGTAGTCAGTGCCCCGAGACAAGGCCTCCTGCCTTTATTTATCCGGATTAAAGGGTGGGCGCCTCACACCAGGACCCTCTCGCAACGGCGGAGGTTTATTTTCGTAAAACTTTACAATGTTGTGAGGTATTTCAGCAGCCTTGGAGGTCCGTGGAAATGTTGGCGGCTCCTTTTAGGTCTGCTCGACCACGCTCTGCCTGTCGACCTATCGTTACAAATGCTTTAAAAGCCTTATAGTGGCCGTTGGTCCAACCATCTGCTTGCTGTATCCTTCCGCTACCTATGGACTGCTTGCATTGTGATGCACGACGGACTAGTTTACTTCTCAAAACGATACTGAATATGTCACATTAAAGTCTCTATCTCATACGTACACTGTAAACGCAGACTAACTTTTTTTAATTTTACTACAGCAGGTTTTAAAATGTTTTACTGGGGACTTGTTTTTGTGTTGTCGATGCCTATATTCACTATAATCTTTCCCCTCTGTGTCTTTCCTATTGTTTGTCACTTATGTTTATTTCCTGTTGTTTATCCCTGTATGAAATTTAAACCATTAAACACTGTCACCACAACCAACGCCAATACAATCACCATTACCGCCACCACCGTTACTAACACACCATTAAACACTAGCACAACAACCAAAGCACGGCTACGATCACCATTACCATCACTGCCGTTACTAACATCACCATTAAACACTAGAACCACAACCAACGGCGCTACAATCACCATTACCATCACTACCGTTACTAACATCACCATTAAACACTAGAACAACAACCAACGGCGCTACGATCACCATTACCATCACTACCGTTACTAGCATCACCATTAAACTCTAGAACCACAACCAACGCCGCAACGATCACCATTACTGCCACCACCTTTTGTAACACTACCATGAAACACTAGCACCACAAACACACCGCTACAATCACCATTTTTGCCACCATCTTTACTGACACCACCATTTAACACCAGAATCACAACCAACTCACCATGATCACCAATACCACCACCCCCGTTACTAACACCACCATTAAACACTACCACCGCAACCAACGCGCGACTACGATCACCATTACCATCACCACCGTTACTAACACCACCATTAAACATTAGAACCACAACCAATGCCGCTATGATCACCATTAGCACCACGACCTTTTGTAACACCACCATTAAACAGTAGCACCACAACCAGCACCGCTATGATCACCATTATTGCCACAACCTTTACTGACACCACCATTAAACACAAGAACCACTACCAACGCTGCTACGAACACCATTACTGCCAACACCTTTACTAACACCACCTTTAAACACTAGAACCACAACCAACGCCGCCATGATCACCATTACCGCCCCACCCTTACTAACACCACCATTAAACAGTAGCACCACAACCAACACTGCTACGATCACTATTTTTACCACCACCTTTTGTAACACCACCATGAAATACTAGAACCACAACCAACGCTGTTACCATCACCATTCCCATCACCACCATTACTAACACCACCATTAAACACTGGCACCACAACAAACACCGCTACAATCACCATTACCATGACCACCACCACCCTTACTAACACCACCAGTAAACACTCGCACCACAACCAATGCCGATACCATCACCATTACCATCACCACTGTTACTAACACCACCATTAAACACAAGAACCACAACCAACTCACCATGATCACCAATATTACCACCACCATTACTAACACTGACATTAAACACTACCACCACAACCAACGGCGCTACAATCACCATTACCACTACCACTGTTACGAACACCACCATTAAACACTAGAATCACAACCAACGCCGCTACGATCACCATTACCACCACCACCTTTACTAACACCACCTTTAAACACTAGAACCACAACCAACGCCGTTATGATCACCATTATTGCCACCACCTTTACGGCCACCATCATTAAACAATGGCACCACAACCAACGAGCTATAATCACCATTGCCGCCACCACTTTTATTAACACTAGAACCACAATCAACGCCGCTACGATCACCATTACTGTCACCACAGGCCATCAAGACTCATCTTTTCCCTGCATCATAGACTTTGTCCGGTCCATCTGCTTGTGTCAGTCTTTTTTTGGTATCAGCGCCGGGACGCCCCTTTACTGGGGCAGCTGTAGCGCTCTATAAGTTGCAGTAACATAACATAACATAACCACCATTACTAACATCACCATTAAACACTAGAACCACAACCAACGCTGCTACGATCACCATTATCATCACGACCGTTACTAACACCACCATTAAAAACTAGCACCACAATCAACGCCACTACTATCATCATTACCACCACCACTGTTGCTAACACCACCATTAAACACCATCACCACAACCAACACCACACGATAACCATTACCGCCACCACCGTTACTAACCGCCATTAAACACTACTACCACAATCAACGGCGCTACGATCACCACTACCGCTACCACCATTACTAACACCTCCATTAAAAACGAGCATCACAACCAACACGGCTATGATCACCATTACCATCACCACCGTTACTAACACCACCATTAAACACTAGCACCACAACCAACGCCACTACGATCACCATTACCGCCACCACCTTTTGTAACACCACCATTAAACACTAGAACCACAACCCATGCCGCTACGATCACCATTGCCACCACCACCTTTACTAACACCACCATTAAACACTAGTACCAAAAACAATGCCACTACAATCGCCATTATGCCACCACTATTACTAACACCACCATTAAACACTAGCACAACAACCAACACCACTTTGATCATCATTACCACCACCACCTTTACTAACACCACCGTTAACACTAGAAGCACAATCAACACAGCTACAATCACCATTACGGCCACCCCCGTTACTAACACCCATATTAAACACTAGCACCACAACCAATGCCTCTACGATCACCATTACCACCACCACCATTACTAAACCCACCATTTAACACTAGAACCACAACCAATGCCGCTATGATCACCATTACCGTCACCACTGGTACTAACACCACCATTAAACACTAGCACTACAACCAACACCGCTACGGTCACCATTACCGCCACCATCATTCCTAACACCACCATTAAACACTAGCACTACAACCAATGCCGCTACGGTCACCATTACCGCCACCAGCGTTACTAACACCACAATTAAACACTAGCACCACAACCAGCGCCGCTACTATCACCATTACAGTCAACACCGTTACTAACACCACCATTAAACACTAGCACCACAACCAACACTGCTACGATCACCATTACAACCACCGTTATTGTCACCATCACAACAGCATTTGCGCTTCCCAGTGTTTTCATGCTTTACTATTTGAAAGCCATACCTATTGACTTTGCCAGTGCTCGTTTGCTTTACCACTTCTGTGTGAATGTGTGTGTTGACTTTGCATCAGCTTGTGTGGCACGTGAATTTAACACTAAAGATATAGCTCGCAGAAAACAGTGAGTCTTTCGTTGTAAGTTAATCAGCAATACCGGATGAGGCACAAGCACCGCTTGATGACTTGTGTGGTGATATCACCCACCCTCCATTTGTATCTCACTCCCTGTTCGCCAGGTGATAGCTGGTGATATTTCCAAAAGGAAAACAAGGTTGGACCAGTGAAAATGTGTGGAAATCATGTGCTTTAACTCAGTTTCCTCAGATTATCTCGCATTCCGCCCTCTGCAGCCTGGAATCGGGGAGGGGGGATGCATGGTAATTCCTCCAAGCCAGAATGAGCGTGTGATCTCTACTTCCCTTGCCCTTGTACCAGTCATTACTTCTGTGGTGGGTCCACCTCATAGTAGTGACTGGTACGAGTACAATTAGGACTGAGAGTAATGAAGATTACCGGTAAGTAATCAGGGCATTAATGCTCCTCTCCTACATAATGGTGCTGTACGTAGAGACACCAGCAAATTGGGAAGGTGCAGATAGAAATTCTGTGTAAATTTGTTCAGAGTGAAAATGATTTCACCAGGGAGCAGTGAATTTCATCTCACAGTATAGTATGGATCCAACCTTTACTCTGGCAGACCAGACCGGGGATAAAAGGCCCCCCTGAAAGAATGTGGAAACCAGCCCTGTTCCTTTTTACCCTCTATCCTCCCTCCATACCTACTCTGCGTTCTCCTCTCTCTCTTCTCCATCTCTGATCTCCCTCTCTGTGCTCTCTCTGATCTCTCTCGTTGATCCCCCCTCTCTCTTCCCTCTCTCTCTCTCATTCCCCTCTCTCTCCCTCTCTGATATCTCTCTCTGATCTTTCTCTCTCTCTGATCTCCTTCTCTCTCTCTCTGTCTCTCTCTCCCTCTCTGATCTCTTTCTCTCTCTCTTGGATATCTCTCTCTCTCTCCCTCCCGTTTGATCTCTTTCTCTCTCTCTTGGATATCTCTCTCTCTCTCCCTCCCGTTTGATCTCTTTCTCTCTCTCGGATATCCCTCTCTCCCCCCTCTGATCTCTTTCTCTCTCTCTCTCCCTCTCACCCTCTCTCTCTCTTTCATATCTCTTCCTAATCCCTCTCTCTCTGATATCTCTCTCTCTCTGATATCCCTCCCTCTCTGATCTCTCTCTCTGAACTCTCTCCCTTCTCTGTCTCTGATCTCTCTCTGATCTCTCTCTGATATCTCTCTCTCTGATCTCTCTCTCTCTTTCTCTTACTGATCTCAATCTCTCTCTTCTCCTCTCTTATCTCCCTCTCTGATCTCTCTCTCTAATAATAGCTCTCTCTGATATCTCTCTCTGATATCTCTCTCTCTGATCTCTCTCTCTCCCTCTCTGATCTCTCTCTCTCTCTCTCTCTCTGATCTCTCTCTCTGATATCTCTCCCTCTCTCCTCTTCCTCTCTGATCTCTCTCTCGCTTGCCCTCTCTCACAGATCTCTCCCTCTGATCAATCTCACTGATCTCTCTTTCTGAATCCTCTCTCTCTCTTCTCCATCTCTGATCCCTCTCTCTCTGATCGCTTTCTCTCTCTCTTCCCTCCCCCCTTCCCCCATCTCTCTCTCTCTGATCTCTCTCTCTCTCTCTGATCTCTCTCTTTCTCTCTGATCTAATTCTCTCAGATATCTCTCTGTCTCTCTCCCCTCTAATCTCTCTCTGTGCTCTCTTTCTCTTCCCACTCGCTTTCTCTCTGATTCCTCTCTCTCTCTTATTTCTCTCTCTGATCCCCCTCTATCTCTGATCTCTCTCAGATCCCTCTCTCTTTCTCCCCCTCACTGAACTCTCTCTGATCTGTTTCTCTCTGAAAGCTTTCTCTCTCTTCTCCCTCTCTGATCTCTCTCTGATCTCTCTCTCTCTCTCTCTCTGTCTCTTTCTCCCTCTCTGATCTCTCTCTCTCTCTCCCTCTCCGATCTCTCTCTGATCTCTCTCTCTCTCTCTCTCTGTCTCTTTCTCCTCTCTGATCTCTCTCTCTCTCTCCCTCTCCGATCTCTCTTTCTCTCCCTCTCTGTGCTCTCTCTGATCTCTCTTTGATCCCCCTCTCTCTTCCCTCTCTCTCATTCCCCTCTCTCTCCCTCTCTGATATCTCTCTCTGATCTCTTTCTCCCTCTCTGATCTCTTTCTCTCTCTTTCTCTTTCTCTCTCTCTCTCCCTCTTAGATATCCCTCTTTCTCTCTCTTTCTCCCTCTCTGATCTCTCTCTCTTTCTCTCTCTCTCTCTGATCTCTTTCTCTCTCACTTGGATATCTCTCTCTCTTCCCCCGTTTGATCTCTTTCTCTCTCTCGGATATCTCTCTCTCTCCCCCCTCTGATCTCTTTCTCTCTCTCTCCCTCTCTCCCTCTCTCTCTCCCTCCCCCTCCCTCCTCTCTCTCTCTCTGATCTCTTTCTCTCTCTCTCCCTCTCTCTCTCCCTCTCCCTCTCCCTCCCTCCCTCCCTCCTCTCTCTCGCTCTCCCCTCTCTCTCTCTCTCTGATCTCTTCCTCTCTCTCTCTCTCTCTCTCGCTCTCTCTCTCTATTTCTCTCTCCCGCTCCCGCTCCGTGGTATTAATGACCCCGTCCACCACCCTGGTGAGGCGACGGATATTAAGGCTATTGGACATAGGGCCCCAGAAAGGAACAATACCCTTCATAGCATCAGTGAACTGCTGTAGGGTAGTATCTGTCTGATCAATGTCTTCTGTATTGATGACCCTTCTAATACGGGATAGGTGGACACCCCTATGCTGTAATTGGTGATCCCTATGGTAGTTGGACGCTGCTATATACACACGGGGGGATGGAGGAAAGAGACATTACATATGCCAGACCACCTCCTAGGAAGCCACACATAAGCCTTGGACCCACAAATGAAATAAACATTATGGGGTGGAAGTAAAGGTGGGCTACTGATCGTGCTCAACACATAAGTATAATTGCAATTACTCCTTCCCACTTGAACATTTCCAAGGCCTTGAACACAAAAACTAGCTGTTGTGTTAACTACCGGCACTGGCATTGCTTCATCCTGAGTAATATTGCGCATCTGAAAGACCTAAAATATTCAGTGACGTTAAATCCCTGAAAATCCAACATTTCATTTCGAAGCCATGTTACATTTTTTTCGTTCTCATATATATTCATACAGGCTGTTGGGGACAATGTATCAGGAGCACCTTGTTCTCCTGGAGTAAACCCTTGGTGAACACGTATGTATTCTAACACAGTATCATAATCAGCATATGTCATATTCATGGCATCTGCATGGAAATGGGTATACACCATGGTAAACAGTTGAAACCAGGCTTCGCAGCTTCCGAGATAGGAAAACGGCAAGGACAGCAATACATCCTTTCTATGTGTCACAGAAGGGAGCAATCCACAAATCCAACAATTAGTGACATTTGAGATATGGTGCGCCTGGTGGAGCATCTGTAAGAAAGTGTTATCAACATATGTTTTTCTGTGCTCGCCCTATGAGGGGCCAAAGTAACAAACATGTGTTCAAGGGGAACGGGCGTTGTACCAATCAAAGAGTGCACAGGATATTTCTCTTCAAGGAACCACGCTATTCCAAGCATTGCTATCAGAAAGATCAGGATAATTACTATGAAAACTATCTTACGCTTAATCAGAGGAAAGGACATGCAATGGAGCCAATGACGAGAAAACAAAAGAGAGGCCGTGTTCCCAGCGTCCGTCAGAGTCTCGCTGGTAGACTCCTATTGTTCATCTACGGTGGTGCTGTTGAGCACTTTCGGTGAAGCTGCGCGATCGCAGCCCTTTCTGAAGAAATCCTGCGTCGTTCAGGGTAGTGTACCCCCCCTTTTTCCGGGAAGCACGTCAAATTCACCCTGTCCAATGTCTGAACAATGCATCAATCTCCCTTTCCCTAAACTACCGTTGGTACCACAGGCAAGGTACACCCTATTATTTTTCCTCGCAGTCCATCCCTACTAGTCTGACTTCTCCTTTGGTGCACTGTTCTTCCGTCGGGGGCGCAGATTGTACCTAACTACTCCAGGGACAGAGGGGTCTGCAAACAGGGGCTCCGACTCAGACGGACCAATGGGCTGGGGCTCAAACACGGATGGGCCAGCAGGCTGGGGCTCCTGGATGGCCTTAATCTCGGGTGGCACTGCCTCGTTCAACACTGCGTTGCTCTCCTCCTCGGTGGGTGCCCACGTCAGTTGTGCATCTGAGAAGGGAACAAAACGAGGTACTTGCTCTGTTTCAGAGTCGCCGATCCCATCGAGTACCCATTGGTCGTAGGGCAACGGAAGGGGCACTCTCCGGCAGTGGTTAGAATTAATCCAATTCTTCCGGCCGTCCACCTTCACTGCCGTTCGAGTGGCGAGGAGGACCTGGAGAGGCCCCTTCCAGCGCGGCTCCAAACTGCCTTTCCTCTGAAAGTTCCTCACCAGGACATAGTCACCGGGCCGGATATCATGGCCTGGCCTCTCGGGAGCTGGTGGCAAAGCTTCATAAATCTGTTGGTGAATAGAGCGCAAGTTTTTAGTCAACTCATATAAATAATCCATAAGTAAAGGGTATTCTATCTCGGAGAACCGACGAGGTCGCGGGACGCCACATACATTCACCGGGCGCCCAAACACGACCTCGTACGGCGACAATCCTGTCCTAGAGTGAGCCGTAGCTCTTGTAGACAAAAGAGCTAATAGTAAAGCGTCTGGCCACTACAATCCTGTGCTCTCTTTCATCTTTGCCAGCTTCAGTTTGAGAGTACCATTGTACTTCTCAACCAAACCTGCCGACTGGGGGTTGTTTGCAGCATGAAATTTCTGCTTGATGTGCAGACCGTCGCACAACAGCTGGATAACCTTTGAATTGAAGTGACTCCCGTTGTCACTCCAAATCAAACGGGGCAAACCAAAACGCAGGAAGAACTCTTTTAGGAGTGCCTTCGCCGTCGCCATGGCTGTGTTCTCTTTAGTGGGGTAAGCCTCAATCCATTTACTGAATGCACAACCAACTACTAACACGTATTTCAGATTGTTGACTCGTTCCATTTCGATGAAATCCATCTGGAGAACCTCGAAAGGGAAGGAAGGCGGTGCAAAATTACCAGGAGGTGTAGTGGTGCCTTTTCCAGGATTATACATCATGCATACCATACAGTACTTCACTAAGTGAGCAGCAACTTTGGGAATGTTTTCATTCTGCCATACAGGATCTAACAGCTTACATATTCCCTTCACACTAATGTGGGCTGGCCCATGCGCCGTAGTGACCACAGGAAGGACATATGCATCCGGTAACATCCATCTCTGCTTTTCTGACTTGTCAGTCCAGCACCCATCCTCATCCGTACTTTCCTGCCATACTGCTAACTCCTCAATCGTTGCCTCGCTCTGGATCTTTTTGACATTATCCAGAGTGTCCTCAAACATGGTGGCCTCAGGTACCCACCTGGCAGGACCCGCTACAAACATCTTTTTCATCTTCGTTCGAGCTGTCTCCTTAGCTATCTGATCTGCAAATGCATTTCCCCTCCCTACATCATCGGTGATTGCCTTGTGGGCACTGCACTTCACTATAGCCAATTTCTTAGGGAGTGTCAGGGCAGACAAAAGTCTATGTATAAGGGGCCCATTCTGAATGCGTGTCCCATGAGATGTGAGAAACCCTCTCTCTGCCCAGAGCCACCCAAAATTATGGGCGACCCGAAGGCGTACTGGCTGTCAGTATAGATATTGACAGCCAGCCCTCGCTCAACTCACAAGCTCTAATAAGGGCGAGTAACTCAGCTGCCTGGGCGGACTGATAAGGAACTTGTGATGTCTCAACTACCGTATGCAGTGTAGTGAGTGCATATGCTGCGGTGGTAGTGCCATCTAGTAATTTGAAACAAGAGCCATCGACATATAGTTCCCCTTGGGGTCAGATAAGGGAACATCAGTCAGGTCTACCCGTCCCTTCGTCTCCTCCTCTGTCCGAAAAAGACAATCATGTATGTCTGTTTCTTCACTCTCAGTAGGGAGGGGTAGTAAGTTGGGGGTTTCAGAGTGGCACATCTTTTTATCGTAATATGCGGGGCAAAAAGAGTTAGCTCATAACCAGTCAGACGTGCACTGATATGGTGCTGTGTCTTGGTCTTATTCAATAGGGTATCCACAGCATGGGGCACCATGACTGTGAAGTCAGTATCAAGTACGAGTCCAGCCGATTGCCTTATAGAGATGGCCACAGCCGCGACCGTTCTTAGACAACTCGGGAGGGCTCTGGCGACTGGGTCAAGCAAAGTGGAAAAATAAGCACACAGCCGTTGCTTACCTCCAAAGGCCTGTGTTAAAACAGAAAGCACACAACCAGCCGTCTCGTGTACGTACAACACAAACGGCTTCGCATAATCAGGCGTGCCAAGCACAGGAGCAGAGCAAAGCGCAACTTTTAATTGCTCAAAAGACTGCTGACATTCATGCGTCCAAGGCAGGGGCTCATGCACCTCTTTAGTAGTGAGCGCTAGCAGACACTTTATTAGTAATGAGTAATTAGGGATCCAATGTCGACAGTAGGAAGTGATGCCAATGACGCCGCGTACATCCCTCTGAGTTTTAGGGATGGGCATTTTAACAATGGCGCTAATGCGCTCAGGTGTCAATCTCCTACCCTCCTTCGACAGTAGGTGACCTAAATAGGTGACCTGCTGTCGACAATACTGAAATTTAGAAAGGGACACTTTATGTCCGTGGTAAGCCAAATGCAGCAACAACTGAACCGTACTGTCTTTGCATCCCCGTTCAGTGTCAGAAGCAATCAATATGTCATCCACGTATTGGAGCAATACATTACCTGGAGAAAGCGTTAGGGAATCCAACTGGGCTTTCAAGGCTTGGCTATATATACTAGGGCTCTCAGTATAGCCCTGAGGAGCTCGACAGAATCTAAAACTTCTGCCAGCTAGTGTAAAACCAAATTATTTTTTTATTTTTTTTATTTATAAAGTTTTGCATAGCGCGAACATGACCCTTACGGGTATCAGAGCGCTTCACAATTTTGGGTGAGAGGGATACAGTATTGGGAAGCAAAAACATTAGTTCGTTACATAATTATACAAGACTCGTGCAAGATGACGGCTATCGGGGTGAATTTGTTTACTGAAGAACGCATTTTTCAAATCAATGACAGAAAAGAATTTGGCAGAGGAAGGAATCATTGTGAGAAGGGCAGTAATGTCAGGGACCACCGGGAACTGAGGAACCACAATTTTGTTAACTGCGGGCAAATCAATCACAAAAGGATAAACATCTGCATTGTCATCGGGGAGTCTGAGGATGTCTTTTTGAGGATAGAAAGAATAGGGCTGTTACACACGTTCGCTGCTGTCTCCTCAACTACCCCCGACTCAATCAGATCTTGTATAATGCGTAACAAAGCTCGCTCCCCCGCCTGAGGAATTTTGTACTGGGGAATACGGGGCAAAACAGCGTTGTCCTTAACTTTGATGGAAACTGGGGGAATTTGCAAGAGTCCCACATCCGTATCACCTGGGCGGCACATCCTTAAACTCAGCAGGAAGGGGCGCATCTTTGGACAGACACTGCTTGGAACTCGTTACATTTGGTGCCATCGTCATATAGACACCTTCCAGAGAACAGAAAATTGTTGCATGCAACTTCTTCAATAAATCTAAGCCCATTGAATTTTCTCCACAATTGGATGTCAATAGAAAGGGCAAATCCACAGTAAAGGGACCGATAGTCAAGGCAAGTGGTTTGGAAATGGGGCTCACAACCGGTGCACCTGAAAAGCCTACCAAAACATTATTTTGGCTAGATAGAGCTGCCCCGGGGACCAGCGAATGAGAAACGGAGCTATTCATTGCACCTGTGTCCACTAAGAATTTATTAACTGAGCCTTGTAAATCTGCGGTGACATAAGGGCCATGCTGATCTACAGGTATCTGAACTGGTCCCTCACCCTGTCCCTGGCTGTCCTAGCTGTGAGACATCCCTTTCACCTCATCCAGATCATAATCATTGTGGTAATACTGTTTCCCTCGAGGGTCATCAAAGTAGTTCTGATCAGAGCGACCCTGTGATGTCCCATCCTCCCGAGCCTTGTCTCGATCACTTACTCCACAACCCCATACACGAGAACCCTGTCCTCGAGGGGCCGCGACTTTCTGTAATAACACCGGACACTCGCTATGCCAGTGCCCCTCCTCTTTGCAGTACGCACATTGATTTGGCCCTACAGGCGCAGCACTCCTGCTAGTACGGGGAAGCTGCCGGGCCAGACCAGCACCACGTCCCCTTCCATTTCCCCTAGATGCCTGCTGTAACAACACCTTTGTCTTCAACTCCTTGTGCTTCTTTTCCACCTTCTCCTTCTCCTCATTTTCCCTATGTTCATAATTCTGTGCCATACTCAAAATTACGGAAGGGGAGGATGTCGTCCAAGTGCTCTCCGAAGCCTGCAACCGAGCTGCGATCTCTGGGAGCAGATTTGTGACAAATTTATTGACAAACAACTGGACACCCCCTTCTACTGACAAATCCTGTCCACTGAAATCCAAAAACACACCCTCAAACCGCGTGAAAAAAAACACACACTCTCATCTTTCTTCTGACAACATGCTGCTAACTTGTCCCAATGTACCCTCCTCGGAGGAATAAGGGAGTGCATATAGGTAATAATTCGGCCGGGTAAAGCTAGTATCTCGGGCTTTGGCTTCTCTCCAGGCTTCCTTTCCTTATCCCATACTTTAATCTGATCCCATGTACCTCCCAATTCCACATCGTGGTCCTGCGTGTACACCTGCCTCCAAATGTCGACGAGCACTAGCAAACCAAAAAACATTTCAATATCCGCAAGCGTCATCACTGTTGATGAAGCAGCCTCTGTCAATTTCTTATAATACGCAGTAGGATTTTTCCTAGGGTCAGGTAACTGAGTCTTAAGGGATAACACCTCACTCCTCTTCCATGGGGTATAGACCCACTGTTCTTGGAAGCGGGCCTCTACCTTTGGTCTAATGACAGCATCATGCTGATCTCGAAGCTCTGGCAACTCAGGGTAATATATGGGGTGGACTTCCCTCATTGGAAACTGGGATACTGTGTTCGGGCTCTCCTCAAACAGCCTACCACGGTAAGCTACCAATGTTGTAACATTTCCGAAAACCTCCTCAGGCGCCATACCAGCAACGTATACGTTATCTCTGATATCATAAATAATCTGGGGCGCTATAGCATTGAAGCACTGTTCCCACAGTCCAATCAGTGTAGCCGACATGAGCATAAGGGCATGCTGCTGCACAAACGGCTCATAATCTCTCATCACACTCCACACATCTTCAGTATGGGATGATGGGCCCACTGAGCGGCCTGATTCGCTACCGCCCTTTTTTCTTCCTCCCCCACATCAGATCGTATTAAAATTTGTCCCAACCACTCCCTAGCTGTTGCCCAGCCCCTGTACCCCAGTCCACGTACAGGGGTTCCACTACCTAGTACTGCCGGGGAGTGAGGGAAGAGGGAAGGGGTAGTAACTGAGTGAGTAGGCACCAATGGTGTTAATGGCTGTGTTATGGGCGTAAGGGCTGGAGAAAAAGAAGACATGGACACAATAGGCATAGCAGGGAGGCCAGCAGTTATCGCAGTCGCGGAGGGCGAAGCCACAGAATTGACAGGAGGCGCAGCGGCTAAAGCAACTGAGTCAATAACAGAAGAAACAGAAACAGCAGGGACAGAAGAGACAGATGACTGGGGCTGTGGCACAGCAGGGTATACTCTCTGCGGGGCATATGGAGGCGGAGGTCGGGTGTCTAACAATTCCTCCACAAATGTATCGCCTTCCTCTCGGGCAACATAGGACTTGTCACATTGCAATCGAAACTTTCTATCAGCACACTCTATACCTTTTTCTACTTTCTCTCTATCATACGCTACTGCTTTCTGCGTCACTGTCTGCATTCTCCCTTTTCGGGCTTCATTCGCCTCTGCTTAGCTTCCTTCTGCCATACCTGGAGATAATCAAACATCGACTGCCTACTCCGTTTTGCAAACAATTTATCCTGCAGGAAATTCAGTTTTTGTTCATCAAAGGTACCTGTTAACGACCACTGCAACTCGGCATTGTCCCTTGTATATTTGTGCCACAATGTACTAAACATAATAGGGGCAAGGCCATGCTTGACATACATGTCAAAGTTCGGGGTGCCCTGGAGGCGCAGGCTGCCTTTTCTCCAATCGAGCATCAGTAGAACAACAACGACAACTCACACAACATAGCCTACTAAAACAAGGCATCTTGAAACGAAAACGTTTTCACTATCTATGCCAAGCAGATATTTGCAAATATCTTACCAAAAATGGTCCGCAGACCTCACCAAACCCTGATTAAAATAATACCATGTTCACAAAGAACTCAAACAAATTCAAGCGCTTGTCCAAAAACGATCCTCAGACCGTACCAAACTCAAACCAAAGTGGCGCCATGGCCCAAAGCAAACTCACCAGGTGCACACAGGTCAAACGAAGTTATTCTCCACTGCCGACTCTCGGACCAAACAGTCAGATCCAAGGGTTTCAGGACCCCAGCCGGGATGACCGCTGGCCGAGGCACTGCCCAGTCAGACCGACGGGGCAGCTGTGAGTACCAGACTCTTTCGTGCAGGGATCCCAGGTCTGCCCGTCCGACCCGACGTGGCCCCGTCCTCCTCACCCGTCCGCGGGCAAAGATGGGTCACTCACCCGATGGGGTCCCTGTTCGGGCGCCAACTGAAGGAAGTGACCCGATTAGGGCCACTCGGGTCACTCACGACCACCTCTCAGCCTTCCATACAAATGAAGAGTTAGTCAGACAGTAGAGAATACAAACCAAAGTTATTTATTAGTATTCGCTAGAGCGGAGTCCAGTCTGACCAGCCTCCTTAGATAGCTGGCGAGGGACTGACCCCCGTCCACAAGGTAAAGTCAGATATACATTTCCAACACCCCTAAGACACGCCCAGACTGGAATTTTCCAGCCTGGGCACTGATGAACAAAGGAGGTACAGAAGGATGAGCTACCATCCTGAGACCGGGTACACACTATCTTAGCTTCAAGGTTACTCAGCCCGTGCCAGTCTCTCGGGGAGTGGGAGCAGGGCTACCTACAAGGAAAGGCATGCAAAAACAGAACAAGCTATTCATTAGTGCAGCAAAGCTCAATAATAAAAGAAACAATTGAGGCTGCTTTCTGCTGAGGCAGACAGTATGAGACAGAAGCTTCATTTCGATCATGGCACAAAATGGCGGCTGAATACAAAATGGTGCCGTAAATGCTAGCTTAACTCGCACAATGCTAGAAGGAGTCAGCTAGACACATTCCCAGTCCAACTAGCCGCCCTAGGCTTTCAAAGCCGACCTCCAAGGGCCCCAGCCCACTGGGGAAATGCCCAACTTATCAAACAGGGATGGGCTTCACTAGACAATATCTGCACACCCCTAACAACTTCTGGAGGATTCAAGACACTGGCCTATGACCTGTAGATGAGGTGTGGCACATGCGTGCTCTGAAATATCTGATTATAAAAACATAGGAACAGACAAGGCGGACTTTCACTGCTATCGCCTCAAAAATATGTGTTTGGAGACAACTCATATAGCAAGAAATGTTCGGCCTCACTCGCATAGGTGTCGTGAAGCTGTTGCTTACTATTAGCGTTCCTCCCAGGGTCAGGGTGTTGGAAGTGTGCATGCTACCATGTGTATGTATTCTGCTGCAGTCTTGAAATTACTTGACGTGTGCTGCATAGCACACATAAAAAGAGGGGAAAAAACAAGGAGAAATAAAGACCTCTCTCCTCTTTATGCCTCACCTGGGTGACATATTCCCGGATCTACCACTTATGGTAATTCCGGGAATGCCTCAAATCCATGCATGTTGCTTGGGAGACACACACTCCACCCATGGAATGCCTCCCGGGAGCAGAGTAGCGCAACACAGCGATTTGCTCTGCACTGCGCAACGCAACTATGGCCCTAATCACAGAAAAAGAGGGAGACAGATTGGGAGAGAAGGGTGGTTCCAGGAGGTGGGTAAAGGAGGGGTAAAGTTAGGTTTGCAGTTTCATTTGTGAGTGTAGTCATCTTTGTGCACATCTGGGTCACTTCCTTCTGGAGTCTTCGAAAACTGAAGGACAATGTAAAACACAAGTGTTCATCCCAGAAACAGGGGCGTAACATAGGCTCCTGCAGCGTGTGGGGGCCCCAGACTTACCCATCTTTGGGGGCCCCTCAGCCCCATTGCACTATGAGTGTAATAGGCAGCTTGGGGAAGCCAAGCTGAAAGTAAAGAGTAATAAAAACCTTCTGAGGTCTGGTGCAGAGAAGAGGCTCCTCTGTACCGGTCACTGTGACAGGGGAGAGAGAGGCAGACAGAAGATTAGGGACAAAGTGCAGGGGAAAGAAGAGGACAAGACAGAGACAGGTTTTAGAGAGAGCAAAGTGAGAGGTGAAAGAAAAAAAGGAGTGAGAGGGCGATAGGTAAAGAAAGGGAGAGAGAGAAATACAGAAAAGAAATGAGGGAAAGAGAGGGACAGGAAAGTACCCAGACTGAAGAGACAGGCAGAGAGGAGAGGAGATAACATCGGGCAGGAGAGATGAAGAAAGAAAGAGTGGGGGAATGAGTGAGATGAGTGATCGAGCAACTGAAAGGCAGTGCAGAGACAGTGCAGGGAGACGTGAGAAAATGGTGCAGGAGAGAGAGAGAGACAATGCTGCAATGACAAGGGAGAAGTAAAACCAAGGAGTATTAATAGGCCTGGGCAGAACATGGATTACGCCAGAGTAATCCCATTGATCGAGTAATTCCGATTTACTCTTTGGTGCAGAATTTTCGATAATTATACGATTACTCCTGCTAGAGTAATTAAGAGTAATTTGGGGGAGAAATCCTACTGCGAGAGCACATTTAGTGAGCACGAGGGCTGCTCGCTCTGGCTATTTGTAATCTGCTGCATTGAGAGCTGTTTCTTAGCGCAAAACACACCCTCGCATCCATTTTGGACTCAGAGGTACATTGTGAGCTAATACAATTGGGGGAAACTCCTACTGCCAGAGCACATTTAATGAGCGCAAGCGGCTGCTCGCACTTGCTATTTGTGTTCTGTCACATTTAGCAGTATTTCGTGCGTCGTGCATCCTTGCATCAATTTTGCATGCGAGAGGGCATTGTTGCGTAAAGAACAGGTCTAAACACAGAATTACACTTCTCTCATAATTTAGGCGTAATCTCGCTGAATTCTTAGGTAATTCCGCGAAATTGCTCTACACGGAATTACACGAGTTATGCCTACCCCACGTTTATAGGTGTTTTCTCTTGAAAAATGATTTGAACAAACTGACACCTTATAACATGCAAATCTCCTTGCACTAATGCAGCGGCTCTAACCTTTTGACTTTTGTGGACCCCACTTAATCATTATTAAAACCCAGGGACCCCGCTGACTCACTATTGAAACCTGGGAACCCCGCTGAATCATTAAATGGGACCCCCTGAATCATTTTTGCACTCCATGGGCTCCCACTGAGTCATTATTGGAATCCACGGACACCGCTGACTCACTATTGAAACCTGGGAACCCCGCTGAATCATTAAATGGGACCCCCTGAATCATTTTTGCACTCAATGGGCTCCCACTGAGTCATTATTGAAACTAGGGGACCCGCTGAATCATTATTGGAATCCACAGACCCCACTGGCTCATTATTGAACTAGGGGACGCCTGCTGACTCATTATTGGAATCCACATACCCAGCTGACTCATTATTGACACCAGGGGACCCGCTGAATCATTATTGGAATCCACAGACCCCACTGACTCATTACTGAAACCAGGGGACCCCCCCCCCAACTCATTATTGGAATCCAAGGACCCCGCTGACTTATTATTGGAATCCACGGACTCCGCTGACTCATTATTGGAATCCACTGACCCCACTGACTCATTATTGGAATCCACAGACTCCGCTGACTCATTATTGGAATCCATGGACTCCTGCTAACTCATTATTGAAACCAGGGGACTCCGCTGACTCATTATTGGAATCCACGGAGCCTGCTGACATTATTGAAACCAGGGGATCTGCTGAATCATTATTGGAGTCCACAGACCCCGCTGACTCATTATTGGAATCCACAGACCCCGCTGACTCATTATTGGAATCCACTGACCCCCCTGACTCATTATTGGAATCCATGGACTCATTATTGAAACCAGGGGACCCGGTGACTCATTATTAGAATCCACAGACCCCGCTGACTCATTATTGAATCCAGGGGACCTGCTGAATTATTATTGGAATCCACAGACCCTGCTGACTCATTATTGAAACTAGGGGACCCGCTGAATCATTATTGAAACCAAGGGACCCCTGCTGACTCATTATTGGAATCCACATACCCCACTGACTCATTATGGAAACCAGGGGACCCGCTGACTCATTATTGGAATCCATGACTCCTGCTGACTCATTTTTTAAATCAGGGGACCACGCTGACTCATTATTGGAATCCATGGAGCCCGCTGACATTATTGAAACCAGGGGATCTGCTGAATCATTATTGGAGTCCACAGACCCCGCTGACTCATTATTGAAACCAGGAGACCCAGCTGACTCATTATTGGAATCCACTGACCCCCCTGACTCATTATTGGAATCCATGGACTCATTATTGAAACCAGGGGACCCGGTGACTCATTAGAATCCACAGACCCCGCTGACTCATTATTGAAACCAGGGGACCTGCTGAATTATTATTGGAATCCACAGACCCTGCTGACTCATTATTGAAACTAGGGGACCCCGCTGACTCATTATAGGAATCCACGGACCCCACTGACTTATTATTGGAATCCACGGACCCCGCTGACTCATTATTGGAATCCACGGACCCTGCTGACTCATTATTGGAATCCATGGACTCCTGCTAACTCATTATTGAAACCAGGGGACCCCGCTGACTCATTATTGAAATCCACATACCCAGTTGACTCATCATGGAAACCAGGGGACCCTGCTGACTCATTATTGAAACTAGGAGACCCCTGCTAACTCATTATTGGAATCCACATACCCTCAGTGCCTTGAGACTCTCACGGGTGAGTAGCGCGCTTACAATTCCCTGATTGATTGATTATGGAAACCAGGGGACCCGCTGACCCATTATTGAAAAATGATTTGAACAAACTGACACCTTATAACATGCAAATCTCCTTGCACTAATGCAGCGGCTCTAACCTTTTGACTTTTGTGGACCCCACTTAATCATTATTAAAACCCAGGGACCCCGCTGACTCACTATGGAAACCTGGGAACCCCGCTGAATCATTAAATGGGACCCCCTGAATCATTTTTGCACTCCATGGGCTCCCACTGAGTCATTATTGGAATCCACGGACACAGCTGACTCATTATTGACACCAGGGCACCCACTGAATTATTATTGGAATCCACAGACCCCGCTGACTCACTATTGAAACCTGGGAACCCCGCTGAATCATTAAATGGGACCCCCTGAATCATTTTTGCACTCAATGGGCTCCCACTGAGTCATTATTGAAACTAGGGGACCCGCTGAATCATTATTGGAATCCACAGACCCCACTGGCTCATTATTGAACTAGGGGACGCCTGCTGACTCATTATTGGAATCCACATACCCAGCTGACTCATTATTGACACCAGGGGACCCGCTGAATCATTATTGGAATCCACGGACCCCACTGACTCATTACTGAAACCAGGGGACCCCCCCCCCCAACTCATTATTGGAATCCAAGGACCCCGCTGACTTATTATTGGAATCCACGGACTCCGCTGACTCATTATTGGAATCCACTGACCCCACTGACTCATTATTGGAATCCACAGACTCCGCTGACTCATTATTGGAATCCATGGACTCCTGCTAACTCCATTATTGAAACCAGGGGACTCCGCTGACTCATTATTGGAATCCACGGAGCCTGCTGACATTATTGAAACCAGGGGATCTGCTGAATCATTATTGGAGTCCACAGACCCCGCTGACTCATTATTGGAATCCACAGACCCCGCTGACTCATTATTGGAATCCACTGACCCCCCTGACTCATTATTGGAATCCATGGACTCATTATTGAAACCAGGGGACCCGGTGACTCATTATTAGAATCCACAGACCCCGCTGACTCATTATTGAAACCAGGGGACCTGCTGAATTATTATTGGAATCCACAGACCCTGCTGACTCATTATTGAAACTAGGGGACCCGCTGAATCATTATTGAAACCAAGGGACCCCTGCTGACTCATTATTGGAATCCACATACCCCACTGACTCATTATGGAAACCAGGGGACCCGCTGACTCATTATTGGAATCCATGACTCCTGCTGACTCATTTTTTAAATCAGGGGACCACGCTGACTCATTATTGGAATCCACGGAGCCCGCTGACATTATTGAAACCAGGGGATCTGCTGAATCATTATTGGAGTCCACAGACCCCGCTGACTCATTATTGAAACCAGGAGACCCCGCTGACTCATTATTGGAATCCACTGACCCCCCTGACTCATTATTGGAATCCATGGACTCATTATTGAAACCAGGGGACCCGGTGACTCATTAGAATCCACAGACCCCGCTGACTCATTATTGAAACCAGGGGACCTGCTGAATTATTATTGGAATCCACAGACCCTGCTGACTCATTATTGAAACTAGGGGACCCCGCTGACTCATTATAGGAATCCACGGACCCCACTGACTTATTATTGGAATCCACGGACCCCGCTGACTCATTATTGGAATCCACGGACCCTGCTGACTCATTATTGGAATCCATGGACTCCTGCTAACTCATTATTGAAACCAGGGGACCCCGCTGACTCATTATTGAAATCCACATACCCAGTTGACTCATCATGGAAACCAGGGGACCCTGCTGACTCATTATTGAAACTAGGAGACCCCTGCTAACTCATTATTGGAATCCACATACCCTCAGTGCCTTGAGACTCTCACGGGTGAGTAGCGCGCTTACAATTCCCTGATTGATTGATTATGGAAACCAGGGGACCCGCTGACCCATTATTGGAATCCATGACTCCTGCTGACTCATTTTTTAAATCAGGGGACCCCGCTGACTCATGATTGAAACCAGGGGACCTGCTGAATCATTATTGGAGTCCACAGACCTGGCTGACTCATTATTGAAACCAGGGGACCCCGCTGACCCATTATTTGAATCCACAGACCCCGCTGACTCATTATTGAAACCAGAGGACCCCCACTAACTCATTATTGGAATCCACGGACCCCGCTGACTCATTATTGGAATCCACATACCCAGCGGACTCATTATTGAAACTAGGGGACCCGCTGAATCATTATTGGAATCCACGGACCCCAGGGGACCCGCTGAATCATTATTGGAATCCACGGTCCCCGCTGACTCATTGAAACCAAGGGACCCCTGCTGACTCATTATTGGAATCCACATACCGCACTGACTCATTACTGAAACCAGGGGACCCCCCCCCCAACTCATTATTGGAATCCAAGGACCCCGCTGACTTATTATTGGAATCCACGGACTCCGCTGACCCATTATTGGAATCCACTGACCCCACTGACTCATTATTGGAATCCACAGACTCCGCTGACTCATTATTGGAATCCATGGACTCCTGCTAACTCATCATGGAAACCAGGTGACCTTGCTGACTCATTATTGGAATCCACATACCCAGCGGACTCATTATTGAAACTAGGGGACCCGCTGAATCATTATTGGAATCCACGATCCCCGCTGACTCATTATTGAAACCAAGGGACCCCAGCTGACTCATTATTGGAATCCACATACCCCACTGACTCATTATGGAAACCAGGGGACCCGCTGACTCATTATTGGAATCCATGACTCCTGCTGACTCATTTTTAAATCAGGGGACCACGCTGACTCATTATTGGAATCCACGGAGCCTGCTGACATTATTGAAACCAGGGGATCTGCTGAATCATTATTGAAGTCCACAGACCCCGCTGACTCATTATTGAAACTAGGAGACCCCGCTGACTCATTATTGGAATCCACAGACCCCGCTGACTCATTATTGGAATCCACTGACCCCCCTGACTCATTATTTGAATCCATGGACTCATTATTGAAACCAGGGGACCCGGTGACTCATTATTAGAATCCACAGACCCCGCTGACTCATTATTGAAACCAGGGGACCTGCTGAATTATTATTGGAATCCACAGACCCTGCTGACTCATTATTGAAACTAGGGGACCCCGCTGACTCATTATAGGAATCCACTGACCCCACTGACTTATTATTGGAATCCACGGACCCCGCTGACTCATTATTGGAATCCACGGACCCCGCTGACTCATTATTGGAATCCATGGACTCCTGCTAACTCATTATTGAAACCAGGGGACCCCGCTGACTCATTATTGAAATCCACATACCCAGTTGACTCATCATGGAAACCAGGGGACCCTGCTGACTCATTATTGAAATTAGGAGACCCCTGCTAACTCATTAATGGAATCCACATACCCTCAGTGCCTTGAGACCCTTACGGGTGAGTAGCACGCTTACAATTCCCTGATTGATTGATTATGGAAACCAGGGGACCCGCTGACTCATTATTGGAATCCATGACTCCTGCTGACTCATTTTTTAAATCAGGGGACCCCGCTGACTCATTATTTGAATCCACAGACCCCGCTGACTCATTATTGAAACCAGAGGACCCCCACTAACTCATTATTGGAATCCATGGACCCCGCTGACTCATTATTGGAATCCACATACCCAGCGGACTCATTATTGAAACTAGGGGACCCGCTGAATCATTATTGGAATCCACGGACCCCAGGGGACCCGCTGAATCATTATTGGAACCCACGGTCCCCGCTGACTCATTATAGAAACCAAGGGACCCCTGCTGACTCATTATTGGAATCCACGGTCCCCGCTGACTCATTATTGAAACCAGGGGACCCGCTGACTCATTATTGGAATCCATGACTCCTGCTGACTCATTTTTTTAATCAGGGGACCCCGCTGACTCATTATTGAAACCAGGGGACCTGCTGAATCATTATTTGAATCCACAGACCCCGCTGACTCATTATTGAAACCAGAGGACCCCCACTAACTCATTATTGGAATCCACGGCCCCGCTAACTCATTATTGGAATCCACTGACCCGCTGACTCATTATTGGAATCCATGGACTCCTGCTGAATCATTATTGGAATCAATTGAATCCCGCTGAGTCATTATTGAAACCAGGCGATCTGCTGACTCATTATTGGAATCCACAGACCCGCTGACTCATTATTGAAACCAGAGGACCTGCTGAATTATTATTGGAATCCACAGACCCTGCTGACTCATTATTGAAACCAGGGGACTCCCCACTGACTCCTTATTGGAATCCACCATCCCCGCTGACTCATTATTGAAAGCAGGAGACCAGCTGAATCATTATTTAAATCCACGGACCCGCTGACTCATTATTTAAACCTTGGGACCCGCTGACTCATTATTGGAATCCACAGACCCTGCTAACTCATTATTGGAATCCACGGACCCCGCTGACTCATTATTGGAATCCATGGACACTGCTGACTCATTATTGGAATCCATGGACTCCTGCGGAGTCATTATGGAAACCAGGGGACCCCGCTGACTCATTATTGAAATCAGAGGACCCCCACTGACTCATTATTGGAATCCATGGACCCCGCTGACTCATTATTGAAACCACGGGACACCCGGCTGACTCATTATTGAAATCCATGGACTCCCACTGAGTCATTATTGAAACCAGTGGACCCGCTAACTCATTATTGGAATCTACGGACCCCGCTGACTCATTATTGAAACCAGGGAACCTACTAAATCATTATTGGAAACCACGGACCCCGCTGAGTCATTATTGAAATCCTCGGACCCTGCTGACTCATTATTGAAACCAGGGGACCCGCTGAACCATTACTGAAATCCACAGACCCCGCTGACTCATTATTGACACCAGGGTACAATCTGGATCATTATTGGAATCCACAGACCCGCTGAGTCATTATTGAAAGCAAGGGACCCGCTGAAATCATTATTGGAATCCACTGACCCCGCTAACTCATTATTGACACCAGGGGACCTTCTGAATCATTATTGGAATCCACAGAGCCCACTGAGTCATTTTTGAAAGCAGGGGACCCCGCCAAATCATTATTAGAATCCACAGACCCCTAAAGAGTCATTACTGGAAGCCAGGAACCCCAGTCGATGCATATTCAATTATTTGAACCACAATATAATACACGAAAATACAGAAACAAGCATTCATCAAATGCCCAGTGATGACATATTTTATTTAATTCACAAACATAAAAAAAAATTGAATTTTAATGGGAAGATTAGAGCTTTTCTAGATTCACTGAGGCCGCTCATGGTTCCTGCTGTAATTTGTTTGACGCACCTACACCGCTCCCACCAATCACTGAGGCCGCTCATGGTTCGTGCTGTAATGTGTTTGACGCACCTGCAGCGCTCCCACCAATCACTGAGGCCGCTCATGGTTCGTGCTATACTGTGTTTGACGCACCTGCACTGCTCCCACCAATCACTGAGGCCGCTCATGGTTCATGCTGTAATGTGTTTGACCCACCTGCACCGCTCCCACCAATCACTGAGGCCGCTCATTGTTCGTGCCAGACTGTGTTTGACGCACCTGCACCGCTCCCACTAATCACTGAGGCCGCTCATGGTTCGTGCCAGACTGTGTTTGACGCACCTGCACCGCTCCCACCAATCCCTGAGGCCGCTCATGGTTCTGCTATACTGTGTTTGACGCACCTGCACCGCTCCCACCAATCCCTGAGGCCGCTCATGGTTCGTGCTATACTGTGTTTGACGCACCTGCACCGCTCCCACCAATATCTGAGGCCGCTCATGGTTCGTGCTATACTGTGTTTGACGCACCTGCACCGCTCCCACCAATCCCTGAGGCCGCTCATGGTTCTGCTATACTGTGTTTGATGCACCTGCACCGATCCCACTAATCACTGAGGCCGCTCATGGTTCATGCCAGACTGTGTTTGACGCACCTGCACCGCTACCACCAATCACTGAGGCCGCTCATGGTTCGTGCCAGACTGTGTTTGACGCATCTGCACCGCTCCCACCAATCACTGAGGCCGCTCATGGTTCGTGCTATACTGTGTTTGATGCACCTGCACCGCTCCCACCAATCACTGAGGCCGCTCATGGTTCGTGCCAGACTGTGTTTGACGCACCTGCACCGCTCCCACCAATCACTGAGGCAGCTCATGGTTCCTGCCAGACTGTGTTTGACGCACCTGCACCGCTCCCACCAATCCCTGAGGCCGCTCATGGTTCGTGCTAGACTGTGTTTGACGCACCTGCACCGCTCCCACTAATCCCTTAGGCCACTCATGGTTCTGCTGTACTGTGTTTGACGCACCTGCACCGCTCCCACCAATCCCTGAGGCCGCTCATGGTTCGTGCTGTACTGTGTTTGACGCACCTGCACCGCTCCCACCAATCCCTGAGGCCGCTCATGGTTCGTGCTATACTGTGTTTGACGCTCCTGCACCGCTCCCACCAATCCCTGAGGCCGCTCATGGTTCGTGCTATACTGTGTTTGACGCACCTGCACCGCTCCCACCAATCCCTGAGGCCGCTCATGGTTCTGCTATACTGTGTTTGACGCACCTGCACCGCTCCCACCAATCCCTGATGCCGCTCATGGTTCGTGCTATACTGTGTTTGACGCACCTGCACCGCTCCCACCAATCCCTGAGGCCGCTCATGGTTCGTGCTGTAATGTTTTTGACGCGCCTGCACCACTCCCACCAATCCCTGAGGCCGCTCATGGTTCATACTATACTGTGTTTGACGCACCTGCACGGCTCCCACCAATCCCTGAGGCCGCTCATGGTTCGTGCTATACTGTGTTTGACGCACCTGCACCGCTCCCACCAATCACTGAGGCCGCTCATGGTTCGTGCTATACTGTGTTTGACGCACCTGCACTGCTCCCACCTATCCCTGAGGCTGCTCATGGTTCTGCTATACTGTGTTTGACGCACCTGCACCACTCCCACCAATCCCTGAGCAAGACCACTGACTCATTGTCAGTGAAATTGCTCCCCCTCCCTCGCAGCTCCACCATTAAGTGAGGCCTGCCCCTGCACTCTCGAGAATCCACAGACCCCTAAAGAGTCATTACTGGAAGCCAGGAACCCCAGTCGATGCATATTCAATGATTTGAACCACAATATAATACACGAAAATACAGAAACAAGCATTCATCAAATGCCCAGTGATGACATATTTTATTTAATTCACAAACATAAAAAAAAAAAATTGAATTTTAATGGGAAGATTAGAGCTTTTCTAGATTCACTGAGGCCGCTCATGGTTCCTGCTGTAATGTGTTTGACGCACCTGCAGCGCTCCCACCAATCACTGAGGCCGCTCATGGTTCGTGCTGTAATGTGTTTGACGCACCTGCAGCGCTCCCACCAATCACTGAGGCCGCTCATGGTTCGTGCTATACTGTGTTTGACGCACCTGCACCGCTCCCACCAATCACTGAGGCCGCTCATTGTTCGTGTCAGACTGTGTTTGACGCACCTGCACCGCTCCCACTAATCACTGAGGCCGCTCATGGTTCGTGCCAGACTGTGTTTGACGCACCTGCACCGCTCCCACCAATCCCTGAGGCCGCTCATGGTTCGTGCTATACTGTGTTTGACGCACCTGCACCGCTCCCACCAATAACTGAGGCCGCTCATGGTTCGTGCTATACTGTGTTTGACGCACCTGCACCGCTCCCACCAATAACTGAGGCCGCTCATGGTTCTGCTATACTGTGTTTGACGCACCTGCACCGCTCCCACCAATCCCTGAGCAAGACCACTGACTCATTGTCAGTGAAATTGCTCCCCCTCCCTCGCAGCTCCACCATTAAGTGAGGCCTGCCCCTGCACTCTCGAGAATCCACAGACCCCTAAAGAGTCATTACTGGAAGCCAGGAACCCCAGTCGATGCATATTCAATGATTTGAACCACAATATAATACACGAAAATACAGAAACAAGCATTCATCAAATGCCCAGTGATGACATATTTTATTTAATTCACAAACATAAAAAAAAAATTGAATTTTAATGGGAAGATTAGAGCTTTTCTAGATTCACTGAGGCCGCTCATGGTTCCTGCTGTAATGTGTTTGACGCACCTGCAGCGCTCCCACCAATCACTGAGGCCGCTCATGGTTCGTGCTGTAATGTGTTTGAAGCACCTGCAGCGCTCCCACCAATCACTGAGGCCGCTCATGGTTTGTGCTATACTGTGTTTGACGCACCTGCACTGCTCCCACCAATCACTGAGGCCGCTCATGGTTCATGCTGTAATGTGTTTGACGCACCTGCACCGCTCCCACCAATCACTGAGGCCGCTCATTGTTCGTGCCAGACTGTGTTTGACGCACCTGCACCGCTCCCACTAATCACTGAGGCCGCTCATGGTTCGTGCCAGACTGTGTTTGACGCACCTGCACCGCTCCCACCAATCCCTGAGGCCGCTCATGGTTCTGCTATACTGTGTTTGACGCACCTGCACCGCTCCCACCAATCCCTGAGGCCGCTCATGGTTCGTGCTATACTGTGTTTGACGCACCTGCACCGCTCCCACCAATAACTGAGGCCGCTCATGGTTCGTGCTATACTGTGTTTGACGCACCTGCACCGCTCCCACCAATAACTGAGGCCGCTCATGGTTCGTGCTATACTGTGTTTGACGCACCTGCACTGCTCCCACCAATCCCTGAGGCCGCTCATGGTTCTGCTATACTGTGTTTGACGCACCTGCACCGATCCCACTAATCACTGAGGCCGCTCATGGTTCGTGCCAGACTGTGTTTGACGCACCTGCACCGCTACCACCAATCACTGAGGCCGCTCATGGTTCGTGCCAGACTGTGTTTGACGCATCTGCACCGCTCCCACCAATCACTGAGGCCGCTCATGGTTCGTGCTATACTGTATTTGATGCACCTGCACCGCTCCCACCAATCACTGAGGCCGCTCATGGTTCGTGCCAGACTGTGTTTGACGCACCTGCACTGCTCCCACCAATCACTGAGGCCGCTCATGGTTCCTGCCAGACTGTGGTTGACGCACCTGCACTGCTCCCACCAATCCCTGAGGCCGCTCATGGTTCGTACTAGACTGTGTTTGACGCACCTGCACCGCTCCCACTAATCCCTGAGGCCACTCATGGTTCTGCTGTACTGTGTTTGACGCACCTGCACCGCTCCCACCAATCCCTGAGGCCGCTCATGGTTCGTGCTGTACTGTGTTTGACGCACCTGCACCGCTCCCACCAATCCCTGAGGCCGCTCATGGTTCGTGCTGTAATGTGTTTGACGCACCTGCACCGCTCCCACCAATCACTGAGGCCGCTCATGGTTCATGCTATACTGTGTTTGACGCACCTTCACGGCTCCCACCAATCCCTGAGGCCGCTCATGGTTCGTGCTATACTGTGTTTGACGCACCTGCACCGCTCCCACCAATCACTGAGGCCGCTCATGGTTCGTGCTATACTGTGTTTGACGCACCTGCACTGCTCCCACCAATCCCTGAGGCTGCTCATGGTTCTGCTATACTGTGTTTGACGCACCTGCACCGCTCCCACCAATCCCTGAGCAAGACCACTGACTCATTGTCAGTGAAATTGCTCCCCCTCCCTCGCAGCTCCACCATTAAGTGAGGCCTGCCCCTGCACTCTCGAGTGTTTGGTGCTCGAGGCCCTCCTCCACCCGCAGGTTCACCTGCGCCTCATCCCTGGTGGTCCAGTGGACCTCTATCTCCTTTCTCTCACCCCGTATTTCACTCGTTTTTCTACCCTCATTTGTATTCTCCTTTCTGCACTTTTCTGCATTTCTGCTCTTTTTCTGAGTATCTCCACTCTATTTCCTCTTCCTTTATTCCTCCTTTTTCCCTCCTTTCCCGCCCGCTCTCCCCACCGCTGCCGCCCCCGCGGCCCCTCCCCCCCAGCACGACCAGCGCGACCAATCCAGCTCTCCTCCCCGCTCCCAGCTGTCCAGCCCTCCCCGACCCTTACTTAATGGCGGGCGCGCCGCTGGTGCGCCAAAGGCAAGCCCGTCTGCGCCCGTCCGCGACCCAACCGTGACCAGTGCCAGGAACCCTGGACCTCCGCACCGCCAACGCTATGACCCAGCAGCACTCCACGCACTCAACCCAGGCCGCAACAACAAATGCAAGCTAGCCTCACCAGCGGACACCCACGGACCCTTTAGCTGTCACTGCTGGCGACTAACCCACAGCACCGCAAGGAACACGGACCCAGCACAACCTGACCGCAAGAACACACCCGAACCGAAGACCCTGCAATGCATCCTCCTCAACGTCCGATCCCTCCACAAACACGCCACAGAAATCTGGGACCTCCTCGAGAGCATCACCCCGGACGTAGCATTCTTCACCGAAACCTGGACCAACACCACCTCTGGACCGGACATCGCCATCGCCATCCCCCAAGGATACAAGATCTCCAGGAAGGACCGCCCCACCCGCCCGGGAGGAGGAATCGCCATCGTCCACAAATCCACCCTCCGCCTGAGCACACCCCCCAATGAGCACACAGACCAGATGGAACACCTTCACTTCAAGATACTGGCCAGCCCCACCGCCACCCTCCGAGGAACCCTCATCTACCGACCCCCTGGACCCTGCCGACCCTTCGCCAACTCCATCACGGACATCCTCTCCCCGCAGGCCATTGCATCCACCAACTACACCCTGCTGGGAGACCTCAACTTCCACCTCGACAACCAACTGGACCCCAACACCGCATCCCTCCTGGACAACCTCCACAACATCGGACTTCGCCAGATCGTGAAAGAGCCCACGCACTCAGCAGGACACACCCTCGACCCCCTCTTCACTACAGTAAACTCCATCACCTTCAGCCACACCACCGAACTCCCATGGACCGACCATCGTTGCGTCCACTTCATCTTCAGAACACCCACCATCCACAGACACCAGCACCTGCTCCCACGAAGAAACTGGCTCAGAATCACCGACAACCAGCTCACCTCCTCACTCAACAACTCCACCCCAACCATCGCGGAAAACGACGACCCCAACACCGCAGCCCGAACCCTGCATAGATGGATCTTGGACAGCGTCAACACCATAGCCCCCCTCAAGAAAAACAACAATACCCACGCCAAGAAAGCCAGATAGTTTACCACCGAACTTCGAGAGTCCAGACGCACTTGCTGCCGCCTCGAAAAGGCCTGGAGGAACACTAAATCCACGGAAGCCCACAACAACTTCAGAGCCGCCACCAATGCCCACCACCAACTCATCAGAGAAACAAGGAAAAAAGCGATTGAAGACAGAATCTCCACCCACGCGCACAACAGCAAGGAACTCTTCAACATCATCAAGGAGTTCGCCCAACCCACCAGCGAGTCTACTGACATCCCTCCCTCACAAGACCTCTGCGACAAACTCAGTACCTTTTTCCACCACAAAATCAAGAGCATCTACGACAACTTCAACGAAGACAACCAACACACTGAACCCTCACCAACCACCGCCGACACCCGGAAACCAGCAATTGACAACTGGACAGACCTCACCACCGAAGACACACTGAAGACAATCAATCAATCAGGAAATTTGTAGAGCGCACTACTCACCCGTAAGGGTCTCAAGGCGCTGGGGGGGGGGGGAGGAGGGGGTTGCTGCTACTGCTCGAATAGCCAGGTCTTGAGTAGTCTCCTGAAGGTTAGTAGGTCTTGGGTCTGCCGTAGGAGGATGGGGAGGGTGTTCCAGGTCTTGGCGGCGAGGTAGGAGAACGATCTGCCGCCGGAGGTCGCTCTTCGGATGCGAGGGACGGTAGCTAGGGCGCGGTCGGCAGAACGGAGCTGGCGGTTTGGGGTGTAGAAGGTGAGTCGTCTGTTGAGGCATGCCGGTCCGGTGTCGTGGAGTGCCTTGTGTGCGTGGGTGAGGAGCTTGAAAGTGATCCTCTTGTTGATGGGAAGCCAGTGCAGGTCTTTCAGGTGGGGTGTGATGTGGCTGTGTCGGGGGATGTCGAGGATCATGCGGGCAGAGGCGTTCTGTATGCGTTGTAGTCGTTTCAGCAGTTTGGCCGGGGCTCCCGCATAGAGGGCGTTTCCGTAGTCCAGCCTGCTGCTGACGAGGGCCTGGGTGACCGTTCTTCTTGTGTCGGTAGGGATCCACCTGTAGATCTTGCGGAGCATGCAGAGGGTGTTGAAGCAGGAGGATGAGATGGCGTTGACTTGCTTGGTCATGGAGTGTTGAGTTGAGGATGAACCCCAGGTTGCATGCGTGGTCGGTGGGTGTCGGTGCTTCTCCCAGGGAGGTCGGCCACCAGGAGTCGTCCCAAGCCGAGGGGGTGGGGCCGAGGATGAGGACCTCCGTCTTGTCCGAGTTCAGCTTCAGACGGCTGTTCTTCATCCATTCGGCGACGGCTTTCATTCCTTCGTGGAGGTTGGTTTTGGCGGTGAGTGGGTCCTTGGTGAGGAGAGGATCAGCTGTGTGTCGTCGGCGTAGGAGATGATGTTGAGGTCGTGTAGTCTGGAGACGTGGGCGAGCGGGGCCATGTAGATGTTGAACAATGTCGGGCTGAGGGATGATCCTTGGGGTACGCCGCAGATGATCTTGGAGGCTTCGGATCGGAAAGGGGGGAGGCGGACGCTCTGGGTTCTGCCGGAGAGGAAGGAGGTGGTCCAGTCCAGTGTCTCAGATTCCTGCATCGTAGAGGCGTGTGCATAGGGTGCGATGGCAGACCATGTCGAAGGCGGTTGATAGGTCCAGGAGGATGAGGGCCGCGGTCTCGCCGTTGTCCAGCAGGGTCCTGATGTCATCGGTGGCGGCGATGAGGGCAGTTTCGGTGCTGTAGTTGCTGCAGAACCCGGACTGGGACGGGTCCAGGATGTTGTTCTCTTCGAGGTAGCGGGTCAGCTGTTTGTTGACGGTTTTCTCGATGACCTTCGCCGGGAACGGGAGCAGGGAGATGGGCCGGAAGTTCTTGAGGTCCCTCGGGTCTGCCTTGGGTTTCTTGAGCAAGGTGTTGATCTCGGCGTGCTTCCAGCTCTCCGGGAAGGTTGCGGTCTCGAAGGAGATGTTGATGGCCTTGCGGAGATGGGGTGCGATGGCGGCGCTGGCTTTGTTGAAGATGTGGTGTGGGCACGGGTCTGACGGGGAGCCGGAGTGGATGGTGTTCATGATTTTGATGGTGTCGTCGCCGTTGATGTTAGTCCAGGTGAGCAGGGGGTCGCTGTGGGTGGTGGCCATGGGGCTTGGGGTGTCGCTGGCTGTCGTGGTGGTCTGGTTGTCGAAGCTGTCGTGAATGTCTGCGATCTTGTGGTGGAAGAAGGAGGCGAGGGAGTTGCACAGGTCTTGCGATGGTGGGATGTCGTTGGTGTTGGAGCTAGGGTTGGAGAGTTCCTTCACGATGTTGAAGAGCTCTTTGCTGTTGTGTGCGTTGTTGTCGAGGCGGTCCTTGAAGGAGGTCTTTTTGGCGGATCTGATGAGGTGATGGTGTTGGCGCATGGCGTTCTTGTGGGCTGCGTGGTTCTCTGGTGTCTGTTCGTGGCGCTATTTCTTCTCTAGTTTACGGCAGGTTCGTTTGGAGGACTGGAGGTCTGTGGAGAACCAGCTGGCACTCTTGTTGGTGCGACTGTTGGAGGGTTTCTTGATCGGGGCGAGGGTGTTGGCGCAGTCGTCGATCCAACGCCTGAGGTTGCTGGCGGCGGCGTCGGGGTCGGTGGGGTCCGTGGGTGGGCTGCGGGCCAGGGCGGTGTTTAGCTGTTCTTCTATGATTTTGCTCCAAGACAATGAAGTCAATCTACTCAGGAGCCCCCATGGACCCCTGCCCCCACCACATCTTCAACAGAGCCACCGACACCATCGCACCCATGCTCCGCCACACCATCAACCGCTCCCTGGGGACCGCCTCGTTCCCCGACGACTGGAAACACGCCGATGTCAACCCCCTCCTGAAGAAACCCTCGGTGGACCACACTGACCTCAAAAACTACAGACCCATCCCCTGCTCCCTTCCCAGCGAAAGTAATCGAGAAAGCCATCAACAGCCAACTCGCCACATTCATCGAAGAGCACAACATCCTCGACTCCTCCCAATCCGGATTCAGAAAAAACCACAGTACGGAAACCGCCCTCCTCGCCGCAATAGACGACATCCGCACCCTACTGGACAAAGGTGAAACAGTAGCCCTCATCCTCCTCGACCTCTCAGCGGCGTTCGACACAGTCTCTCACCCCACCCTAATACGCAGACTCCACGACGCAGGAATCCAGGACAAGGCCCTCGACTGGATCCCCTCCTTCCTCTCCGGCAGAACGCAGCGGGTCAGACTCCCCCCTTTCCTCTCGGACCCTACACCTACCACCCGCGGAGTCCCCCAGGGCTCCTCCCTCAGCCCGACACTCTTCAACGTGTACATGGCTCCACTCGCCCCCATCGTCAGGACCTACGGACTGAACATTGTGTCATACGCAGACGACACCTAACTCATCCTCTCCCTATCCAACGAACCCAACACCGCCAGACACAACTTTCGAGAAGGCATGGAAGCCGTCGCCAAATGGATGAAAAACAGCTGACTACAACTAAACACCAACAAAACAGAAGTTCTCATCATGGGCCCAAACCCTGGAGCGACACCTGGTGGCCCCCCGCCCTCGGAAACCCGCCAACCCCCACGGGCCACGCACGCAACCTGGGAATCATCCTGGACTCCGAGCTCAAAATGGACCGCCAGATCAACTCCGTCTCGTCTTCCTGCTTCCACACCCTCCGCCTCCTTCGTAAGACCTTCAAATGGATCCCCCTTGAACATAGAAAGACCGTCACTCACGCCCTGGTCACCAGCAGACTCAACTACGACAACGCACTCTACGCCGGAATAAACAAAAACCTCACCCGCAAGCTACAGAACATCCAGAACGCCGCCGCAAGACTGGTCCTCAACCTGCCAAGACACTGCCACATCTCCCAGCACCTGCGCACACTCCACTGGCTCCCCATCGAAGCTAGAGTCACCTTCAAGATACTCACCCACACACACAAGGCCCTCCACGGCACCGGACCAGCATACCTGAACAGCCGACTCCAATTCCACGCACCCCAAAGGACCCTACAATCATCCCAGCTCTCCTACGCCATGGTACCCCGCACCAGAAAGACCAGATCGGGAGGCCGCTCCTTCTCCTTCCTCGCGGCCAAAGCCTGGAACACTCTTCCGCTCCACCTCAGACAGCATCGCTCCCCATCTTCGCAAAAAACCTCAAAACCTGGCTCTTCGACAGACCCCCTCCTTGATGGAATGGATCCTGCACCCTCCCTACCCCTAGCGCTTTGAGACCCTTACGGGTGAGTAGCTGCGCTTAACAAACTTCTGATTGATTGATTGATTGACTGAGGCCGCTCATGGTTCGTGCTATACTGTGTTTGACGCACCTGCACCGCTTCCACCAATCCCTGAGGCCGCTCATGGTTAGTGCTATACTGTGTTTGACGCACCTGCACCGCTCCCACCAATCCCTGAGGCCGCTCATGGTTCGTGCTATACTGTGTTTGACGCACCTGCACCGCTCCCACCAATCACTGAGGCCGCTCATGGTTCGTGCTATACTGTGTTTGACGCACCTGCACCGCTCCCACCAATCCCTGAGGCCGCTCATGGTTCGTGCTATACTGTGTTTGACGCACCTGCACCGCTCCCACCAATCCCTGAGGCCGCTCATGGTTAGTGCTATACTGTGTTTGACGCTCCTGCACCGCTCCCACCAATGCCTGAGGCCGCTCATGGTTCGTGCTATACTGTGTTTGACGCACCTGCACCGCTCCCACCAATCACTGAGGCCGCTCATGGTTCGTGCTATACTGTGTTTGATGCACCTGCACCGCTCCCACCAATCACTGAGGCCGCTCATGGTTCCTGCCAGACTGTGTTTGACGCACCTGCACCGCTCCCACCAATCACTGAGGCTGCTCATGGTTCGTGCTATACTGTGTTTGACGCTCCTGCATCGCTCCCACCAATCCCTGAGGCCGCTCATGGTTCGTGCTATACTGTGTTTGATGCTCCTGCACCGCTCCCACCAATCCCTGAGGCCGCTCATGGTTCCTGCCAGACTGTGTTTGACGCACCTGCACCGCTCCCACCAATCACTGAGGCTGCTCATGGTTCGTGCTATACTGTGTTTGACGCTCCTGCACCGCTCCCACCAATCCTTGAGGCCGCTCATGGTTCGAGCTATACTGTGTTTGACGCACCTGCACCGCTCCCACCAATCACTGAGGCCGCTCATGGTTCGTGCTATACTGTGTTTGACGCACCTGCACCGCTCTCACCAATCCCTGAGGCCGCTCATGGTTCGTGCTATACTGTGTTTGACGCACCTGCACAGCTCCCACCAATCCCTGAGGCCGCTCATGGTTCGTGCTATACTGTGTTTGACGCACCTGCACCGCTTCCACCAATCCCTGAGGCCGCTCATGGTTCGTGCTATACTGTGTTTGACGCACCTGCACCGCTCCCACCAATCACTGAGGCCGCTCATGGTTCGTGCTATACTGTGTTTGACGCTCCTGCATCGCTCCCACCAATCCCTGAGGCCGCTCATGGTTCGTGCCAGACTGTGTTTGACGCACCTGCACCGCTCCCACCAATCCCTGAGGCCGCTCATGGTTCGTGCTATACTGTGTTTGACGCACCTGCACCGCTCCCACTAATCCCTGAGGCCGCTCATGGTTCTGCTATACTGTGTTTGACGCACCTGCACCGCTCCCACCAATCCCTGAGGCCGCTCATGGTTCGTGCTATACTGTGTTTGACGCACCTGCACCGCTCCCACCAATCCCTGAGGCCGCTCATGGTTCGTGCTATACTGTGTTTGACGCACCTGCACCGCTCCCACCAATCCCTGAGGCCGCTCATGGTTCGTGCTATACTGTGTTTGACGCACCTGCACTGCTCCCACCAATCCCTGAGGCCGCTCATGGTTCTGCTATACTGTGTTTGACGCACCTGCACCGATCCCACTAATCACTGAGGCCGCTCATGGTTCGTGCCAGACTGTGTTTGACGCACCTGCACCGCTACCACCAATCACTGAGGCCGCTCATGGTTCGTGCCAGACTGTGTTTGACGCATCTGCACCGCTCCCACCAATCACTGAGGCCGCTCATGGTTCGTGCTATACTGTGTTTGACGCACCTGCACTGCTCCCACCAACCACTGAGGCCGCTCATGGTTCTGCTATACTGTGTTTGACGCACCTGCACCGCTCCCACCAATCCCTGAGGCCGCTCATGGTTCGTGCTATACTGTGTTTGACGCACCTGCACCGCTCCCACCAATCACTGAGGCCGCTCATGGTTCATGCTATACTGTGTTTGACGCACCTGCACTGCTCCCACCAATCACTGAGGCCGCTCATGGTTCTGCTATACTGTGTTTGACGCACCTGCACCGCTCCCACCAATCCCTGAGGTTGCTCATGGTTAGTGCTATACTGTGTTTGACGCACCTGCACTGCTCCCACCAATCCCTGAGGCCGCTCATGGTTCGTGCTATACTGTGTTTGATGCACCTGCACCGCTCCCACCAATCCCTGAGGCCGCTCATGGTTCGTGCTATACTGTGTTTGACGCACCTGCACCGCTCCCACCAATCCCTGAGGCCGCTCATGGTTCTGCTATACTGTGTTTGACGCACCTGCACCGCTCCCACCAATCACTGAGGCCGCTCATGGTTCGTGCTATACTGTGTTTGACGCACCTGCACCGTTCCCACCAATCCCTGAGGCCGCTCATGGTTCGTGCTATACTGTGTTTGACGCACCTGCCCCGCTCCCACCAATCACTGAGGCCGCTCATGGTTCGTGCTATACTGTGTTTGACGCACCTGCACCGGTCCCACCAATTCCTGAGGCCGCTCATGGTTCGTGCTATACTGTGTTTGACGCACCTGCACCGCTCCCACCAATCCCTGAGGCCGCTCATGGTTCTGCTATACTGTGTTTGACGCACCTGCACCGCTCCCACCAATCACTGAGGCCGCTCATGGTTCGTGCTATACTGTGTTTGACGCACCTGCACCGCTCCCACCAATCCCTGAGGCCGCTCATGGTTCGTGCTATACTGTGTTTGACGCACCTGCACTGCTCCCACCAATCCCTGAGGCCGCTCATGGTTCTGCTATACTGTGTTTGACGCACCTGCACCGATCCCACTAATCACTGAGGCCGCTCATGGTTCGTGCTATACTGTGTTTGACGCACCTGCACTGCTCCCACCAATCACTGAGGCCGCTCATGGTTCTGCTATACTGTGTTTGACGCACCTGCACCGCTCCCACCAATCACTGAGGCCGCTCATGGTTCGTGCTATACTGTGTTTGACGCACCTGCACCGCTCCCACCAATCCCTGAGGCCGCTCATGGTTCGTGCTATACTGTGTTTGACGCACCTGCACCGCTCCCACCAATCCCTGAGGACGCTCATGGTTCGTGCTATACTGTGTTTGACGCACCTGCACCGCTCCCACCAATCACTGAGGCCGCTCATGGTTCGTGCTATACTGTGTTTGACGCACCTGCACCGCTCCCACCAATCCCTGAGGCCGCTCATGGTTCGTGCTATACTGTGTTTGACGCACCTGCACCGCTCCCACCAATCCCTGAGGCCGCTCATGGTTCGGTGCTATACTGTGTTTGACGCACCTGCACCGCTCCCACCAATCACTGAGGCCGCTCATGGTTCGTGCTATACTGTGTTTGACGCACCTGCACCGCTCCCACCAATCCCTGAGGCCGCTCATGGTTCTGCTGTACTGTGTTTGACGCACCTGCACCGCTCCCACCAATCCCTGAGGCCGCTCATGGTTCGTGCTGTAATGTGTTTGACGCACCTGCACCGCTCCCACCAATCACTGAGGCCGCTCATGGTTCGTGCTATACTGTGTTTGACGCACCTGCACCGCTCCCACCAATCCCCGAGGCCGCTCATGGTTCGTGCTATACTGTGTTTGACGCTCCTGCACCGCTCAAACCAATCCCTGAGGCCGCTCATGGTTCGTGCTATACTGTGTTTGACGCACCTGCACCGCTCCCACCAATCCCTGAGGCCGCTCATGGTTCGTGCTATACTGTGTTTGACGCACCTGCACCGCTCCCACCAATCCCTGAGGCCGCTCATGGTTCGTGCTATACTGTGTTTGACGCACCTGCACCGCTCCCACCAATCACTGAGGCCGCTCATGGTTCGTGCTATACTGTGTTTGACGCACCTGCTCCGCTCCCACCAATCCCTGAGGCCGCTCATGGTTCGTGCTATACTGTGTTTGACGCACCTGCACCGCTTCCACCAATCCCTGAGGTCGCTCATGGTTCTGCTATACTGTGTTTGACGCACCTGCACTGCTCCCACCAATCCCTGAGGCGCTCATGGTTCGTGCTATACTGTGTTTGACGCACCTGCACCGCTCCCACCAATAACTGAGGCCGCTCATGGTTCGTGCTATACTGTGTTTGACGCACCTGCACCGCTCCCACCAATCCCTGAGGCGCTCATGGTTCGTGCTATACTGTGTTTGACGCACCTGCACCGCTCCCACCAATCCCTGAGGCCGCTCATGGTTCGTGCTGTACTGTGTTTGACGCACCTGCACCGCTCCCACCAATCCCTGAGGCCGCTCATGGTTCGTGCTATACTGTGTTTGACGCACCTGCATCGCTCCCACCAATCACTGAGGCCGCTCATGGTTCTGCTGTACTGTGTTTGACGCAGCTGCACCGCTCCCACCAATCCCTGAGGCCGCTCATGGTTCGTGCTATACTGTGTTTGACGCATCGGCACCGCTCCCACCAATCCCTGAGGCCGCTCATGGTTCGTACTATACTGTGTTTGACGCACCTGCACCGCTCCCACCAATCCCTGAGGCCGCTCATGGTTCGTGCTATACTGTGTTTGACGCATCGGCACCGCTCCCACCAATCCCTGAGGCCGCTCATGGTTCGTACTATACTGTGTTTGACGCACCTGCACTGCTCCCACCAATCCCTGAGGCCGCTCATGGTTAGTGCTATACTGTGTTTGACGCACCTGCACCGCTCCCACCAATCACTGAGGCCGCTCATGGTTCTGCTGTACTGTGTTTGACGCACCTGCACCGCTCCCACCAATCCCCGAGGCCGCTCATGGTTCGTGCTATACTGTGTTTGACGCACCTGCACCGCTCCCACCAATCCCTGAGGCCGCTCATGGTTCGTGCTATACTGTGTTTGACGCACCTGCACCGCTCCCACCAATCACTGAGGCCGCTCATGGTTCGTGCTATACTGTGTTTGACGCACCTGCACCGCTCCCACCAATCACTGAGGCCGCTCATGGTTCTGCTATACTGTGTTTGACGCACCTGCACCGATCCCACTAATCACTGAGGCCGCTCATGGTTCTGCTATACTGTGTTTGACGCACCTGCACCGCTCCCACCAATCCCTGAGGCCGCTCATGGTTCGTGCTATACTGTGTTTGACGCATCGGCACCGCTCCCACCAATCCCTGAGGCCGCTCATGGTTCGTACTATACTGTGTTTGACGCACCTGCACCGCTCCCACCAATCCCTGAGGCCGCTCATGGTTAGTGCTATACTGTGTTTGACGCACCTGCACCGCTCCCACCAATCACTGAGGCCGCTCATGGTTCTGCTGTACTGTGTTTGACGCACCTGCACCGCTCCCACCAATCCCCGAGGCCGCTCATGGTTCTGCTGTACTGTGTTTGACGCACCTGCACCGCTCCCACCAATCACTGAGGCCGCTCATGGTTCGTGCTATACTGTGTTTGACGCACCTGCACCGATCCCACCAATCACTGAGGCCGCTCATGGTTCTGCTGTACTGTGTTTGACGCACCTGCACCGCTCCCACCAATCACTGAGGCCGCTCATGGTTCGTGCTATACTGTGTTTGACGCACCTGCACCGCTCCCACCAATCACTGAGGCCGCTCATGGTTCGTGCCAGACTGTGTTTGATGCACCTGCACCGCTCCCACCAATCACTGAGGCCGCTCATGGTTCGTGCTATACTGTGTTTGACGCACCTGCACCGCTCCCACCAATCCCGGAGGCCGCTCATGGTTCTGCTGTACTGTGTTTGACGCACCTGCACCGATCCCACTAATCACTGAGGACACTAACTTCATTTTTTCCTCCGATTTAAAACTCCTTCACATTTGCAGAACATTTTACAATTTTCAACTTTACATTTTGCTTCTTTATTTTTGTACACTTTATTAATCTGTTAATATTATTTACATTTCTAACCAGTCAGGGCCCTGTGTAGGCTTTGTGGACCCCCAGTGGTCCCCGGACCGCAGGTTAAGAACCACTGATAATGTAATGTATACATTTCAGTGTGACATCATATAATGGCATGGATTATGCAGTGGCGTAGCTAGACCTTTGGCCGTCCCTAGGGGTCCCTGCGATGTATTGGCGGGGGGTTGGGGGTGCCCCCCCCTTGCTACCCCACCGGGATTATGTGGTGTGAGCAATCTACAGGGGTGTAAGGCAAGTCCTTGTGAAGCAAGGGTGGCCCCAGTCCTTCTTTGGGGGAAGTGGGGGGCATTCTGCCCAAGGTCAATGAGACTAAAGGGCCCTTTATCGCATTCTGCGGGGGGGGGGGAAGGTGGGGGGGCACATAATTTTACCTTACGTCACTGATCACACATGAGGTCAGGAGAGACGTTGCCCACCCACCCTCACTCCCTCTCCCATGTGAAAGAGAGCACACGTGAGGTCAGGAGAGGAGCTGTGCTCTCTCTTTCTCTCTCCTTCTCTCTCTACCCCTATGCCCCCAGCCCTTGTATGTCTAGAGGACACGCAGGATGGGTGAATTGTGAGAGAGCACACGTGAGGTCAGGAAAGGAGCTGTGCTCGCTCTCTCTCTCTCGCTCTCTTTTTATATCTCTCTCATGCTCTTCTCTCTCTCTGTCTCATTCTCTCTCTCTCTCTTTCTGTCTCTCTCTCTCCCTCGCTCTCCCTCCCGCCCTCCCTCGCTTGCCTCTCTCTCTCTCCCTCCCTCTCCCTCTTTCTCTCTCCTCGCTCTCTCTCGCCTCTCTCTCTCTCCATCTCTCTCTCTCCTCTCTCTCTCCCTCTCCTTCTCTCTCTCTCTCTCCTCTCTCTCTCCACTCTCTCTCTCTCTCTCTTTCTCTCTTTCTCTCTCTCTCCCTCCCGCCCTCCCTCGCTTGCCTCTCACTCTCTGTCTCTCACTCCCTCCCTCTCCCTCTCTCTCCCTCTCTCTCTCCTCTCGCCTCTCTCTCCACTCTCTCTCTCCCTCTCCTTCTCTCTCTCAATCTCTCTCTCTCTCTCTATCCCTATCTCTCCCTCTTGCTCTCTCTCTCCCCCTCTCCCCCTCTCTCTCTCTCTCGCTCTCTGTCTCTCTCTCTCTGTCTCTGATCCCTTGCTCTCTCTCTGCTTTCTCTCTGCCTGCCCTCTCTCTCACCCCCCCCATGCCCTCAGCCCTCCTCCGTCTGCAGGAAGCCCGTCAGGCCTGAGTGAGAGTGTTCCGTGCAGTGAGTGCACCCCCTCCCCCCCCCCCCACGTCCCTGGAGTAGGGCCAGGATCACACAACAGCTCATTCTTTCGCCTCAAGCATTCATTCTCGGGAGGTTTATCCTGGCTCCGGCGCGGGTTCCCACAAATAAACACGACCAGTCCCGGCCCCGGCCTCAGTCTGAGCCATGGACCCCCCCTCCCCCCACCCCTTGTGTTACCGCGCATGTTCTCTCAAGCTGTAGGGAGGGCGAGACAGCGCCTACAACTGCAGCACTATAGGGCGGGGGGGCGGGGGGGCTGACACCCCCAATCTCCACTGTAGAAACATTGACACACCCATCCCTCGCACACACTGAAACCCCTCACTGCAGAGACACCTACAACCCACCCCTCACTGTAGAGACCCTGACACCCCCACCCCTCTCTGTAGAGACCCTGACACCCCCACCCCTCTCTGTAGAGACACTGACACCCTTCACTGTAGAGTCACTGACACCTCTCACTGTAGAGACACTGACATCCCTCACTGTACAGACACTGACACCCCTCACTGCAGAGACACTGACACCCCCACCCTTCACTGTAGAGTCACTGACACCTCTCACTGTAGAGACAGTGACATCCCTCACTGTACAGACACTGGCACCCCTCACCGAAGAGGCACTGACACCCCTCACTGCACAGACACGGACACCCTCACCCTTCACTGTAGAGTCACTGACACCTCTCACTGTAGACACACTGACTTCCTTACCCCTCACTGCGGAGACACTGACACCCCACCCCTCACTGTAAAGACACTGACACCCGGCCAAAACCCTCATTGTATAGACACTAATACCCCCACCCCTCACTGTAGAGACACTGGCATCCTCACCCTCACTGTAGAAACACTGACACCCCATCCCTTGCACACACTGATACCCCTCTCCGAAGAGACACTGATTACCCTACCCTCGCTGTAGAGACACTGACACCCCACCCCTCACTGTAGAGACACTGACTCCCCTCACTGTAGAGACACTGACACCCCTCACTGTAGAGACACTCACACCTCCACCCCTCACTATACAGGCACTGACATCCCTCACTGTAGAGACACTGACACCCTTTACTGTAGAGTCACTGACACCTCTCACTGTAGAGACACTGACACCCCTCACTGTGGAGACACTGACACTCCGACCCTCCACTGTAGAGACACTGACACCCCCACCCCTCACTGTAAAGACACTGACACCCGGCCAAAACCCTCATTGTATAGACACTGACACCCCCACCCCTAACTGAAGAGACACTGACATCCTCACCCTCACTGTAGAAACACTGACACCCCATCCCTCGCACACACTGATACCCCTCTCCGCAGAGACACTGATTACCCTACCCTCGCTGTACAGACACTGACACCCCACCCCTCACTGTAGAGACACTGACTCCCCTCACTGTAGAGACACTGACACCCCTCACTGTAGAGACACTGACACCCCTCACTGTAGAGACACTCACACCTCCACCCCTCACTATACAGGCACCGACATCCCTCACTGTAGAGACACTGACACCCTTCACTGTAGAGTCACTGACACCTCTCACTGTAGAGACACTGACACCCCTCACTGTGGAGACACTGACACTCCGACCCTCCACTGTAGAGACACTGACACCCCACCCCTCACTGTAGAGACACTGACACCCCTCACTGCAGAGACACTGACACCCCTCACTGCAGAGTCACTGACATCCCTCACTGTAGAGTCACTGACACCCCTCACTGGAGAGTCATTGCCACCCCTCACTGTAGAGACACTGACACTCCCACCCTCCACCGTAGAGACACGGGCACCCCCACCCCTCACTGTAGAGGCACTGACATCCTTCACTGTAGAGACAATGACACCCCTCACTGAAGAGACACTGACACCCCTCACTGTAGAGACACTCACACCCCCACCCCTCACTGTACAGGCACTGACATCCCTCACTGTAGAGACACTGACACCCCTCACTGTCTCAGGAGTAATGTGTGGATGCTACACTCCCAGGAGTAATGCGTGGATGCTACACTCCCAGGAGTAATGCGTGGATGCTACACTCCCAGGAATAATGCGTGGATGCTACACTCTCAGGAGTAATGTGTGAATGCCACACTCACAGGAGTAATGCATGGATGCTCTACTCCCAGGAGTAATGCATGGATGCTACACTCTCAGCAGTAATGTGTGGATGCTACACTCTCAGGAGTAATGTGTGGATGCTGCACTCTCAGGAGTAATGTGTGGATGCTACACTCTCAGGAGTAATGCGTGGATGCTACACTCTCAGGAGTAATGTGTGAATGCCACACTCTCAAGAGTAATGCATGGATGCTATACTCCCAGGAGTAATGCATGGATGCTACACTCTCAGGAGTAATGTGTGGATGCTACACTCTCAGGAGTAATGTGTGAATGCCACACTCTCAAGAGTAATGCATGGATGCTACACTCTCAGCAGTAATGTGTGGATGCTACACTCTCATGAGTAATGTGTGGATGCTACACTCTCAGGAGTAATGCGTGGATGCTACACTCTCAGGAGTAATGCGTGGATGCTACACTCTCAGGAGTAATGTGTGAATGCCACACTCTCAAGAGTAATGCAAGGATGCTATACTCCCAGGAGTAATGCATGGATGCTACACTCTCAGGAGTAATGTGTGAATGCCACACTCTCAAGAGTAATGCATGGATGCTATACTCCCAGGAGTAATGCATGGATGCTACACTCTCAGCAGTAATGTGTGGATGCTACACTCTCATGAGTAATGTGGGGATGCTACACTCTCAGGAGTAATGCGTGGTTGTAACACTCCCAGGAGTAATGTGTGGATGCTACACTCCCAGGTGTAACGCATGGATGCTACACTCTCAGCAGTAATGTGTGGATGCTACACTCTCATGAGTAATGTGGGGATGCTACACTCTCAGGAGTAATGCATGGATGCTACACTCCCAGGTGTAATGCGTGGATGCTACACTCCCAGGAGTAATGCATGGATGGCACACTCTCAGGAGTAATATAGGGATGCTACGCTCGCAGGAGTAATGTGTGGATGCTTCACTCCCAGGAGTAATGCGTGGATGCCACACTCTCAGGAGTAATATAGGGATGCTACGCTCGCAGGAGTAATGCGTGGATGCTACACTCCCAGGAGTAATGCATGGATGGCACACTCTCAGGAGTAATATAGGGATGCTACGCTCGCAGGAGTAATGTGTGGATGCTACACTCTCAGGAGTAGTGCGTGGATGCCACACTCTCAAGAGTAATGCATGGATGCTACACTCTCAGCAGTAATGTGTGGATGCTACACTCTCATGAGTAATGCATGGATGCTATACTCCCAGGAGTAATGCATGGATGCTACACTCTCAGGAGTAATGTGTGGATGCTACACTCTCAGGAGTAATGTGTGAATGCCACACTCTCAAGAGTAATGCATGGATGCTATACTCCCAGGAGTAATGCATGGATGCTACACTCTCAGCAGTAATGTGTGGATGCTACACTCTCAGCAGTAATGTGGGGATGCTACACTCTCAGGAGTAATGCGTGGTTGTAACACTCCCAGGAGTAATGTGTGGATGCTACACTCCCAGGTGTAATGCATGGATGCTACACTCTCAGCAGTAATGTGTGGATGCTACACTCTCATGAGTAATGTGGGGATGCTACACTCTCAGGAGTAATGCATGGATGCTACACTCTCAGCAGTAATGTGTGGATGCTACACTCCCAGGTGTAATGCGTGGATGCTACACTCCCAGGAGTAATGCATGGATGGCACACTCTCAGGAGTAATATAGGGATGCTACGCTCGCAGGAGTAATGTGTGGATGCTTCACTCCCAGGAGTAATGCGTGGATGCTTCACTCCCAGGAGTAATGCGTGGATGCTACACTCTCAGGAGTAGTGCGTGGATGCTACACTCTCAGCAGTAATGTGTGGATGCTACACTCCCAGGTGTAATGCGTGGATGCTACACTCCCAGGAGTAATGCATGGATGGCACACTCTCAGGAGTAATATAGGGATGGTACGCTCGCAGGAGTAATGTGTGGATGCTTCACTCCCAGGAGTAATGCGTGGATGCTACACTCTCAGGTGTAATGTGTGGGTGATACGCTGTCAGGGGTAGCGTGGCTGGAGTGCAGGAACGAGCTGCAGAATGTGAGAAACTGATGTTCTACTTCATGTAAAGTCAGTATCATTGCCTTATAGTCAGATTGCTGAGGATGTACCAGTTCATTATGACAACTTGTGGCTCACAGATGTGTTTCTCGCACGAGTGCATGGGAGGCATTTATCCATCTCTAGGAGAGACTTGGGGGGTTATTTACGAGAGCCCTCTGTCGCTTTTCCACCATGTAAAGTGGTACATGCGTGACGCAGGGCTCTGAATCAGATTTCTGAAGCCACGCAAAGCCACCTTGCATGGCTTTGACTGGCCTCATAAATCTTGAGTAAGGCGATGCAGAGCAAATTGCTGCGTTGCCTTACTCTGCGCCTAGGAGGCGTTCCATGGGCGTTGTGGTGAGTGTTTCCACGCAACACCCATGGATTTTGACGCTGTACAAGATTTACAAAATCATATAAACCTTGGGAAGCGCCAAATCCTGATTAACACACAAAGCCTCTCCTAATTATTGACCTAATTGCTATAATGCCTGCTATATGAGTGTAGGCATCTCACAAAAAGTGAAAGACTGGTCTCACACACCACCTGGTGTCATGCTTCATCATTGACCAGTCCTCGCCCTCTAAAAACTTGGTTTGATAGAGGGCGGGCATGCACCTGAAGACAGTGATGCACTTCTAAAACTAAGTGGGGGCCCTTAACAAGAAAGTGAAGTTAAAAAGCCATTACGGATGTCAAACCTCTTTTAATGTAACTGACATCTGTATGGGGTTTAAAAGAAATGATCGGTGTATTGGGGATATCGTGGTCCCCCACCGTATAACTAATGGTCAACATGTTTCTGCCTAGTGGCCCAAAAGGGTCCGCGGCATTCATCAGGACCTATCATACACCAACGGGCTCCTACCTTACCATTCAGTGTAGGTGAGGTATCCACTATGTGGGGTGATCAGGGTCACCCACCACAAATTTGCGGCTGTGTTATTCCAGCCCTATTCCCTGGGACCTACTTGCCCCATAGGTAGAGTGAGAAAGGAGGACCCCTTAGGTCACGTGCCTGTTGTTGAAAGGATCTCCCGCTACTGCACCTATGTCTGCATGTCTCACCTCCTCGCCAAATCCTTACACCTCCTGGCGTGAGAAGTAACAAGAGAAATATCTTTCTTTCTCCTCATTTTTTGCTCTTTCTATGTTTGCTGAATTCTGCAGCACAATAGAAAGAGGAGAAAGATCTTTATTTCTCCTCGTTGTTTCCTTACTCATTCTGCAGCACACATAGAAAGAGGAGAAAGATCTTTATTTCTCCTCGTTGTTTCCTTACTCATTCTGCAGCACACATAGAAAGAGGAGAAAGATCTTTATTTCTCCTCGTTGTTTCCTTACTCATTCTGCAGCACACATAGAAAGAGGAGAAAGATCTTTATTTCTCCTCGTTGTTTCCTTACTCATTCTGCAGCACACATAGAAAGAGGAGAAAGGTCTTTATTTCTCCTCGTTGTTTCCTTACTCATTCTGCAGCACACATAGAAAGAGGAGAAAGGTCTTTATTTCTCCTCGTTGTTTCCTTACTCATTCTGCAGCACACATAGAAAGAGGAGAAAGATCTTTATTTCTCCTCGTTGTTTCCTCTTTCTACGTGTGCGGCATTCTGCAGCTCACATAGAAAGAGGAGAAAGATCTTTATTTCTCCTCGTTGTTTCCTTACTCATTCTGCAGCACACATAGAAAGAGGAGAAAGGTCTTTATTTCTCCTCGTTGTTTCCTTACTCATTCTGCAGCACACATAGAAAGAGGAGAAAGGTCTTTATTTCTCCTCGTTGTTTCCTTAATCATTCTGCAGCACACATAGAAAGAGGAGAAAGATCTTTATTTCTCCTCGTTGTTTCCTTACTCATTCTGCAGCACACATAGAAAGAGGAGAAAGATCTTTATTTCTCCTCGTTGTTTCCTTACTCATTCTGCAGCACACATAGAAAGAGGAGAAAGATCTTTATTTCTCCTCGTTGTTTCCTTAATCATTCTGCAGCACACATAGAAAGAGGAGAAAGATCTTTATTTCTCCTCGTTGTTTCCTTACTCATTCTGCAGCACACATAGAAAGAGGAGAAAGATTTTTATTTCTCCTCGTTGTTTCCTTACTCATTCTGCAGCACACATAGAAAGAGGAGAAAGATCTTTATTTCTCCTCGTTCCCTTACTCATTCTGCAGCACACATAGAAAGAGGAGAAAGATCTTTATTTCTCCTCGTTGTTTCCTTACTCATTCTGCAGCACACATAGAAAGAGGAGAAAGATCTTTATTTCTCCTCGTTGTTTCCTTACTCATTCTGCAGCACACATAGAAAGAGGAGAAAGATCTTTATTTCTCCTCGTTGTTTCCTTAATCATTCTGCAGCACACATAGAAAGAGGAGAAAGATCTTTATTTCTCCTCGTTGTTTCCTTACTCATTCTGCAGCACACATAGAAAGAGGAGAAAGGTCTTTATTTCTCCTCGTTGTTTCCTTACTCATTCTGCAGCACACATAGAAAGAGGAGAAAGGTCTTTATTTCTCCTCGTTGTTTCCTTACTCATTCTGCAGCACACATAGAAAGAGGAGAAAGGTCTTTATTTCTCCTCGTTGTTTCCTTACTCATTCTGCAGCACACATAGAAAGAGGAGAAAGGTCTTTATTTCTCCTCGTTTCCTTACTCATTCTGCAGCACACATAGAAAGAGGAGAAAGGTCTTTATTTCTCCTCGTTGTTTCCTTACTCATTCTGCAGCACACATAGAAAGAGGAGAAAGGTCTTTATTTCTCCTCGTTGTTTCCTTACTCATTCTGCACCACACATAGAAAGAGGAGAAAGGTCTTTATTTCTCCTCGTTGTTTCCTTACTCATTCTGCAGCACACATAGAAAGAGGAGAAAGGTCTTTATTTCTCCTCGTTGTTTCCTTACTCATTCTGCAGCACACATAGAAAGAGGAGAAAGGTCTTTATTTTTCCTCGTTGTTTCCTTACTCATTCTGCAGCACACATAGAAAGAGGAGAAAGGTCTTTATTTCTCCTCGTTGTTTCCTTACTCATTCTGCAGCACACATAGAAAGAAGAGAAAGGTCTTTATTTCTCCTCGTTGTTTCCTTACTCATTCTGCAGCACACATAGAAAGAGGAGAAAGGTCTTTATTTCTCCTCGTTGTTTCCTTACTCATTCTGCAGCACACATAGAAAGAGGAGAAAGGTCTTTATTTCTCCTCGTTGTTTCCTTACTCATTCTGCAGCACACATAGAAAGAGGAGAAAGGTCTTTATTTCTCCTCGTTGTTTCCTTACTCATTCTGCAGCACACATAGAAAGAGGAGAAAGATCTTTATTTCTCCTCGTTGTTTCCTTACTCATTCTGCAGCACACATAGAAAGAGGAGAAAGATCTTTATTTCTCCTCATTTTTTGCTCTTTCTATGTTTGCTGTATTCTGCAGCACACATAGAAAGAGGGAAATGCCTCTTAAGATTGTTTCTGTGCAGGACTGTGTCCCTTCCTGCACAAAAACAACTGTGCATGCAACGGAGGCACCTTTGCACCATGGTGCAAGGGTGCTTGTATTGGTGCCAAAACGGCTCCTGCACAGGGAGAAAGGACAGGAATGTACCGTATTGCATAAATACGGTGCATTCCTGCCTTTTCACTTTGGTGTAGGGCAGTGCAGCAAGGTGACTTGCTGTGCTGCTCTATGCAAAAATTCCATAAATGTGGGCCTTGGAGCAACCAACTGGTGGCCGGGTGTGGACATTCTGCAGCAAGGTTGGTTGTAATCTGAAACACAAGACAGTTGTAAGTGTCAATGGTTGAATTAATCTTGACTGCTGGTAATATCTCTGTGCGCATGCCCCCTACATCATTTTTTTTGTCTTTGCGCTTCTACAGATGACGACTAGCCATGTGTGCATGAGCCTAGACCCTGACCCTAAAGCTCAGTCAATCCCAAACAGCCAGGTCACCTCACCTCCCAGCAGGAGCTGAAACAACCCCAGACTAAGTTTGGCTCCTCTGGGGTTCATCAGTGGGGTGCAGCTTGAGTCCTGTGGCACAGTGAATAGACGGCCCACATCTGGACACCCCCACCTAAAACAGGGTGTCTTCTCTCACTGAGGATAACTAGGTGGGGGAAGCAAAGTTTGCATTAACCTGGGGATTACTCTGTGCCACATTCCACTCCATCACTTTTTTTACTGGGTGGGAAAACAGGAAAACCTGGAAGTGCATTAGTACGGTGAACAAAAAAATGATGGAATCAAATGAGCAGTTGTCAATGATTATACTTAAGTTAAGACTTCTGTCTGTACTGTGACTGGGCTTCGGGATGAAGAGGGCTGCAGGCCTGAGAACAAAGACTCACAGCAGAAACACACATTCACAGTCTGGGCATGGCCTCGAGCTGCACACTGCCCTTTTATTTATCCCTTTCAGCTGCTCCCTGCCTCCTGGATGTGTGCCTAACCCTTTCGTTGGTAGAGGCCAGGTGGTACCCTATATCCCTCCCCACGTTAGTTCTCAGCCATGTCTCTCTCATCCAGGGATTAACCATTCAGCTCTCGGTTGCCCCACACTTAGTCTTTGAGGACCCTGCTAGGTTCAGGGTTTGGCTTTAAACGGTACTGTGTTGTGGTCCTGCTCTGGGCCCTCTCTGTGCCCTCCAAAACTCTGGTGTCTTCACACCGAAGCAGCTGGGGTTGGGGTCCTTGGACCTGGCAGTTCACTTCCTTCCAGACTACAGTCTTCCTCGGAGGGGGGCTGATAAGTGGTGGCTATGCCTGGCGTGCTGCTCCATGGGCCTTTTTGAACCAGGACATGTTCCTGGTCATGGTTTCTCCTTAGCGCAATGCCTTGGCCATGATCCCTTGTATATGGGTGATTTGCCATGGATTGCTTTTGAAAGGTGTCTGGAACTTGTGCCCAGGATGTCAGACTTTAATGGACACCATGTCCCTACCCTGAGGGTAGTCCTACGTGTCAGGGACTGTCCGGGACTATGTGGGGAACACAGTCAGGGACTTGGGCAAGGACTGAGAACTGGGTAGGAAACGTACACAGAAAGAGGAGACAAGGGATCCAAAGGGAAAGCCTGTACAAGTGAACAAGAAGGGTGAGACTCAGAAAGGACAGGCACTCATGAGGCGGCTCAGCATTCAGAATCACTAAACCCAGGACGGATGTGCAATACACTTAAATATAAAACAACATTAACAATAAAGGGGATGTGGGGTAAAGCACTCGGGAGCTCCACACGGTAAGACTGAAGCTCAGTAAGTTCCTCACCCACAATTGCTGTTACAGATACTGACTGAAAATACCCACATATAGGATATGTATGCAAAGGCAGGGTCTGTGGAGCTTATACCTATGGTGATGTTATAACAGTAACTCAAAAACAATACTCACAGTGAACAAGAAACACCACCTAGGTAGTCAGCTGTGCCCACGGATCCTGGCGATCAAACAGGAACACGCAAGGCAGTAACAGCAAAGGGGTAGAACTAAACACAAGATAGACAAGGAGCTAGCAAGGAGGAGAGCTTAACAGGAAAGGAAGGAAATCACAGGGCACACTTGGCAGAAAGCAGGTAACAAACATACAAGGTAACAGAAGCAAGACAGCAGAAATAGAAAGACAGCAAACTAGAACTGGAACCAAGGAAATGGGAAGAAAGGCAGGGACTGGAAAAGGATATACAGAAGGGGAGGCTTCAAGGGTATACTAGAATAGTGCAGGTTCAGGAATTAAGAAAACAAAGTAGCATAGAAGGCAGTGCTGGGGCAGGAACAAGAATTACTAAAGCTCAGGAGTCAAGGTAGCACTGTAGGCAGTGCTTGTTCAGGAACAGGGAATACTAAGGCTTCAGGAGTCAAGGTAGCACTGCAGGTTCAGGAAACAGGAAATAGCTACAGCTCAGGAAACAAGGAGTCAAGAGAGCACTGCAAGCAGTGCAAATCAGGCTCAAGAAATAGCTGAAGCCCTGGAACAGGAACAAGGACTAACTATAGCTCAGGATACTAGGTAGCACTGCAGGCAGTGCTGGTTCAGGAAACAAGGAATAGCTGAAGCCCAGGAACAGGAACAAAGACTAACTATAGCTCAGGATACTAGGTAGCACTGCAGGCAGTGCTGGTTCAGGAAACAGGAAATAGCTACAGCTCAGGAAACAAGGAATAGCAAAAGCTCAGGAACAAGGACTGGTCTCACCGGATAACAGCTACAATGACCAACACTGGGCTGAAGGGAGCTGGGGCTTAAAAGAGCTCACAGTAATCATATGCAGCAGGTGTGAGCAGGCTAGCAGCAGCCAGCCACAGGTGAGCTGAATTCCTCCACCCATCCTTGGCCTGCAGGGGTGGAGACAAAGCAGTGAGCAGGGAATTCTAGGTAGTGGAGTTCCAAACATGAGCAGGCTGGCTTCAAGTATGAGCAGGCTGGCTTTCACAAAACCCGGCATGGATTGGGAATGGATGTCAATTCCCAAATAGTGTCCAAATGGCTGGAAGTCAGTATATACATGAAGGGGAGGGTCTGGAAGCTTATTAGAACACTGGAGAGTCCCACAGTTCAGCCCCCTGGTGGTGGACACGGGAATGCAGGGAGCAAATCGTGACACTACGGGCCCCTCGATCCCAGCTGGCTTTTCAATGGTCCCCCGGTGCTTCTCTCGAATGGCCTCCTCATCTAAAACAGTCTGCCTCCGTCAGCGGCAGATGGGGATGGTGTCCCTGGCAGGTCGCTTTAGCAGAAGGTCCACGGGTGCACATATGGATGTGCTGTGAGGGGTTTGCTGGTAAGCCGTCGTGAACTTTTGGAGGCATGCTTTGAGGTCCCCTCCTTGATCGCCTGCTATCCTTAGTGTCTCGATAAGGGTTCTCATGAAGCGCCAAACCTCTCCACTGGCTTGGGGTCATGCTAGTGTGATCTTTCTGTGGCGTACCCCAAGGTTTTGAAGAGAGTTCTCGAAGTCCAGGCCATGGAATGGAGGTCCGTTGTCGGTTCTGATTATATGAGGCAGTCCGAAGAGTGCAATCATACTCTCGAGCACCGGGAGCACCGCCTTGAATGCTGTAGACTGAGTTATCTCCTCCACAGGGTGTTTGGAGTGGCTGTCCATGATGATGATAGTGAATCTCCCTTCAGGGAAGCCCCCAAAGTCCATGCTGAGGTGGGTCCATGGACTTGAGGACTGTCCTCTGTGGTCACTGGGCCTTGTGGTGGTCCGCCTCCAGTGATTTGGCATGAGACACACTTGCAGACTACCTCATCCACCAGCTCGTCCATCCCTGGGAACCAAACCTTTCCCCTTAGCCTGGCCCTGGTGTCCTTGGTGCGCCAAGTCAACCACTGGGGACGCCTACGTCCTTGGAACTACAATGTTGAAGTCTCTCAGCAGAAGCCCATCCATGGTGTAGTTAAGCTCATAGCGGATGCGCCATACTTGAGTGAGGACCGCTTTGTCTTTAGCGTTCCATCCCCTTGCACCGTCCAGAAAATTGTTCCACTTCTGGTCATGAAGGGCGTCCACCACCCTTTGAAGCCAGGGTTCCATGCTGGTTTCCGTGCAGATGTCATCGCCCCGGGGCAGGCCCCTTGCATGACCATGTTGACAGAATCTTCCACCACTTCATCCTCATCCTTGTCGTCCTTTTCCCTCCATCTGCGGGTGCCTTGACAGGAAGTCAGCAGGGTTATGCGTTCTTGGACTATATTTATCAAAAGAAAATTCCCTTCTGTGTCAAAATTCACTTCAAACAATAATTATAATCTTATTATTAGTTTGCACTGAACCAAAAGATGCACTCAGACATAAAGTATCATCATACGTCTAATTAGATTAAAATTCTTTATTCCACACAATGCAAGCAAAAGAACCTGCTTTGGGTTGCATTTAATTTAAAATACATTTAACAATACATTTAAAAATCACCATATTGATGTCAATACTTCACAATATCTGTAGCCTCAATTTTTCATAAACACTTTACAAATTTGAAATGAACACATATGTATTATACATTTAAAAATAAAATAAAATAAAACACAGCAAAAATACAATATAACACTTCATCCAATATTTTTACTCCAGTAGTGCTGTGCTCCAAGAAGCAGTAAACATGTCACTCTATTATTCATATACTCATTTCTTGGTGTATATTACTCATATACACGTAATACATGAATAATTCTTTAAAAACCATACATCATTTCATTAGTCCATATGTCGACGCGTTTCAGTGTATCTCTGAATTCCTAAACACCTTCCTCAGGACTCAAATAATAATCAAGGCTTTTTCCATAAGAACAGACCATATATCTAAAAATAAACAATAATTACAATTAAATTCAATCTTTACTTGTGTGGACATAGACTTACTATTTTGGTTCAGTGCATCCTATACTACATAATACTTCCCAATTACATTTAACACCATACTATAATCAGTATGTCCTATTTCAGGGACATATATAATGACTCGGTTAGTAATTACTGTAAAACCTTCGTCATATCGCATTTTACAACACCATTAGTTACTTTAGTGTATCACACCTGATATTGTCTTTGCAGGGGAATTTCAATAGTGCAGATGGATTTAAATCAGTTTGCACATGTATGTAGATCTCGCTACTTCTTGAGTTATCACAATGCGCCTCCTATGGATAACATCTCTATTAGTTACGCATCGATCATCTGATTGATTTTTGCAAAACCCATTTTTTTTTACTTACTAGAGTCAAGGCGGGGCAGTTTCACTCAGTCACAACAATTAAAATGTCCTTTTCCAATTCCATGTACCTATAAATGGAATATTATGTTTTTTAATTATTCTGACATCATATTATCTATTGCAGAGTTCTCCTATTATAGAGTTATTGAGCCACTTACCCACTGATCTTTTTCCTTTTGTCTATCTCCTGTATGTTTTCCAGGGATGTATTGGTTAGGAATGATAAATATTTCTTTTCCTCTATCCCTGTTGGAGGATAAGTCCGACCGTCTTTATCAATTAGATCAAGTCGATAATCCTAAGTTTAAGGCACAAAAAAGGGGGTAGAAGTTCTATGTCACCGCCACTGTTATCTCAATATAACACCTCAATTTTAAATCCCCAGTTATTACTAAGTTTGGAGACCCTTCTATAGTTATAGTGATTGTCTTGTTATATAGCAATCCTTTCATTTGTATACTATTTTCTTGTTACTAATGTTACTCGCGTTACATACATTCCCCCATTGAAAAGGATAGTACATGACCCGTTTAGCACATCGCGATTCTTTTAAAGATAAATAGTATACCTCCGCCGTTTTCCGTTAATTTCCTTGCAGCTTACATTTATTTTATCTTTATTGCCAAATCATAAACCTCTGTTATAGTTATATTATTGGCAAGAGCTTTAGGTACAACTCATTACCCCTGGAGTCGCTACTTCGGATGTGTTATAAAGCGGTATGGTTAACCGGACTGAGCTCATTTTCTAAATACAGTGGGTAATTTGTATCACAACTTATTTATACCCGTAACCAGCCCCGCTTAACTCGTAATGCCTTATACAGCCCTCCTGCTCACCTTGTAACTTGCAACAGCGTTTCCACTTGCCGGGATTCTGGTACTGTTCGTAAAGGACGTTTGTTGGAGCCTTTCTTTTCTTATGCTAATACGTGGCGTCGCCACGTCTAATTACGTTCATGGCGGCCATCTTAATACTAAACTTTTCTATTCCTCGTCTATTTATCGTTTTCTACGGAGCATTTTAACCCATATCTCGAATTCCACTCCATTCCTCAATCACGTTATTCACAAGAAGGCACTTAAATAACACCCTCATTTTATTTTTGTTATGTGTGTTGTGACATAGTTCCTCATAATTCAAGCATGTTCGGAGTAGGTCCATACACACTAACGTGATATTATCATTTCACTAAGCGCCATCTTTAAATGTGTAAATTGCCATATTTTCTCCTCACGTCACTCCCAATGTCGTTCTATTCATGTTGTTAAACCTATCATTACCAAATACCTTAAACTTTTAAGATGTTTTATTTCTATGTTGTTCCTTAATTTGTGTCATTATTGATATTTTTTACTTATTTACTTTTTATCGGACACAAGGATATTTACCTTTAGTCTGACCCATCCCAGACAGATCGAACAAAAGCTAATAGCCTTATAATTGCACAAAGAATGCTGTTTCATTGGCCAGAGTTCCTATATGTATTATCCATATTATATTGTATCTTTATACATGGAGATTACATGTTATTTTTCGGACCTATTCCGTTTATCACCTAATTAGTCTTTCCCACTCTTCTCTATTATTCAGACCCTGGCTGTATGTCTTAAATTTTGACATAAAAAATTGTTCTCTTTGTTTCCTTTTTTATCAATATCACCTTCTATTGCAGACCCTTTTACTCTTGCAAGAATGAACCATTTTAGATCTTGCTCATTATGGTTTTTCTCTAGGCAATGGTCTACTAGTGGGGCATTCTTTTTCCTAGTTTTCAGGGCCGATCTGTGTTCATTTAATCTGGCTCGCTTTTCACGGCTTGTTTCCCCTACATAACCTTTTTGACAGGGACATATGATGAGACATACAACATTTTTTGTTCTACAATTGACCATCTCATTCATCCAATGTCGAATCCCATTCAGTTCCACCTTCTGTTCTTTAATGATTGATTTACAATGTGTACATGAGCTACACGGGAAATTACCCATCAGTTTTGAGCCATCTGTTATACTACTCTGGTATTTAGTGTTGGGTTCTTTATATGTCCTCACTAAGTGGTTGCGAATTGTCTTATTTCTCCTGTAGGCAAAAGTTGTTTTTTTAATGGGAATTTCTCCTGGATTATTTAAAAGAAACCAATTCTTATTAATCAAATTTTTTAGTTTATTACTTATACTATTAAAATTGGTTACCATGACAAAATACCTTTCTCATTACTTTTGGTGTTATTCTTCCCTTCAAGTAAACTATCTTGATTATAATATTTCGCTCTCTTGTATGACTCTTTCACTAATCTTTTTGGATAACCATGAGCCAAGAGTTTATTTTGTTGTTTTTTTGCATGAATTTCAAAATCCTTCCTGTCACTACAATTTCGCCGAATGCGTAAAAACTGGCTAAACGGGATACTATCCTTCTGACATTTAGGATGATTACTAGTATGATGTAAGATAGTATTTCTATCTGATGGTTTGGTATATAATTCCACCGATAGAGTGGTGTTATGAGTTTTGGCTCATATTAGACGTGAATCTTAAATTGATGTCTCCACAGTTCAACCAATCTATGAAGGAGAGCAAATCTGTTTGTTCACCCTCCCAGATAAAAAAGACATCGTCAATGAATCTTGACCACTGTTTAACATTCTCATAATAGGGAGAGATTTCATTATAGATATGTTTTTTCTCAAACATACCAACTTAGAGGCATGCCAAGCTGGGAGCACAGGTGGCTCCCATGCTGGTCCCTTTAATCTGGCAATAAAAACTATCATCAAAGAGAAAGATATTATTCATTAAAATTATTTCTGTGCATTCTACAATGAATTTATTAAGGGGGGACAGAGCACCTTCTTCATTTTTTAATAAGTCCTTAATCATTTCTACCGTATTCTGTTGTGGTATGTTAGTATATAAGGACTCTATGTCCAAACATACTAGCCACTCTTGTCCCTTGTTAAATTTCAAACCCTCTACCTTTGAGATCATGTCTGTCGTATCTTTAATAAATGAAGGAAGCTGTTTAACAAGGGGTCTAATAAAACAGTACACTTACTTACTTAGTGGCTCCGTTATGGAATCAATACTGGACACAATGGGCCTGATTCACAGAACTAACTTACGTCAAAAACGTAAAGTTAGTACCTTTTGGTATTCACAGAATACACTTACTCATTTTGGTATTCACAGAATACACTTACTCATACTAACTTTATGTCCGCACTCGGGCCGGAGATTCCGGCCCGGTGGTGGAGATTCCGGCCGTTTGTGGAGATTCCGGCCCGGAGGTGGAGATTCCGGCCCGGAGGTGGAGATTCCGGCCGTTTGTGGAGATTCCGGCCATTTGTGGAGATTCCGGCCGGTTGTGGAGATTCCGGCCGGTGGCGGAATCTCCACAAACGGCCGGAATCTCCACAAACGGCCGGAATCTCCACCTCCGAGCCGGAATCTCCACAAACGGCCGGAATCTCCGGCCCGAGTGCGGACATAAAGTTAGTATGAGTAAGTGTATTCTGTGAATACCAAAATGAGTAAGTGTATTCTGTGAATACCAAAATGAGTAAGTGTATTCTGTGAATACCAAAAGGTACTAACTTTACGTTTTTGACGTAAGTTAGTTCTGTGAATCGGGCCCAATGGGTCGCATAGGAGGATCCAAAAGGTTCTTGTGAACCTTAGGAAGTCCATATAGAGCAGGTATTGTTGGATGTTCATTCTGCATAAATTTATATTCTTCACATATTATGTCATCTTCTTTCGCTAACCGTAGCATGTTACCTACTCTGCTTTTTAGGTTGTTCCACTCATCCCGGCTTGATTTTCTATAATGTGATGGAACATTTAACAGTGCTTGCATTTGTCTATTGTAATCTACTGTATCTAATACCACTATGCTCCCACCTTTATCTCCAGGTTTGATTGTTACAGAGTCACAGTCTTGTAAATTCTTTAGTGCTTCACGTTGTTTTTGTGACAAATTATTGTTTACCCAAATGTTATCATTCAAATTATTTTCTAATCCTTTTGTTACTACTTTCTCAAAAGTATCAACTTCCTGACCCACCAAATGATTAGCTGGAGTCCATATTGATGGTGGTCTAAGACCAGATTTATTATTAGTGGGAATCTGATCCCTATTTAAAAAAAAAAAATGTATTCTGATCTTTCTAAAAAGATCCCGTACATCTTTTTCAATTGCGAACCTACAAACTTGGGCACTTGGGGCAAATCCTAGTCCTTTTTCTAGAATAGTTGTTTCCTCTATAGTAAGTGTTTTGCCTAAAAGATTTATAATGGGTGCTTTCAGATTATCTACTCCCATTCCTTCTGGCTCCGGGTTATCATATAGGGTCTTCTCAACCCTGTCTCCCTTGATTGATTTGTTGATCGCCCTCTCCCTTGTGATCTGAATGTTTGGGGATGTCTCCTCTGTTGTTGTCCTAAAAAAATAGGATAGTCTCTACTGTGTCCTGCTGATTCTTCTCTAGAGTCATTTTTATTTCTTATATCTGTACTCCTTTCACCTTCAGAATCAGAACTATTATAAGATGTGTCCGAGAAAGTGACATTCTTCTTAAAATACTTATTCCTATTGTATTGAGTATTCCTAGGTGTATATCCCATCTGTATTGGTTGTTCATAATAATCCTTTTGAAGGTATGGATTTACTAACTCTGTCTTAAATTTAGCAATGTCTTTTCTCAACTTATTAGATTTTTTATTTATTAAATACTCTTTATATCCAGTTATGTTCTCTTGGATTTCATCTAGTTTAAGTTTCGCCTCTTCTAGTGCTACACTCTCTTTTAGTTGTTTTTCTAAAATCTCTATTTCATCTCTCTCTATTATAATTATTTCCTGGGCCGTTTCTATAATTAAAAGCATCCAGTCGCGACTGCAACGGTTTGCTATCAAAGTCCAGTTCTCTTTGAACTTTTCATTTTTAACAAAAAGCCCAGGCTCATTCTTAATTTGTAGCCCTTTGGGGATGATTCCTTTTTTACAGTATTCAATTATAAAATCTGAATGTAATTCCGTACGGATTATTTTCTTTTTCAGATTCCAAAGGTTATTCCACCTTTCATCATCATTTTTTGATAGGGTGACTGTATTGATGGTGTTAGATGTACCATTAATTATTTTATTAAATTGGTCTTCTGAGAAGCCAAAGGTTCGTAGAGTGTCCATGACACTCACTTTACTCTCCAGCTACAAGAGCTGTCAGTAGATCCCAAAATATGAGAGAATTTACCCTAGTTGGACCAAAAGGGACCAGGTAGTATTACACTTATCAAAAGAAAATTCGCTTCTGTGTCAAAATTCACTTCAAACAATAATTATAATCTTATTATTAGTTTGCACTGAACCAAAAGATGGATTCAGACATAAAGTATCATCATACGTCTAATTAGATTAAAATCCTTTATTCCACACAATGTAAGCAAAAGAACCTGCTTTGGGTTGCATTTAATTTAAAATACATTTAACAATACATTTAAAAATCACCATATTGATGTCAATACTTCACAATATCTGTAGCCTCAATTTTTCATAAACACTTTACAAATTTGAAATCAACACATATGTATTATACATTTAAAAATAAAATAAAATAAAACACAGCAAAAATACAATATAACACTTCATCCAATATTTTTACTCCAGTAGTGCTGTGCTCCAAGAAGCAGTAAACATGTCACTCTATTATTCATATACTCATTTCTTGGTGTATATTACTCATATACACATAATACATGAATAATTCTTTAAAAACAATACATCATTTCATTAGTCCATATGTCGACGCGTTTCGGTGTATCTCTGAATTCCTAAACACCTTCCTCAGGACTCAAATAATAATCAAGGCTTTTTCCATAAGAACAGACCATATATCTAAAAATAAACAATAATTACAATTAAATTCAATCTTTACTTGTGTGGACATAGACTAACTATTTTGGTTCAGTGCAGCCTATACTACATAATACTTCCCAATTACATTTAACACCATACTATAATCAGTATGTCTTATTTCAGGTTCATATAGTTAGTAATTACTGTAAAACCTTCGTCATATCGCATTTTACAACACCATTAATTACTTTAGTGTATCTCACCTGATATTGTCTTTGCAGGGGAATTTCAATAGTGCAGATGGATTTAAATCAGTTTGCACATGTATGTAGATCTCGCTACTTCTTGAGTTATCACAATGCGCCTCCTATGGATAACATCTCTATTAGTTACGCATCGATCATCTGATTGATTTTTGCAAAACCCATTTTCCTTTTACTTACTAGAGTCAAGGCTGGGCAGTTTCACTCAGTCACAACAATTAAAATGTCCTTTTCCAATTCCATGTACCTATAAATGGAATATTATGTTTTTTAATTATTCTGACATCATATTATCTATTGCAGAGTTCTCCTATTATAGAGTTATTGAGCCACTTACCCACTGATCATTTTCCTTTTGTCTATCTCCTGTATGTTTTCCAGGGATGTATTGGTTAGGAATGATAAATATTTCTTTTCCTCTATCCCTGTTGGAGGATAAGTCCGACCGTCTTTATCAATTAGATCAAGTCGATAATCCTAAGTTTAAGGCACAAAAAAGGGGGGGTAGAAGTTCTCCAAACTTAGTAATAACTGGGAATTTAAAATTGAGGTGTTATGTTGAGATAACAGTGGCGGTGACATAGAACTAAAAGATCAGTGGGTAAGTGGCTCAATAACTCTATAATAGGAGAACTCTGCAATAGATAATATGATGTCAGAATAATTAAAAAACATAATGTTCCATTTATAGGTACATGGAATTCGAAAAGGACATTTTAATTGTTGTGACTGAGTGAAACTGCCCCGCCTTGACTCTAGTAAGTAAAAGGAAAATGGGTTTTGCAAAAATCAATCAGGTGATCGATGCGTAACTAATAGAGATGTTATCCATAAGAGGCGCATTGTGATAACTCAAGAAGTAGCGAGATCTACATACATGTGCAAACTGATTTAAATCCATCTGCACTATTGAAATTCCCCTGCAAAGACAATATCAGGTGTGATACACTAAAGTAACTAATGGTGTTGTAAAATGCGATATGACGAAGGTTTTACAGTAATTACTAACTATATGAACCTGAAATAGGACATACTGATTATAGTATGGTGTTAAATGTAATTGGGAAGTATTATGTAGTATAGGATGCACTGAACCAAAATAGTAAGTCTATGTCCACACAAGTAAAGATTGAATTTAATTGTAATTATTGTTTATTTTTAGATATATGGTCAGTTCTTATGGAAAAAGCCTTGATTATTATTTGAGTCCTGAGGAAGGTGTTTAGGAATTCAGAGATACACCGAAACGCGTCGACATATGGACTAATGAAATGATGTATGGTTTTTAAAGAATTATTCATGTATTACGTGTATATGAGTAATATACACCAAGAAATGAGTATATGAATAATAGAGTGACATGTTTACTGCTTCTTGGAGCACAGCACTACTGGAGTAAAATATTGGATGAAGTGTTATATTGTATTTTTGCTGTGTTTTATTTTATTTTATTTTTAAATGTATAATACATATGTGTTCATTTCAAATTTGTAAAGTGTTTATGAAAAATTGAGGCTACAGATATTGTGAAGTATTGACATCAATATGGTGATTTTTAAATGTATTGTTAAATGTATTTTAAATTAAATGCAACCCAAAGCAGATTCTTTTGCTTGCATTGTGTGGAATAAAGAATTTTAATCTAATTAGACGTATGTTGATACGTTATGTCTGAATCCATCTTTTGGTTCAGTGCAAACTAATAATAAGATTATAATTATTGTTTGAAGTGAATTTTGACACAGAAGGGAATTTTCTTTTGATAAGTGTAATACTACCCGGTCCCTTTTGGACTAACTAGGGTGAACTCTCTCATATTTTGGGTTCTTGGACTATATGCCATCGTGAAGTTGTACATCAGCAGCAGGACTGCCCATCGCTCAATCCTGGGTGGCGGGTTGTGTAATGTACAGTCAACCATACCACCACTGAAGCCCCTCCCTCTGATTCTACTGCATCATTGCACTCACTCAAGCCCTTCTCTCTGATCCTACTGCTTCCTTGCCCTCACTCAAAGCCCCTTCCTCTGATTCTACTGCCTCATAGTCCTCACTCATGCCCCTCGTTCTGATTCTACTGCCTCATTCTCCTCACTCAAGCCCTTCTCTCGGATTCTACTGCCTCACTGCTCTCACTCAAGCCCTTCCCTCTGATTATACTGCCTCATTGCCCTCACTCAAGGCCCTCACTCTGATTCTACTTCCTCACTGCCCTCACTCAAGCCCTTCCCTTTCCTGCCTAATTGCCCTCACTCAAGCCCCTCCCTCTGATTCTACTGCCTCATTGCCCTCACTCATGCCCCTCACTCTGATTCTACTGCCTCATTGCCCTCACTCATGCCCCTCCCTCTGATTCTACTGCCTCATCGCCCTCACTCAAGCCCCTCCCTCTGATTTTCCTGCCTCATTGCCCTCACTCAAGCCCCTCTCTCTGATTCTACTGCCTCATTGCCCTCACTCACACCTCTCCCTCTGATTCTACTGCCGCATTGCCCTCACTCAAGCCCTCACTCTGATTCTACTGCCTCATTGCCCTCACTCAAGCCCCTCCCTCTGATTGTACTGACTCACTGCCCTCACCCAAGGCCCTCCCTCTGATTCTACTGCCTCATCCCTCACTCACGCCCCTCACTCTGATTCTACTGCCTCATCGCTCTCACTCAAGCTCCTCCATCTGATTTTACTGCCTTATAGCCCTAACTCACGCCACTCACTCTGATTCTACTTCCTCACTGCCCTCACTCAAGCCCCTCACTCTGATTCTAATGCCTCATTGCCCCACTCAAGCCCCTCCCTATGATTCTACTGCCTCATTGCGCTCACTCAAGTCCCTCCCTCTGATTCTACTGCCTCATTGCCCCACTCAAGCCCCTCCCTCTGATTATACTGCCTCATTACCCTCACTCACGCCTCTCCCTCTGATTCTACTGCCTCATTGCCCTCACTCAAGCCCCTCCCTCTGATTCTACTGCCTCATTGCCCTCAATCAAGCCCCTCACTCTGATTCTACTGCCTCATTGCCCTCACTCACGCCCTCCCTCTGATGCTACTGCCTCATCCCTCACTCACGCCCCTCACTCTGATTCTACTGTCTCATTGCTCTCACTCAAGCCCCTCCCTTGATTTTACTGCCTCACTGCCCTCACTCAAGCCCCTCCCTCTGATTCTACTGCCTCATTGCCATCACTCACACCCTCCCTCTGATTCTACTGCCTCATTGCCCTCACTCAAGCTCCTCCCTTAAATTCTACTGCCTCATTTTATCATTCAAACCCCTCCCTCTGATTCTACTGCCTCATTGCCATCACTCACGCCCCTCACTCTGATTCTACTGCCTCACTGCCCTCACTCAAGCCCTTGCCTCTGATTCTACTGCCTCACTGCCCTCACTCAAGCCCTTGCCTCTGATTCCACTGCCTCACTGTCCTCACTCAAGCCCTTCCCTCTGATTCTGCTGCCTCATTGCCCTTAGTCAAGCCCCTCCCTCTGATTCTACTGCCTCATTGCCCTCACTCAAGCCCCTCCCTCTGATTCTACTGCCTCATTGCCCTCACTCACACCCCTCTCTCTGATTCTACTGCCTCATTGCCCTCACTCAAGCCCCTCCCTCTGATTCTACTGCCTCATTTCATCACTCAAACCCCTCCCTTTGATTCTACTGCCTCGTTGCCCTCACTCAAGCCCTTCCCTCTGATCCTGCTGCCTCATTGCCCTCACTAAAGCCCCTCCCTCTGATTCAGCTGCCACGTTGCCCTCACTCAAGCCCTCACTCTGATTCTACTGCCTCATTGCCCTCACTCAAGCCCCTCCCTCTGATTCCACTGCCTCATTGCCCTCACTCGCACCCCTTCCTCTGATTCTACTGCCTCACTGCCCTCACTCAAGCCCCTCCTTCTGATTCTACTGACTCACTGCCCTCACTCAAGCCCCTCTCTCTGATTCTACTGCCTCATTACCCTCACTCAAGCACTTCTCTCTGATTCTTCTGCCTTATTGCCCTCACTCAAGCCCCTCCCTCTGATTTTACTGCCTCATTGCCCTCACTCAAGCCTCTCCCTCTGATTCTACTGCCTCATTGACCTCACTCAAGCCCCTCTCTCTGATTCTAAAGACTCATTCTCCTCAATCAAGCCCCTCCCTCTGATTCTACTGCCTCATTCTCCTCACTCAAGCCCCTCCCTCTGATTCTACTGCCTCATTGACCTCACTCAAGCCCTTCCCTCTGATTCTACTTCCTCATTGCCCTCACTCAAGCCCCTCCCTCTGATTCTACTGCCTCATTGACCTCACTCAAGCCCTTCCCTCTGATTCTACTTCCTCATTGCCCTCACTCAAGCCCCTCCCTCTGATTGTACTGCCTTATTGCCCTCACTCAAGCCCTTCCCTTTCCTGCCTCACTGCCCTCACTCAAGCCCTCCTTCTGATTCTACTGCCTCATTGCCCTCACTCAAGCCCTTCTCTTTCCTGCCTCATTGCTCTCACTCAAGACCTTCTCTTTCCTGCCTCATTGCCCTCACTCAAGCCCATCCCTCTGATTCTACTGCCTCACTGCCCTCACTCAAGCCCCTCTCTCTGATTCTACTGCCTCATTACCCTCACTCAAGCACTTCTCTCTGATTCTTCTGCCTTATTGCCCTCACTCAAGCCCCTCCCTCTGATTCTACTGCTCCTCCGCCCTCACTCAAGCCCCTCCCTCTGATTCTACTGCCTCACTGCCTTCGCTCAAGCCCCTCCCTCTGATTCTACTGCCTCATCGCCCTCGCTCAAGCCCCTCCCTCTGATTCTACTGCCTCATCGCCCTCGCTCAATCCCCTCCCTCTAATTCTACTGCCTCATCGCCCTCACTCAATCCCCTCCCTCTGATTCTACGGTCATGTTGTTATGTTACTGGCACTTGAGGAGCGTGCCTACACTGATCGGTTTCATGGCGCTGGGGTGGAGACGGATAGGTTCATAAGCTGTTAGCAAGACATCAGTTGTATGCTTGACTGAATAGCCAAGTCTGTAGCAGTTTCCTGAGTTTTGGATGGCATGAGGCAGGGAGTTCCAGATATTGGGGACGATGACATCTGACGCCACCCATTCTCTTCTTCTTGAATTTAGGTTCTGCCAAATAGTTCATGAGGTTGAACCGCCGTTGCGTCACTATTTTTGATGCTCTGGCGGTGCATGCTTCTCAATCATATCTATGAGGCGACGCAAAGCCCGTAGCTTTCCATGGTCACATAGATATGGAGTAAGACAAAGCAGCGCAAGTCGCTGCCTTGCCTTAATATGCGTCAAGGAGGAGTTCTATGGGCGTTGCTGTGGGTGTTGCCACGCAAAACCCATGCATTTTGGCACTGTCCCAGATTTACAAAGTGATGTAAACCTGGGGCAGCACCAAAGCCTTACGCCTCCCCAGAGCAGGCGTAATGAGGAGAAATATTTTAATTTCTCCTCATTTTTTCCTCCTTCCACATGTGCTGCATTCACACACATAAAAAGAGAAAAATGTCTCTTGGGATTGTTTTTGTGCAGGAAGGTGCCCCTTCCTGCTCAAAAACAATCCTGCCTGCAACGGAGGCACCCTTGTGCCATGGTGCAAGTGTGCCCACATTGGCGCTAGGCAGGAAATTGTGTACCAGCTCAGGGGGGAAGTGCAGGAATGCACTGTATTTGATTAATACGTTGCATTTCTGCCCTTTCACATTGGCGTAGGGCAGTTCAAAGAAGACTTGCGGTGCTGCCCTACGCCAATTCTTCATAAATGAGGCTCTGATTGTTTTGAAGATGATGGAGCCAGTTTTGGAAACTGTACTTTGTTCCACAGGCAGCCAATGGGGGTCTTTCGTCAGGGGGGTGATGTGGCACTTTTAAGGTTGTGGGTAGATTAATCGGACTGCCTGGTTCGGGCAACTTGGAGCCTATTGATGAGGCATTTAGGGAGGCCCACATATAGGGAATTAGGGTAATCTATCCTAGAGATAACAAGGACGATGACAGCGTAGATAAAGGCCTCTGGAGTAAGAAATGTTATGATTTTCCTGATTCTACGAAGCATTAGGAAGGATGAGCAAGTCCCTCCCTCTGATTCTACTGACTCATTGCCCTCACTCAAGCCCCTCCCTCTGATTCTAGTGACCCACTGCCGTCACTCAAGCCCTTCCCTGGCTCACTGCACTCACCCAAGCCCCTCCCTCTGAGTATACTGCCTCATTGCCCTCACTCAAGCCCCTCTCTCTGATTCTACTGCCTCACTCAAGCCCTTCCCTTCCCTTACCTGCCTCACTGTCCTCCCTCAAGCCCCACCCTTTGATTCTACTGACTCATTGCCCTCACTCAAGCCCCTCCTTCTGATTCTACTGACTCACTGCCCTCACCCAAGCCCCTCCCTCTGAGCATACTGCCTCATTGCCCTCACTCAAGCCCCTCCCTCTGATTCTACTGCCTCACTGCCCTCACTCAAGCCCTTCCCTTCCCTTACCTGCCTCACTGTCCTCCCTCAAGCCCCATCCTTTGATTCTACTGACTCATTGCACTCACTCAAGCCCTTCCCTGCCTCATTGCCCTCACTCAAGCCCCTTCCTCTGATTCTACTGCCTCACTTCCCTCACTCAAGCCCCTCAGTCTGAGTCTACTGACTCATTTTCCTCACTCAAGTCCTTCCCTCTTTTGCCTCATTGTCCTCACACAAGCCCTTCCCTCTCATGCCTCATTCTCCTCACTCAAGCTCCTCCCTCTCATGCCTCACTGCCCTCACTCAAGCCCCTCCCTCTCTTGCCTCATTGCCTCTCACTCAAGTCTTTCCCTCTCTTGTCTACTTCTACTCACTCATGCCCTTCCCCCTCTTGCCTCATTGTCCTCACTCAAGCCCCTCCCTCTGTTATGTTTGTTATGTTATTTGAATTTATCCCGGAGTGTCCCGGCACGAACCTTGAGAAGTGAGGGGAAACTGATTAAATGAAAAGGAACGTTTTCAGATTTTTTTTTAAAAGAGTGGGGTCCTGGATGCTACGGAGCGCGAGAGGAAGCGAATTCCAAGCCAGAACGGCCCTCGAGGCAAGGGAGCAGCCGCCCATCCTTTGCAGGCGAAAGCAGGGAACATGAGCTAGGAGTTGAGAAGCAGAGCGCAGTTGTCTAGTTGGAGTGTAGAACATAAAACATTTCCGCAAATAGATTAGACCGGAAGCATACAGGGCACGGTGCGCCATGGCCAAGGCTTTGAACTTAACTCGTTCGGCCACGGGCAACCAGTGAAGAGTACGCAGATGCTGTCTTACACTGCTTCTGACAGGGATGTTAAAAAGAAGCCAGGCCGCCGCATTCTGGACTACCTGTAGTTTGTTAAGCAAGTAGCCCGGTAAGCCAATGTACAAAGCATTGGCATAATCAATACGCGAAAGAATTAGGGCTCGGGTGACCGTTTCTTTAGCAGCCCTAGGAAGAAGTGGTAGAAATTTCCTAAGGGATTGGAGTATCCCGAAACAGTTCCCGGAAAGCCTCTTGATCTGGGTGGAGAAAGAGAGATTCTCTTCAAACCAGATCCCCAGATTCTTGGCGGGTTGCCCCGTTGAGGCCGGCAAAAATAATCAGCCGGCCAAAGTGCTTCTCTAAACTGAGGGGGGAAGCTTCCATAGAGGAGGATTTCAGATTTGTCCTCATTGCATTTAAGTTGAGCAGAGGCCAGCCAATGAAAAACTGCTGTCAAACAATTTTTTGCAGAGGAAGTGGAACACTCAGGTTTTCCCCAAGTAAACAAAAGCTGAGTATCATCGGCGTATGCAATAATTTTGGCCCCCAGATCTTCCGCCAATTGAACCAAGGGAGTAACATAGATGTTAAAAAGAAGGGGGCTAAGAGAGGACCCCTGTGGAACCCCCGTAGATACCTTCTGCAGTGAGGAAGCAAACGGGGGAGCCATACCTGTTGCGTCCGGCCCTCCAGAAATGATTTAAGCCAACCCCAGGCAGTGCCTGAGATACCTATGTCAGCAAGTCGGGCAAGCAGCATAGCGTGGGGAACGGTATCGAATGCTGCCGAGAGGTCCAGCAAAATCAGAGCTGCCCTTCCGCCAGAATCCAAACAATCCCGAATTGCCTCTGAAACTTCAACTAGAGCTGACTCAGTACTGTAAGAGGCCCTGAACCCAGATTGGGCCGGGTGTAATAGGCCCAAGCTTTCGATAAAGTCAGTAAGTTGTTTATTCACAACTTTTTCACAAACTTTTGCCACACTGGGCATAAGGGAAATGGGACGATAGCTCACTGGGTTTAGCGGATCTAGCCATGGTTTTTTTAAAAGTGGCAAAAAAAACATCTTGGCCTGTTTCCACGCGGGCGGAACAAAAGCCTCCTGGAGGGACATATTAATGAGTCTGTTAACTTCCGGATTAACTGTCTCCGCTCCTGAAGCCAGAATTCTGGCTGCACAGGGGTCAGATGGAGAGCCTGATTTCAAGGCCTTGAGGACCCTAATTGAGTCAGGCAAATCGATGGGTGTAAAGGCAACGAAAGAGGGAAAAGAAGCAGGGAGAGCCACTGGAGGCAAGGACACGGCCGTGGCCTTGTTGCAAGTAATGAACGACGCCTGTATAGCGCGGATTTTATCGATGAAACAACTTGAGAGTTTTTCGCACCAGGCGTTCGAGGAAGGAAGCGTACTCAATTCAGCTTTTGGGGCCAGAAAACTCTGAACAATGGTAAAAATTTCCTTGGAGTTATTCCTGGCTAGATCAATGCGGGCCGTGTAATAAAGGCTTTTAGCATGGGCTATAGCGGTATAATAGATTTTTTGGGTTTTCCTAAGCGTTAGCTTCGCCAAAGGGCAGAATTCCTTACACCAACCTTGCTCCAATTTCTTACATTGCTGCTTTAACTCTTTGAGTTTGGGCGTGAACCAGGGTTTCGAAGGAGAGTCCTTGGACCGCCTGTGGGGGGGTGTAGGGGAAAGAAGATCTATTGCTTGCGAAATCCAGCTGGTAAATGCCTCATTGCCTCTCACTCAAGCCCTTCCCTCACTTGCCTCATTGCCTCTCACTCAAGCCCTTCCCTCTCTTGCCTCATTGCCTCTCACTCAAGCCCTTCCCTCACTTGCCTCATTGCCTCTCACTCAAGCCCTTCCCTCTCTTGCCTCATTGCCTCTCACTCACGCTCTTCCCTCTCTTGCCTCACTGCCTCTCACTCAAGCCCCTCCCTCTACTGCCTCATTCTCCTCACTCAAGCCCTTCCCACTCTTGCCTCATTGCTCTCACTCAAGCCCTTCTCTATCTTACCTCATTCTCCTCCCTCATGCACTTCCCCCTCTTGCCTCACTGCCCTCACTCAAGCCCTTCCCTCGCATGCCTCATTGCCATTACTCAAGCCCTTCCCCCTCATGCCTCATTGCCTCTCACCTCACAGCATTCCCTGTCCTGGAAGAGGAGGCCCACAGCTCTTTGAAAGGTTTTAAAGTATGTTTCTTCACTCTGGTCCTACTTGTTTGTCCCTCACCTGATAACTTCTTTCCCTTCACAGTATCTGCAGACATCTAGCGCCATGAAGCTGTGCTGCTCCTCAGGCTGGACGGAGCTCCTATCTCTCATCTGCGGACTCTGCATCGCACTAGGCCAGACCCTACAGACCACCCCATCGCCCTCCACAGGGCAGAGCCCGGCCAGCAAGCTCAAGTTCCGCCTGGCCGGCTACCCCCGGAAGCACAACGAGGGGCGCATCGAGGTCTTCTACAAGGAGGAGTGGGGAACCATCTGTGATGACGACTTCACCCTGGAGAACGCCAACGTGCTGTGCCGGCACCTGGGCTTCATTTCCGCCACCGGTTGGGCGCACAGCGCCAAGTATGGCAAGGGAGTGGGTAAGTCTGGTGCCAATGGCCTTCTTCCCATAGGGTTGTAGGTTCCAGGGGGCTTATTTACGAGAGCCCTGTGTCCCTTTTGCACCACGTAAAGTGGCACATGTGTGACGCAGGGCTCTGAATCAGATTTACATAGACTTGCAAAGCCACCCTGCTTGGCTTTGAGTGGCCTCATAAATCATGAGTAAGGCGACTCAGCGCAAATCAGTGCGTTGCCATAGTCTGTGCCTGGGATGCGTTCCTTGGGGGTTGTGGTGGGTTTTCCCACGCAACACCCATGGAATTTGACACTGTCCCAAATTTACAAAGTGATGTAAACCTGGGGAAGCTTCAAATCCGTACGCCTCCCGATGTGAAGTGTAACAAGGAGAAATATGTTAATTTCTCCTCGTTGTTTCCTCTTTCTACTCTGCAGCACACATGGAAAAAGGGAAACAACTCATAGGACTGTTTTCGTGCAGGAAGGTGCCCCTTCCTGCACAAAAACAATCCTGCCTGCAATGGAGGCACCATGGGTGCCAACATTGGCGCTAGGCTGCGAAAACGGCACCAGCACAGGCAGAAAGGACAGGAGTGCACCATATTGCTTAACTACGGTGCATACCTGCCCTTTCACTTTGGTGTAGGTCAGCGCTGCAAGGTGCATTGCTGCGATGCCCTATGCCAAAATGCCATAAATGAGGCCCTTGGTGTAGTTACCTGTTATGCCAGTCCTAGCGGAGACATCTGGCCGCTGCAGAGAAATGACGGCCACATATCAGTCCGTTGGTGCCGAGCAGGTACTCAGTATACAGTGGCGGATGGACCCCATCAAGATGATGGGCTGTGCCACTTATTTGGGGGTCTGCTTGGAGGGGGGGTCTAGACTCCATTCAGAAGGGTTGTATCCACTTGTAGGTGAGACGTAGGCAGTACCAAAGAGTGGGTTGGTTTGTTAAAGTCATCACTATAAGTACAGTCTGTGATTTCCTGGGAGTAAAAGTACTCAACTATGTCTGCCTCCCCAGTGCTTTGTGGTTTGAATGGTACCCCAGTACAGGTGGTTCAGGGCCCTAAGCAGCCCTGCCAAGTACCACGCATCTGGCGTTAGACTACCGCATTTCAGTGTGGTGGTCCGCATCACCGCACTGAAATGCAAAGTCACGCATAATATGTCCTCCTCAGATGTCAAACCCAGTGCCAGCTGGTAATTAGCAGCACTTAGAAAGATAGCAGGTGGCTCAGCTTGCTCTGGGCTCGCTTTAGGGGCTACAATGTAACAACTTCAGCTGTTGTGGCGCTACGTTCAGATTCACTGACCTCACGTGACCACGCAAGTGAATCAGTGTCTGCATGATTTACCCTGCCCAAATTGCTACTTCTGAAATAGACTGAGACTGACTACGCACACCTATAGGCGCCCGGCCGTCTGCGGTGCGAGCGTGCGGCACAGCAATCCGTTTAAATTTGGGAGCGGGCACTGCGCATTGGTGTTTTGGCCCGCACGGCTGTAATTCGACTAATGGCCGCGACCCAACCCAGACTGCGTCTGCCACCGGAGGGGTGCTGCTTCAAGTTCAGCAGGCAGCCTGCAAGAGTAGGCCCGTCCTGGACCTCAGCCTCTGCCCAGCAGCCTGGCCCGTGCAGGGGGAGTCATCGCTGTGGACTGCTGGTATCGTCAAAAGTCACACCTGAGACCCCGGGGTACAACGAGCCTTTACTCAGGCATGCTGACAGTAAATTCTGGCATACTGTTGAAGCGGCCGGATCACTGCAAGCTTAGCTCGCTAAGTCTGAGGACGGCAGCCGTAACGCAGGCCTGGCACACCGAGCACTGTGGCGGTTAAATAAACAAAGCACACCTGTAATGCCCATGCCAGTCACTTGCAGGCTCTTTGTAGACTGTGATTACTGCTAGTCTCTGAGAAAGCGCGTGCAGCCCCGGATGTGTTTGACCATCAAGTGGCGATATGTAATGTAATTAAAATCGGACCTGCTCGTTTTCCCAGGCCCCTGCAGTCTCCCGATAAGGGTTTATTTAGCCGAATGTTGTTCAGTTGTTGACTCAACATCAGTCATGTTACACAGTTTCACTGCACTGGCACCAGGGTCACCATGAGGCCTGGGTGACAGCGAGCGGATACTCAAAGCACTACCCAGTGCAGCTTGCCTGAGGACTTGGAGAAGTGCAGCCCCTAAGACACACAGACAGCAGCCCCTCTCTGCTGACACAGTCCAAAGGCTGCATGCAGTAGCAGTCCGTACTATCCGAGGGCAGTCCTGACACGCCAGGCCCGGCCTCTCTCCTGCAATAAACAGCAAAGCAACGCCAATGGCCCGTAGCCCCATCTCAACCTGGCCCGAGTCTTGCTTGGCACAGGTGAGCTGAACACTACTGGTGTGAATGGGGTTAAGATGGACTTGGAAGGGGCAGGTTGGTTCTGGTGGATCTGAATGGAGTTAGTTCTAATGGCGGTGTGGTGCTTGAAGGCACTGGGTGGGGCAGGTTGGTTCTGGTGGATCTGAATGGAGTTAGTTCTAATGGCGGTGTGGTGCTTGAAGGCACTGGGTGGGGCAGACTGGTTCTGGTGGATCTGAATGGAGTTAGTTCTAATGGCGGTGTCGTGCTTGAAGGCACTGGGTGGGGCAGACTTGTTCTGGTGGATCTGAATGGAGTTAGTTCTAATGGCGGTGTGGTGCTTGAAGGCACTGGGTGGGGCAGACTGGTTCTGGTGGATCTGAATGGAGTTAGTTCTAATGGCGGTGTGGTGCTTGAAGGCACTGGGTGGGGCAGACTGGTTCTGGTGGATCTGAATGGAGTTAGTTCTAATGGCGGTGTCGTGCTTGAAGGCACTGGGTGGGGCAGACTGGTTCTGGTGGATCTGAATGGAGTTAGTTCTAATGGCGGTGTGGTGCTTGAATGCACTGGGTGGGGCAGGTTGGTTCTGGTGGATATGAATGGAGTTAGTTCTAATGGCGGTGTGGTGCTTGAAGGCACTGGGTGGGGCAGACTGGTTCTGGTGGATCTGAATGGAGTTAGTTCTAATGGCGGTGTCGTGCTTGAAGGCACTGGGTGGGGCAGACTGGTTCTGGTGGATCTGAATGGAGTTAGTTCTAATGGCGGTGTGGTGCTTGAAGGCACTGGGTGGGGCAGGTTGGTTCTGGTGGATCTGAATGGAGTTAGTTCTAATGGCGGTGTGGTGCTTGAAGGCACTGGGTGGGGCAGACTGGTTCTGGTGGATCTGAATGGAGTTAGTTCTAATGGCGGTGTCGTGCTTGAAGGCACTGGGTGGGGCAGACTGGTTCTGGTGGATCTGAATGGAGTTAGTTCTAATGGCGGTGTGGTGTTTGAAGGCACTGGGTGGGGCAGGTTGGTTCTGGTGGATCTGAATGGAGTTAGTTCTAATGGCGGTGTGGTGCTTGAAGGCACTGGGTGGGGCAGGTTGGTTCTGGTGGATCTGAATGGAGTTAGTTCTAATGGTGGTGTCGTGCTTGAAGGCACTGGGTGGGGCAGGTTGGTTCTGGTGGATCTGAATGGAGTTAGTTCTAATGGCGGTGTGGTGCTTGAAGGCACTGGGTGGGGCAGGTTGGTTCTGGTGGATCTGAATGGAGTTAGTTCTAATGGCGGTGTCGTGCTTGAATGCACTGGGTGGGGCAGACTGGTTCATATTGGGGATGGGGTTCTAGTGTACTGGATAGAGCCAGGCTGATTTTGCTCACAAGAAAGTGTCACTCATAGTCGTTGAAATGTCACACATAATCACACCTAAATCTTTGTCTCTTGTGATCAGTGACTCCCCAGCTTTTGGAGATCTTTCACTGGGAAGCCTCAATGTTACTGTCCCCCCTTTTAACCACTTTGGAGGCAATGAAATGAATGGATGAAACAATCAAATCCTTTTCCATAATCAACATTATTTATTATGTTTACCCAATGCACACATTTCAAGCAAGTAAGTTCAAGCCTATTACAGATTATATTAGTTGCTTTTATTTATAATTTCTTAATCAGCATTTACACATATACTGTTGATGGCCCTGAGCACCAATCAAGTAAAACAGAACAACAAGCAATAAAACTTTAAAAACATGTATATACAACTGTCATGTTTACTTCTCTCACAACTTGCATGTCTGCTACTGAATGCATAAAGATGTCGACACGTTTCAGCTGCCAACAATATGATCAATTCATTCTTCAAGGTTGCAAACTGTTTGTATTCTCTAATAGATTGTGTCTCCTTGTGTCAAAGGGAGAAAAAGGTAAAACTGTAAAATACACGATGAGCACTCTGCAAGCTGAGTGCGGCATTATTTCCATTGAAGTGTAATGTATCCATGCCCTGAAGAGGCTGAGGAAGATCATCAAATGCCTCCCAATCAGCACCCAGAAAACCATCACGCACGTCCTTGTCACAGGCAAGAAGGCTGCAGACCATTCAGAACTCACCAGCCAGAATCACTCTCAATCTCCCACGCCGCTCTCACATCACACCACACCTGAAGAAGATGCCACTGGCTTTCCATTCACAAACGAGCACAATTCATACTCCTCACCCACGCTTTCAAGGCGCTACATAACACTGGCCCATCACACCTCAACCATCGCATCACAAATCTTCCAGACACCTCCGCTCGTCTCGACTCACACTTGCACAAAACCCACACATACGGAAAACCAGGTCCGGCGGTCGAGCCTTCTCCTACATCGATCCTAAAGTAAGGAACGACCCGGCGATGCACATAAAAGCCTCCTCCTCACTTCTTGAATTCCGGAAGAAGCTGAAGACATAGCTTTTCTAGTAGCTTAACTAGGCCAAAGGTTTGGCTACAGTCACACCTTCTCGGTGCCAGGTACCCTCCCGGGTGACAGTGCGCTCTGGCTAGACTCACACCTTCTCGGTGCCAGGTACCCTCCCGGGTGACAGTGCACTCTGGCTAGACTCACACCTTCTCGGTGCCAGGTACCCTCCCGGGTGACAGTGCACTCTGGCTAGACTCACACCTTCTCGGTGCCAGGTACCCTCCCGGGTGACAGTGCACTCTGGCTAGACTCACACCTTCTCGGTGCCAGGTACCCTCCCAGGTGACAGTGCACTCTGGCTAGACTCACACCTTCTCAGCACCAGGATATCCTCCCGGGTGACAGTGCGCTCTGGCTAGACTCACACCTTCTCGGTGCCAGGTACCCTCCCGGGTGATAGTGCGCTCTACAAATCTGCATAGCATGACATAACAGTATGCGGTCTCTTATCAAATCCTCTGTTCAGCCATAATTGCCGCATGTTTCGATATGATATATGTACATATACACACACACACACACACACACACACACACGCCCAAATTGAAAGATTGCTGCATACTTGTACTGTACAGGCTTATCAGCCTTACTCCACTCACTAAACCTCTTGCTACCAGTGGTTGGAGCACCTCGTCAAGCTTTGCTGTGCATCGTCTGCATTGAGGAGGCTCAGAATCCTCTCCCCGCCTCCTTTAAGCGCCTCCAATGCCGCTGGATTCAATTAAACATGAAAGTGGTCATCCAGAGAAGTGAGAACCAGTTCTCTTTACCCAGCCCTGCATCGTCAACAATCGCCAACAATGGACTTTCTATATTATTACTTTTTGCTAAAGAAAGTTGGGGCTTTGAGACGTATTGGGACATCCTTGACTGCCTGGCCACTTTAAATAAAAAGGGGCGTGTACACAACTTCTGACGCGCTGCGGCGCGGTGGGAGTATCATCATTGGAATGGGGTCTGTTTCCTCCTTTCAGTATTTGAGGAATGAAACTTCATTATATAATAGAATAAACCTATCTCTTCCAAGATCTTCCATAGTTGACCCAAATTTTGGCCGTTGGATGCATCAAACGCGCCTCTGGGTGTGAAGTAAAGCACACATGGTATTTCTTCAGAGTGACGTACTTCATTGAAATCAGATGTAGGGGAAGGCTTTGATCCACTCTGCCAGGCCCTGCCGGAAGCCAGCTTGAGCTTCTGGTGACATTGTGTTGGACGCTTCCCAAGTTGTGAGCCAGCAAAGACTACACTGGCTTCCCACAGCACACTGAACTCATGGCATTTCCTGTCAATGCTCCCGGATGTTTAGAAAGAAAACTATTGAATATGTGTAGGGTTCCTGTCCTCCTCACAGGAGGTGTAGAAACAGTGTATGGGGTGCTAATGCAAACACAGCAGTGTAGCAACGGCCCCATGGTTCCTAATGCAAGAACAGCAACGTAGCAAGGGCGCCGGGGGTCCTAATGCAAACACAGCAGCATAGCAAGGGCGCCATGAGTCCTAATTCAAATGCAGCAGCGTAGCAAAGGCACCAGGTGTCCTAATGCAATAACAGCAGCGTAGCAAGGGCGACATGGGTCCTAATGCAATAACAGCAGCGTAGCAAGGGTGCCATGGGTCCTAATGCAATAACAGCAGCGTAGCAAGGGCGCCATGGGTCCTAATGCAATAACAGCAGCGTAGCAAGGGTGCCATGGGTCCTAATGCAATAACAGCAGCGTAGCAAGGGCACCATGGGTCCTAATGTACACACAGCAGCATAGCAACGGCCCCATGGTTCCTAATGCAAGAACAGCAGCGTAGCAAGGGTGCCATGGGTCCTAATGCAATAACAGCAGCGTAGCAAGGGCGCCATGGGTCCTAATGTACACACAGCAGCATAGCAACGGCCCCATGGTTCCTAATGCAAGAACAGCAGCATAGCAAGGGCGCCATGAGTCCTAATTCAAACACAGCAGCGTAGCAAGTGCGCCATGGGTCCTAATGTAAACACAGCAGCATAGCAAGGGCGCTATGGGTCCTAATGTACACACAGCAGCATAGCAACGGCCCCATGTTTCCTAATGCAAGAACAGCAGCGTAGCAAGGGCACCATGAGTCCTAATTCAAACGCAGCAGCGTAGCAAGGGCGCCATGGGTCCTAATGTAAACACAGCAGCAAAGCAACGGCCCCATGGTTCCTAATGCAAACACAGCAGCGTAGCAAGGGTGCCATAGAGCAACGTAGCAAGGGTGCCATGGGACCTCATGCAAACACAGCAGCGTAGCAAGGGCGCAATGGGACCTCATGCAAACACAGCAGCTTAGCAAGGGCGCAATGGGTCCTCATGCAAACACAGCAGCGTAGCAAGGGCGCCATGTGTCCTAATGCAAACACAGCAGCGTATCAAGGGCGCCATAGGTCTTAATGCTAACACAGCAGCGTAGCAAGAACGCCATGGGTCTTAATGCAAATGCTGCAGCTTAGCAGGGGTGCCATGGGACCGAATGCAAACACAGCAGTGTAGCATGGGCAACATGGGTTCTAATGTAAGAACAGCAGCGTAGCAAGGGCGCCGGGGGTCCTAATGCAAACACAGGAGCTTATCAAGGGCGCCATGGGTCCTCATGCAAGCACAGCAATATAGCAAGGGCGCAATGGGACCGCATGCAAACACAGCAGCGTAGCAAGGGCGCAATGGGTCCTCATGCAAACACAGCAGCGTAGCAAGGGCGCCATGTGTCCTAATGCAAACACAGCAGCGTATCAAGGGCGCCATATGTCTTAATGCTAACACAGCAGCGTAGCAAGAGCGCCATGGGTCTTAATGCAAATGCTGCAGCTTAGCAGGGGTGCCATGGGACCGAATGCAAACACAGCAGTGTAGCATGGGCGACATGGGTTCTAATGCAAGAACAGCAGCGTAGCAAGGGCGACGGGGGTCCTAATGCAAACACAGGAGCTTATCAAGGGCGCCATGGGTCCTCATGCAAGCACAGCAGTGTAGCAAGTGTGCCATGGGTCCTAATGGAAACACAACAGTAAAGCAAGGGTGCCATGGGTCCTCATGCAAACACAGCAGCGTAGCAAGTGTGCCGTTAGTCCTAATGCAAACACAGCAGCGTAGCAAGGGCGCAATGGGTCCTCATGCAAACACAGCAGCGAAGCAAGGGCGCCATGGATCCTAATGCAAACACAGCAGTGTAGCAAGGGCGCCATGTGTCCTAATGCAAACACAGCAGTGTAGCAAGAGCGCCATGGGTCTTAATGCAAATGCTGCAGCTTAGCAGGGGTGCCATGGGACCGAATGCAAACACAGCAGTGTAGCAAGGGTGCCATGAATCCTAATGCAAACACAGGAGCTTATCAAGGGCGCCATGGGTCCTCATGCAAGCACAGCAGCGTAGCAAGTGTGCCGTTAGTCCTAATGCAAACACAGCAGCGTAGCAAGGGCGCAATGGGTTCTCACGCAAACACAGCAGCGTAGGAAGGGTGCCATGGATCCTAATGTAAACACAGCAGCGTATCAAGGGCGCCATAGGTCTTAATGCAAACACACTCAGCATAGCAAGGGCGCTATGGGTCCTAATGCAAACACAGCAGTAAAGCAAGGGCGCCAGGAGTCCTCATGTAAAAACAGCAGCGTAGCAACAGTTACATGGGTCTTAATGCAAATGCTGCAGCTTAGCAGGGGTGCCATGGGACTGAATGCAAACACAGGAGTGTAGCATGGGCGACATGGGTTCTAATGCAAGAACAGCAGCGTAGCAAGGGCGCCGGGGGTCCTAATGCAAACACAGGAGCTTATCAAGGGCGCCATGGGTCCCTAATGCAAACACAGCAGCGTAGCAAGTGTGCCAGGGGACCTAATGCAAACACAGCAGTAAAGCAAGGGCGCCAGGGGTCCTCATGCAAACACAGCAGCGTAGCAAGGGCGCAATGGGTCCTCATGCAAACACAGCAGAGTAGCAATGGCGCCATGGGGCCTAATTCAAAGACAGCGGAGAAGCAAGTCCGCCATGGGGCCTATGCAGACATAGCAGTGTAGCAACCGTGCCAGGGGTCCTCATGCAAACACAGCAGCATAGCAAGGATGCCATGGGACCTAATGTAAGCACAGCAGAGTAGCAATGGCGCCATGGGTCCTAATGCAAACACAGCAGCGTAGCAAGGGCGCCATGGGTCCTCATGCAAACACAGCAGATTAGCAATGGCGCCATGGGGCCTAATGCAAAGACAGCGGAGAAGCAAGTCCGCCATGGGGCCTATGCAGACATAGCAGTGTAGCAACCGTGCCAGGGGTCCTCATGCAAACACAGCAGCATAGCAAGGATGCCATGGGTCCTAATGGAAACACAGCAGCGTAGCAAGGGTGCCATGGGACCTAATACAAACACAGCAGCATAGCAACGGCGCCATGAGTCCTAATTCAAACACAGCAGTGTAGCAACGGCGCCAGGGATCCTTATGCTAACACAGCAGAGTAGCGACAGCGTCAGGGGTCCTAAAGCAAGAAGAGCAGAGTAACAATGGTGCCATGGGACCTAATGCAAACACAGGTGTGTAGCAAAAGTTACATGGGTCTTAATGCAAACACAGCAGTTTAGCAAGGGCGCCATAGGTCTTAATACAAACACAGCAGTGTAGCAAGGGCACCATGGGTCCTAATGCAAACACAGCAGTGTAGCAAGTGCACCATAGGTCTTAACGCAAACACAGCAGTGTAGCAAGGGTGCCATAGGTCCTAATGCAAACACAGCAGCGTAGCAAGGGCACCATGGGTCCTAATGCAAGAACAGCAGTGTATCAAGGGCGTCATGTGGCCTAATGCAAACATAGCAGCGTAGCAAGGGTGCCATGGATCCTGATGCAACACAGCAGTGTAGCATGGGCGACATGGGTTCTAATGCAAGAACAGCAGCATAGCAAGGGTGCCATGGGACCTAATGCAGTAACAGACTACAGGAGGTAGCCCGTAAACCCTAAAGAGACCAGGGCGAACATGTGTAACATCCAACAGTGTCTCTAAGGGTGTTATTGAAAAGGCAATTTTTCTGTGGCACCATTAATTGCTAGGAACACTAAAAGCAGGGAGATAATAATTTACAAAGACAACGGTAATTTGTTGTATATATTTTTTCATATATTTAAGGTCAAGAAAAGCACTGTGTTACATTCAATGACATGTAACCTGTGTTATACTGTGCACAAGTGCTCGTGAAATCGTGAACGGCGCAAGTGACAGGTGAGGAAGTATTTACAGCAGAAAAGGGGGCGCAAAACAAAACAAATTATATCCAATATGTGTGCGTAGAATTACCCATACAATAAATGCAATTAATTACAAAGTGATTTAAATGGGCATTCTCGAAAAAAAGAGAGGCGCCGTGAATTTTGCTGTAAAAGTCGACGGCGTTTCGGCCTGTAGAAATGTTAGGCCATCATCAGGACCAGGTTACAAGTAGATACAAACAGTGTAGTTGTGATATAAGCCAGGACCCCTCAGAAGGGTGAGTCCGGAAGGGGAGGCCGCAGTCAAGGCTGCCAGTAGCAGGCGTGAGGTGCAGGAGCAACGTATTTAAAACAGGTGCATCGGTTCAGGGTAGAGAACCGGAGAGAGCACGTGAATTGAATTCCAGGGAAGGTTGTAGCCAGCGTAGGTCTGGGGGGAATAAGTCAAGGCGGGACAGCGGTATAGTCGGGAGCGTCAAGGCGCGTCCATTGTCTTGGGTCGCAGGTTTAAACTCCAAGGACGGTCACTTATAGCCTGCGCGTAGAGTGAATCCTCAGGTGGGGAAGCGGGTGATGCCGGCGCCATGGGGACCTAATGCAAGAACAGCAGCATAGCAAGGGTGCCATGGATCCTAATGCAAACACAGCAGTGTAGCATGGGCGACATGGGTTCTAATGCAAGAACAGCAGCGTAGCAAGGGTGCCATGGGACCTAATGCAAGCACAGCAGCGAGGCATGGGTGCTATGGAACCTAATGCAAACACAGCAGCGTAGCAAGAGCACCATGGGTCCTAATGCAAAAACAGCAGCGTAGCAAGGGCACCATGGGTCCTAATGCAAAAACAGCAGCGTAGCAACAGCGTCAGGGGTCCTAATGCAAGAAAAACAGCGCAGCAATGGTGCCATGGGACCTAATGTAAACACAGCATCGTAGCAAGGACTCCATAGATCCAAATGCAAACACTGCAGTGCTGCAAAGTCGCTCTGGGTCCTAATGTAAACATAGCAGCGTAGCAAGGGCACCAGGGGTCCTAATGCAAACACAGCAGCATAACAACCATGCCAGGGGTCCTCATGCAAACACAGCAGCATAGCAAGGATACCATGGGACCTAATGTAAGCACAGCAGAGTAGCAATGGCGCCATGGGTCCTAATGTAAAGACAGCAGAGTAGCAAAGGCACCAGGGGTCCTAATATAAACATAGCAGCGTAGCAAGGGAGCCATGGATCCTAATGTAAAGACAGCAGAGTAGCAAAGGCACCATGGGTCCTAATGCAAACACAGCAGCGTAGCAAGGATGCCATGGGACCTAATGTAAACACAGCAGAGTAGCAAGGGCATCAGGGGTCCTGATGTAAACATAGCAGCGTAGCAAGGGCACCAGGGGTCCTAATGTAAACATAGCAGCGTAGCAAGGGCACCAGGGGTCCTAATGCAAACACAGCAGCATAACAACCGTGCCAGGGGTCCTAATGCAAACACAGCAGCGTAGCAAGGGCGCCATGGGTCCTAATGCAAACACAGCAGCGTAGCAGGGGCGCCTTGGGTCCTAATGCAAACACAGCAGCGATCTATCCCTCCAACTGCACCTTCTCACCCTCGATCTTCATGATCTGAAAGCCCTCTCATTGGAACATCTCCCCTTGTTAAGCTCCCTCCTCTCTCGTCCGAATCTGCCCAGTGCCCCTGCCAGTGCTAGCATTAGAGCTCGCCTTGAACAAATCTCGCCCCTCACTACCTCTAAAACCGTACCCCTACCTATCACACCCTCCCGCCCCAGAAGATCGATGTCCTAACTCGCGCCTAATGATATCGATGACTTACTCAACTCAAACTCGCTTATCCTAGACACCAACAAGATTCCTATGGGGCTTATTCAAGCCATTCACACTAACCCGAACAGAGAACCCCCCCTCAACCTTAGAGTCATAAACAATGACAACCTCTTGAGAGTGAACATCATACAGACTCCTCCCCCCATACACCGGCTCAACTTAATCGCGTACTACTCAACTGCAGGTCAGCCAGCAAACACGCCTCTGATATCTTCGACCTCATCCAACACAATGAGATAGACATCATCATCCTCACTGAAACTTGGCTTAATCCCTCTTCCACTCCTATCCTAGACCTCCTAGTGCCCCCTACCCATGACATAATTCGTCTAGACAGAGCTTTGAAGCTGGGAGGCGGCCTAGCCTGTATACATCGGAGCACACTCGCGGTCTCCCTCTCGGAGTCTTCTACGCCATCATCATGCGAATACCTCTGTCTCAACATCTCTAGTAACAACCGCCCAGTGTGCAAACTACACACATTCTATCACCCCCCTGGGGACAACCTCCCCTTCATCGAACAATTAATGGAAATCATCTCTGGCAATGCCGATTCCTTTCTGTCCCACATCTACCTCAGTGATTTCAACCTTCACTGGTCTAACCCTAATGACCAAGCGGTAACATGCCTCAAATCTTTCTAGAGTGATCACGAGCTGATTCAACATTGTGACCGGCCAACCCATAATAAAGGAGAAACTCTGGACCTCATCATCACCAAAGAACACACTATCACAATGGATACCATCACCCCTTGCGATTGGTACGACCATCACAGTATCTTCTTCCATATTAACATGGAGTTGTCTCTGAGGAAGGCTCAACCAAAGAAATCGAAGATTTGGAAAAGGGACCTCAGGGATATCAACACATCTGATCTTGCAAACCAATGTAAATCTGCCCTCTCTTCCCAAGCTGACATGTCTGAGGCTCGGGTACTCACTGATTTCTACAACTCTACCATCTCTAGCATCATGGATTCCATTGCTCCACTCCAACAAAAAAATGCCTCAACAAAAATATCCAAAAGCTGGAACTATCCTGAGGGGGTAGACCCTCTAGGAGTGCTAACTCCCTCCTCCTGAAACCTCAGATCTTTCGCAAAAGGAGAACGTGTCACCGAGCTTTCTCCGGCTCTGCACCGAAGATCTGGAACTCTCTCCCACCAGAAATACGGAGAATCTCCTCCAAGGTTGCTTTCAAAGTGGAAGTAAAAAGATTCCTTAATGAACAAGTTCTTACCTTAATGGGGTGCTGGATTGTTCTGCTCTAAGGCATTGGACTTACACCTTTAAGCCCTGCGTTGGATGTTAGTCTTGTTCTTTTTTTTCCTTCTCGAATCATTTGCTCCCCTCCTATTTCGCTATGTACCAGTTATTATCTTACTCTTTGTCGACCCATTGCATTTGTATCTGTTCTTGTTCTGTGAGTTCTATTTTGATATGTGCTCTGTTTGGTATCCCGATTTGACACATGTACTGCAACTTTTACCTTCCTCTCCCTCCTATCGTAAAGCGCTCTGATATCCCTCGGGATCATGTTCGCGCTATATAAAACTTTATAAATAAATAAATAAGTATCAACCGTGCCAGGGGTCCTCATGCAAACACAGCAGCATAGCAAGGATGCCATGGGACCTAATGTAAAGACAGCAGATTAGCAATGGCGCCATGGGACCTAATGCAAACGCAGCACAGTAGCATGGGCGACATGGGACCTAATGTAAACACAGCAGCGTAGCAAGGGTGCCATGGGTCCTAATGCAAACACAGCAGCGTAGCAAGGGTGCCATGGGTACTAATGTAAACATAGCAGAGTAGCAGGGGCGCCATGGGTCCTAATGTAAAGACAGCAGCGTAGCAAGGGCGCCTTGGGTCCTAATGCAAAAACAGCAGCGTAGCAAAGGCACCAGGGGTCCTCATGCAAACACAGCAGCATAGCAAGGATGCCATGGGACCTAATGTAAAGACAGCAGATTAGCAATGGCGCCAGGGGTCCTAATGCAAACACAGCAGCGTAGCAAGGGCGCCATGGGACCTAATGTAAACACAGCAGCGTAGCAAGGGTGCCATGGGTCCTAATGCAAACACAGCAGCGTAGCAGGGGCGCCATGGGTCCTAATGCAAACACAGCAGCGTAGCAAGGGTGCCATGGGTCCTAATGCAAACACAGCAGCGTAGCAAGGGCGCCATGGGACCTAATGTAAACACAGCAGAGTAGCAATGACGCCATGGGTCCTAATGCAAACACAGCAGCGTAGCAAAGGCACCAGGGGTCCTAATGCAAACACAGCAGCATAGCAAAGGCACCAGGGGTCCTAATGTAAACACAGCAGCATAATAACCGTGCCAGGGGTCCTCATGCAAACACAGCAGCATAGCAAGGATGCCATGGGACCTAATGTAAAGACAGCAGATTAGCAATGGCGCCAGGGGTCCTAATGCAAACACAGCAGCGTAGCAAGGGCGCCATGGGACCTAATGTAAACACAGCAGCGTAGCAAGGGTGCCATGGGACCTAATACAAACACAGCAGCGTAGCAAGGGTGCCATGGGTCCTAATGCAAACACAGCAGCGTAGCAGGGGCGCCATGGGTCCTAATGTAAAGACAGCAGCGTAGCAAGGGTGCCATGGGTCCTAATGCAATAACAGCAGCGTAGCAAGGGCACCATGGGTCCTAATGTACACACAGCAGCATAGCAACGGCCCCATGGTTCCTAATGCAAGAACAGCAGCGTAGCAAGGGTGCCATGGGTCCTAATGCAATAACAGCAGCGTAGCAAGGGCGCCATGGGTCCTAATGTACACACAGCAGCATAGCAACGGCCCCATGGTTCCTAATGCAAGAACAGCAGCGTAGCAAGGGCGCCTTGGGTCCTAATGCAAAAACAGCAGCGTAGCAAAGGCACCAGGGGTCCTAATGCAAACACAGCAGCACAGCAAAGGCACCAGGGGTCCTAATGTAAACACAGCAGAATAATAACCGTGCCAGGGGTCCTCATGCAAACACAGCAGCGTAGCAAGGGCGCCATGGGACCTAATGTAAACACAGCAGCGTAGCAAGGGTGCCATGGGACCTAATACAAACACAGCAGCGTAGCAAGGGTGCCATGGGTCCTAATGCAAACACAGCAGCGTAGCAAGGGCGCCATGGGACCTAATGTAAACACAGCAGAGTAGCAATGACGCCATGGGTCCTAATGCAAACACAGCAGCATGACAACCGTGCCAGGGGTCCTCATGCAAACACAGCAGCATAACAACTGTGCCAGGGGTCCTAATGTAAACACAGCAGAGTAGCAAGGGCGCCATGAGTCCTAATGTAAACACAGCAGAGTAGCAAGGGCGCCATGAGTCCTAATGTAAACACAGCAGAGTAGCAAGGGCGCCATGAGTCCTAATGTAAACATAGCAGCGTAGCAAAGGCACCAGGGGTCCTAATGCAAACACAGCAGAGTAGCAATCATGCCAGGGGTCCTAATGCAAACACAGCAGCGCAGCAAGGGCGACATGGGTCCTAATGCAAACACAGCAGCGCAGCAAGGGCGCCATGGGGCCTAATGCAAACACAGCAGAGTAGCAATGGCGCCATGGGACCTAATGCAAAGACAGCGGAGAAGCAAGTCCGCCATGGGGCCTATGCAGACATAGCAGTGTAGCAACCATGCCATGGGTCCTCATGCAAACACAGCAGCATAGCAAGGGTGCCATTGGACCTAATGTAAGCACAGCAGAGTAGCAATGGCGCCAAGGGTCCTCCTGCAAACACAGCAGCGTAGCAAGGGCACCAGGGGTCCTAATGCAAACACAGCAGCATAATAACCGTGCCATGGGTCCTAATGCAAACACAGCAGCATAACAACTGTGCCAGGGGTCCTAATGCAAACACAGTAGCGTAGGAAGGACGCCATGGGACCTAATGTAAGCACAGCACAGTAGCAAGGGAGCCATGGGTCCAAATGCAGGAAAAGCAGCCTAGCAAGGGCGTCAAGGGTCTTAATGCAAGAAAAGCAGCAAAGCAACAATTACATGGGTTCTAATTCAAACACAGCAGCGTAGCAAGGGCGCCATGGGGCCTAATGCAAAGACAGCGGAGAAGCAAGTCCGCCATGGAGTCTATGCAGACATAGCAGTGTAGCAACCATGCCAGGGGTCCTCATGCAAACACAGCAGCATAGCAAGGATGCCATGGGACCTAATGTAAGCACAGCAGCGTAGCCATAGCAAGGGCACCATGGGTCCGAATGTAAAGACAGCAGAGTAGCAAGGGTGCCAGCGGTCCTAATGAAAATACAGCAGAGTAGCAAGGGCGCCATGGGTCCTAATGTAAAGACAGCAGCGTAGCAAATGCCCCATGGGTCCTAATAGCGGACAGAGCAGCAAAGGTGCCATGAGTACTAATGCAAACACTGCAGCGTTGCAAGGGTGTCATGGGTCCTAATGCAGACACAGCAGCGTAGAAAGGGCATGTGGGTCCTGATACAAACACAGCAGTGTAGCTAGGGCACCATGGGTCATAATGTAAACACAGCAGTGTAGCTAGGGCACCATGGGTCATAATGTAAACACAGCAGAGTAGCAAGGGCACCATGGGTCATAATGTAAACACAGCAGTGGAGCTAGGGCACCATGGGCCTAATAAAAACACAGGAGCGTAGCAAGTGCGCCATGGGTCCTATTGCAAATGTTGCCAGGTCCACTCACCTGGAACCAGATACTGCAGGAACGGAGATAATCCTTCCTCTCGCCGAGTGTTTAACCCTTCACGATTAGTTAGTAAGACAGCTGTGAGCAGTAAAACACCCCGGGAAAGGGTGGAAAGGTTGGGGGGGGGACAAGGAAAGTGTTCTGCTGTCCGTCCTGCCGCTCACTCAAGGTGGATTTCTGGAATCCCTCAACTCAAGAAGGAATTTGCAGGAGAATATTCCTCTAAGGGAAAAAGAGGAAACCCATATTAATAGGGACATACATTCATATAAGGATTACAACCAATTGGCACATCAGATGCTATAGGAACATATGAGGGAACGGGGCACGGGTGCTTGTCTGCCTCCTTTTTCATGCTCATTTTAGAAGTTTGTATTTGTTCTCGGGCTTTTTTCCAAATGTAAGCTAGTGTGGAACACAAGGAATCCACTGCAGATACTTTATCTGTGGATTCGATTGGGATGGCTTTTGGATGGAACTCCATGGTACAAAAGAAAGGAGACATCCCTCTTGCCGAGTGCATGCTGTTGTTGTAGGCAAATTCCGCTACCGGCAATGCCTTAGACCAACTACTGGTTAAAGTGGATAGCAGGCAATGGAGATATTGTTCCATAGACTGATTCGTATGCTCTGTCTGGCCATCGGTTTGTGGGTGATAGGCCATAGACAGTTAAAAGTCTATGTTCACTGCACTGCACAACTCCTTCCAAAATCTGGACACAAATTGTGCCCCCCTATCGGAAATGATAGCCGATGGTAAACCATGTAGGCGAAAGATGTTTTGAATAACTATGTGTGCTAACTCTTTGGCTGTTGAAAGTTTAGTCACAGGAACAAAATTGGCCAATTTAGAAAAAAAGATCTACCACAACAAGAACCGTGATATGCCCTGCATCTTTTGGTAATTCGGTAACTAAATCCATACTAATGGTATGCCAAGGTGCAGGGGGTATGCCAGGCAGTTGTAAGAGTCCTACTGGGGGTGTATGCAATGCTTTATTCGCTGCACAAGTGAGACAGGAAGACACAAATGTCTGTATGTCCTTCCTAATCCCTTCCCACCAGAACCATCGAAGACATATTTCTCTTGTTTTAGCAATGCCAGGATGACCAAATAAAGAAGAGAAATGACACCATGCTAATACTGTGTTTCTTAAATCGGGTGGTACAAAAAGCTGTGAGTCATGATAAAGAATCCTTTCTTGTAGGACGTATCCAGGATCAGCTAACCAGGGGTTCCAGTCCACTGTCTTCAGGTTTTGCTTGATATCCGCTAAAAATTCATCATGAGAACAATAACCCACTATCTTATCCCTAGAAATCCTGGGGACGGCCTCTGTGGTATTACTGGATGGTAAATGGGACACATGGATACGAGAAAGGGCATCAGCTTTTACTTGTTGTGCCACAGGATGATAAGTAATGATAAAGTCATATTCGTTGAGGAATAATACCCATCTCATTTGACGAGGGGTCAAGGCACATGCTGAACGGAAAAATTCCAGATTCTTATGATCTGAATAAATGGTAATGGGATGCCGAGCCCCCCACAGATAATATTGCCATGCCTGATACGCCAATTTGATAGCAAGGAGCTCTCTCTCAGCTATAGTGTAATTCTGTTCTGCTGGGAGGAGGTTTTTTTAGAAGAATGCAATAGGAAGCATTAGACTGGTCTCTCTTTCACGTTGGGACAAAAACCCACCCACAGCATATTGGGACACATCTGCTTCTCCAAAGAATTGGAAGAGCAGGGTCAGAATGTATCAACACTGGAGCTGTTCTAAACTTGGTAACTAACAGTTCTAGGGCTTTTTTAGCATCTGGAGACCATTGAAGAACAACCCCCTTTTTCAACAATCTAGTAATGGGAGTGATGATCCCTGAGAAATGGGTAATAAAGCACTGATAGAAATTGGCAAACCCCAATAATGCCTGTACATCCTTTACACAGGTAGGAGTGGGCCAAGACGTGATTGCTTCAGTCTTCTTAGGATCCATCTGGATTCTTGCACACGAGATAAACCCCAAAAAATTCACTTTGGGAACTTGGAACATGCATTTGTCTAGTTTAACGAACAAAGGGTACTCATTAAGTTTCTGAAACATCTGTTTAACATGCTGTTCATGTTCCTGTTGTGTCTTAGAAAAAATCAGGATGTCATCAATTTAAATGATAACACCTATATCAGGAAACTCCCTGAGCACCTCGTTAATCAAAAACTGAAATGCCGCTAGGACATTACAAAGACTAAACCGCATGACACAGTATTCGTATAAACCGAATTAGGTGCGAAAAGCTGTCTTCCACTTGTCTCCTTTGCGGACACTGATGAGATGGTAAGCACCTCTTAGGTCCAATTTCGTGAACACTCTGGCAGGTCATAATTGGTCCAGTAACACTGGAATCAAGGGCAAGGGATACTTATTCTTCACTGTTACCTTGTTTAGGGCCCTATAATCTATGCATGAAGATCTCCCTCTTTCATGGCACAAAGTAGAGAGGGGAAGAAACAGTGGGGGGGGAGAGTGTTTAATGAATCCATATGACAGCATTTTGTCCAAATATTCACATAAGTGTTATGTTTCCGGTTCCGAGAGAGCATAGTTCTGACACTAAATCTATGGGGCAATCAAAGCTATGGTGTGGTGGTAGATCTGTAGCCTTGGTTTTATCAAATACATCAGTGTATTGCAGATATGGAGTAGGGATATTCGAGGCCTCAGTAGTCATGTTAGAAGCACAAATAAGCAGAGAAGCCAATTCTATGGCTTCCCTATAACAATGTTGTAAACAATATTTAGAATCTAGAGTAACAGTGCATTTAGTCCAATCTATCTTGGGGTTATGCAATTGTAACAAAGGTACACCCAAGATAACACCAAATGCAGGTGTATCAATCAGGTCAAAACTTAGCATTTCTGAATGGCCATTATCCTCAATGAAGGAAGTGACCCGAAAAGGGCCACCCGGGTTATCTATAACCTCCTACTCGCCTTCTACCAAAATGAAGAGTCGGTCAGACAGTAGAGAATACAAACAGTTATTTATTAGCAATACTCTGCAGAAGATGTCTGCTGAGGGACTGACCTCCCAACCGTCTGCAACGCATAACCATTCCTCCCAAGAACCTCCAACCACGCCCACAGTGGAAAGTTACCGGCTTAGGCCGAACATGAACAAAGGAGGCACAGAAGGATGGCCTACCACCTGCTAGATGGGTACACACTATCACAGTTTCAAGGTTGCCGTGCTGGATCTCAGCGTCTCCTAACATGGGAGCAGAGCTACACACGGATAGGCATGCGAGGGCAGAATGGCCTATTCATTAGTAAGTCAGAAGGCAACCTTGAACAGGAAAGAAAATTATAACTAAATACAGTGTTCTGCTAAGGCAAGCAATATGAATAATGAGGCTTAGTTCAGACACAGCCTATTAGGGATTACGAAATACAAAATGGAGTCACACTCGCTAACTGAAGCTTGCACATTGCAGGGCTAACTCAGTGGGTTGCATAACGTGAATACAAATGGTGCCTAATTTAGCTGCACACTGCTAACCTAATGCGAAATGGAACAAGTGTAAAACGAGAATGGGGTTTTTAAACCTAACATCAATTAACATAAGGGTTTCTGTTTCCATGGTGATCAAACCAGAAGACAATTCGGTACCATCTATCGCTCTAACAGGTTCAGGTACACCCTTCAGTCTACAAGGGATATCATGAATTCTGGCTAAATTGATGTCCATAAAATTACCAGTAGCCCCAAAGTCCAAGAGAAAAGGAAGCATGGTTCATTTGGTGTTGGAGATGATCAGTGTTACCGTAATAGTGAAGTGACGCGGTACTCTTGCTTCCCTCCCTTCTATACCAGGAGAGGCCTCTCTTCCCAAACTACTTCGTTCTGTGTGCACAGAAAAACCAACATGCTCCACAAAAGCTACAGATTTCTTGGAATAAAGACCCTTGGTTTTGACAAGGCCGTCACGGGCATAATGGCCTCCCTTGCCACATTATAAACAAAGGTTCAAGGCCCGTCTTTTCTCCTTCTCATTGTTGGTTAACAGGGCTCTGATACCCGTAGCTGCATAGGCTCTGGAGAAACACTAGATTTTTCCTCATCCTTCTTATTCCTTTGATGCATGAAAACCCGCAGGGAACCTGATTTACTCTTTTCCCCTCTTCGTTCCTTCAATCGGTGATCCCGTTTTACCACAAGATCAATGAAATCCACACAATCCTCTGGAGGGTCCACTACCTGGGTCAAAATATCTTTGAGATCGTCACCAAGCCCCTGATAAAACAAAGACGTTATTTTCTCCAGAGGCCAGTGTGTTTCATACACCAGTCGATTAAAACTAGGTATGTATGTCAATAAATCCTGTGTTCCTTGCCGTAGATTTGGGAGTTCTGTGTCACTTGCCTGCATAAAGGTATGTTTTATGAACAAAGCGATACCAAAGGGGATGATGGACGGAGCGTTTGAGTAAATGAAACACTCACCCCCAGTCAACTGATCTGGGTTTAATCCATCATCATTCTTTAGCTCACTCCACCACCCCAGTTCAGACATGGCCATATGCAAATCAGTCTGACCCTGTGCCTCATGGGAACAGTCCAGACCGAACTGCCAAGCCATGTCTTCCCTGGACCGGAAACAAGCATCCTGGGACCGGTTTCTGGCTAAAAGCCCTCATCAGCCAGGCTAGCTTGAATCCAGTGGCAAAGTGAGCAAGGGACCCACGTCTGGGCATACCCCTGCCTCAAACCGGTCCCAGGATGCTTGATTCCGGTCCAGGGAAGACATGGCTTGGCAGTTCGGTCTGGACTGTTCCCATGAGGCACAGGGTCAAGACTGATTTGCATATGGCTATGTCTGAACAGGGGTGGCGTGGTGAAGCAAAATAACGATGGATTAAACCCAGATCTGTGACTGGGGGTGAATGTTTGCCAATATGCAGCATTCCATCCATCATCTTGTGTGTTTTGCATGTTTTATGAACAAACACCACATTCAATCCTTAAATGCGGCAAGGTTATACAAAACAGGCTCGTCATTTTTGACTAATGGAATTGGCCAATTAGCAGCTGTGCACCGAGGTAGGAGATAATGAATGCAACCTTAGCAGCATCATCAGGAAAGGCAGTGGATTTTCAGAGGAAGTGAAGTTGCCATTGGTTCATAAATATTGCAAACTTACTACTGTCTCCGCTAAACCGTTCGGGTGATGCTAATGGGACAGATACAGGAGTACCCTCAGTCAGGTTCATAGGCAGATTTCCACTGCCAGCCTGAGCCTTGTGAGAATGAAAAGTTGCGGGTTGGAACACAGGGGCATGGGTTTTTTGGGATGGTTCCCGGTGTACGCTCCAGGGTTCTCCCCTAGTTTTGCGTGTATGTAGTTCTCCCTTCAATGCCTGATTCTCCTGTCTTAATTCATGAACCTCTGCCTGGATCACCGATAGAGCCAGCGCAAGGTCCTGCATAGTAGGCCCCACACCCTCATGTCTGGCCCCACACCCTCATGTCCGGCCCCACACCCTCATGTCCGGCCCCACACCCTCATGTCCAACCCCACACCCTCATGTCCAACCCCACACCCTCATGTCCGGCCCCACACCCTCATGTCCGGCCCCACACCTTCATGTCCAACCCCACACCCTCATGTCCGGCCCCACACCCTCATGTCCAACCCCACACCCTCATGTCCAACCCCACACCCTCATGTCCGGCCCCACACCCTCATGTCCGGCCCCACACCCTCATGTCCAACCCCACACCCTCATGTCCGGCCCCACACCCTCATGTCCTGCCCCACACCCTCATGTCCAACCCCACACCCTCATGTCCGGCCCCACACCCTCATGTCCAACCCCACACCCTCATGTCCGGCCCCACACCCTCATGTCCAACCCCACACCCTCATGTCCGGCCCCACACCCTCATGTCCGGCCCCATACCCTCATGTCCAACCCCACACCCTCATGTCCAACCCCACACCCTCATGTCCGGCCCCACACCCTCATGTCCGGCCCCACACCCTCATTACCAACCCCACACCCTCATTACCAACCCCACACCCTCATGTCCAACCCCACACCCTCATGTCCAACCCCACACCCTCATGTCCGGCCCCACACCCTCATGTCCAACCCCACACCCTCATGTCTGGCCCCACACCCTCATGTCCGGCCCCACACCCTCATGTCCGGCCCCACACCCTCATGTCCGGCCCCACACCCTCATGTCCAACCCCACACCCTCATGTCCAGCCCCACACCTTCATGTCCAACCCCACACCCTCATGTCCGGCCCCTACACTCATGTCCAACCCCACACCCTCATGTCCGGCCCCACACCCTCATGTCCGGCCCCACACCCTCATGTCCAACCCCACACCCTCATGTCCGGCCCCACACCCTCATGTCCAACCCCACACCCTCATGTCCGGCCCCACACCCTCATGTCCGGCCCCACACCCTCATTACCAACCCCACACCCTCATGTCCAACCCCACACCCTCATTTCCGGCCCCACACCCTCATGTCCGGCCCCACACCCTCATGTCCAACCCCACACCCTCATATCCGGCCCCACACCCTCATGTCCGGCCCCACACCCTCATGTCCAACCCCACACCCTCATGTCCAGCCCCACACCCTCATGTCCAACCCCACACCCTCATGTCCGGCCCCACACCCTCATGTCCAACCCCACACCCTCATGTCCGGCCCCACACCCTCATGTCCAACCCCACACCCTCATGTCCGGCCCCACACCCTCATGTCCAACCCCACACCCTCATGTCCGGCCCCACACCCTCATGTCCAACCCCACACCCTCATGTCCGGCCCCACACCCTCATGTCCAACCCCACACCCTCATGTCCGGCCCCACACCCTCATGTTCAACCCCACACCCTCATGTCCGGCCCCACACCCTCATGTCCAACCCCACACCCTCATGTCCGGCCCCACACCCTCATGTCCGCCCCACACCCTCATGTCCGGCCCCACACCCTCATGTCCGGCCCCACACCCTCATGTCCAACCCCACACCCTCATGTCCAACCCCACACCCTCATGTCCGGCCCCACACCCTCATGTCCGGCCCGACACCTTCATGTCCAACCCCACACCCTCATGTCCGGCCCCACACACTCATGTCCAACCCCACACCCTCATGTCCGGCCCACACCCTCATGTCCAACCCCACACCCTCATGTCAGGCCCCACACCCTCATGTCCGGCCCCACACCCTCATGTCCGGCCCCACACCCTCATGTCCGGCCCCACACCCTCATGTCCAACCCCACACCCTCATGTCCAACCCCACACCCTCATGTCTGGCCCCACACCCTCATGTCCGGCCCCACACCCTCATGTCCAACCCCACACCCTCATGTCCAACCCCACACCCTCATGTCCGGCCCCACACCCTCATGTCCGGCCCCACACCTTCATGTCCAACCCCACACCCTCATGTCCGGCCCCACACACTCATGTCCAACCCCACACCCTCATGTCCGGCCCCACACCCTCATGTCCGGCCCCACACCCTCATGTCCAACCCCACACCCTCATGTCCGGCCCCACACCCTCATGTCCAACCCCACACCCTCATGTCCGGCCCCACACCTCGTCCGGCCCCACACCTCATTACCAACCCCACACCCTCATGTCCAACCCCACACCCTCATGTCCAGCCCCACACCCTCATGTCCAGCCCCACACCCTCATGTCCAACCCCACACCCTCATGTCCGGCCCCACACCCTCATGTCCGGCCCCACACCCTCATGTCCAACCCCACACCCTCATGTCCGGCCCCACACCCTCATGTCCAACCCCACACCCTCATGTCCGGCCCCACACCCTCATGTCCAACCCCACACCCTCATGTCCGGCCCCACACCCTCATGTCCAACCCCACATCCTCATGTCCGGCCCCACACCCTCATGTCCGGCCCCACACCCTCATGTCCAACCCCACACCCTCATGTCCAACCCCACACCCTCATGTCCGGCCCCACACCCTCATGTCCGCCCACCCTCATACAACCCACACCTCGTCCAACCCACACCCTCATGTCGGCCCCACACCTCATGTCCGGCCCCACACCCTCATGTCCAACCCCACACCCTCATGTCCGGCCCCACACCCTCATGTCCGGCCCCACACCCTCATGTCCAACCCCACACCCTCATGTCCGGCCCCACACCCTCATGTCCGGCCCCACACCTTCATGTCCAACCCCACACCCTCATGTCCGGCCCCACACACTCATGTCCAACCCCACACCCTCATGTCCGGCCCCACACCCTCATGTCCGGCCCCACACCCTCATGTCCAACCCCACACCCTCATGTCCGGCCCCACACCCTCATGTCCGAGCCCCACACCCTCATGTCCAACCCCACACCCTCATGTCCGGCCCCACACCCTCATGTCCAACCCCACACCCTCATGTCCAACCCCACACCCTCATGTCCGGCCCCACACCCTCATGTCCGGCCCCACACCCTCATGTCCAACCCCACACCCTCATGTCCGGCCCCACACCCTCATGTCCGGCCCCACACCCTCATCTCCGGCCCCACACCCTCATGTCCAACCCCACACCCTCATGTCCAACCCCACACCCTCATGTCCGGCCCCACACCCTCATGTCCGGCCCCACACCTTCATGTCCAACCCCACACCCTCATGTCCGGCCCCACACCCTCATGTCCAACCCCACACCCTCATGTCCAACCCCACACCCTCATGTCCGGCCCCACACCCTCATGTCCGGCCCCACACCCTCATGTCCAACCCCACACCCTCATGTCCGGCCCCACACCCTCATGTCCTGCCCCACACCCTCATGTCCAACCCCACACCCTCATGTCCGGCCCCACACCCTCATGTCCAACCCCACACCCCTCATGTCCGGCCCCACACCCTCATGTCCAACCCCACACCCTCATGTCCGGCCCCACACCCTCATGTCCGGCCCCATACCCTCATGTCCAACCCCACACCCTCATGTCCAACCCCACACCCTCATGTCCGGCCCCACACCTCATGTCCGGCCCCACACCCTCATTACCAACCCCACACCCTCATTACCAACCCCACACCCTCATGTCCAACCCCACACCCTCATGTCCAACCCCACACCCTCATGTCCGGCCCCACACCCTCATGTCCAACCCCACACCCTCATGTCTGGCCCCACACCCTCATGTCCGGCCCCACACCCTCATGTCCGGCCCCACACCCTCATGTCCGGCCCCACACTCTCATGTCCAACCCCACACCCTCATGTCCGGCCCCACACCTTCATGTCCAACCCCACACCCTCATGTCCGGCCCCTCACACTCATGTCCAACCCCACACCCTCATGTCCGGCCCCACACCCTCATGTCCGGCCCCACACCCTCATGTCCAACCCCACACCCTCATGTCCGGCCCCACACCCTCATGTCCAACCCCACACCCTCATGTCCGGCCCCACACCCTCATGTCCGGCCCCACACCCTCATTACCAACCCCACACCCTCATGTCCAACCCCACACCCTCATTTCCGGCCCCACACCCTCATGTCCGGCCCCACACCCTCATGTCCAACCCCACACCCTCATATCCGGCCCCACACCCTCATGTCCGGCCCCACACCCTCATGTCCAACCCCACACCCTCATGTCCAGCCCCACACCCTCATGTCCAACCCCACACCCTCATGTCCGGCCCCACACCCTCATGTCCAACCCCACACCCTCATGTCCGGCCCCACACCCTCATGTCCAACCCCACACCCTCATGTCCGGCCCCACACCCTCATGTCCAACCCCACACCCTCATGTCCGGCCCCACACCCTCATGTCCAACCCCACACCCTCATGTCCGGCCCCACACCCTCATGTCCAACCCCACACCCTCATGTCCGGCCCCACACCCTCATGTCCAACCCCACACCCTCATGTCCGGCCCCACACCCTCATGTTCAACCCCACACCCTCATGTCCGGCCCCACACACTCATGTCCAACCCCACACCCTCATGTCCGGCCCCACACCCTCATGTCCGGCCCCACACCCTCATGTCCGGCCCCACACCCTCATGTCCAGCCCCACACCCTCATGTCCAACCCCACACCCTCATGTCCAACCCCACACCCTCATGTCCGGCCCCACACCCTCATGTCCGGCCCGACACCTTCATGTCCAACCCCACACCCTCATGTCCGGCCCCACACACTCATGTCCAACCCCACACCCTCATGTCCGGCCCCACACCCTCATGTCCAACCCCACACCCTCATGTCTGGCCCCACACCCTCATGTCCGGCCCCACACCCTCATGTCCGGCCCCACACCCTCATGTCCGGCCCCACACCCTCATGTCCAACCCCACACCCTCATGTCCGGCCCCACACACTCATGTCCAACCCCACACCCTCATGTCCAACCCCACACCCTCATTTCCGGCCCCACACCCTCATGTCCGGCCCCACACCCTCATGTCCAACCCCACACCCTCATATCCGGCCCCACACCCTCATGTCCGGCCCCACACCCTCATGTCCAACCCCACACCCTCATGTCCAGCCCCACACCCTCATGTCCAACCCCACACCCTCATGTCCGGCCCCACACCCTCATGTCCAACCCCACACCCTCATGTCCGGCCCCACACCCTCATGTCCAACCCCACACCCTCATGTCCGGCCCCACACCCTCATGTCCAACCCCACACCCTCATGTCCGGCCCCACACCCTCATGTCCAACCCCACACCCTCATGTCCGGCCCCACACCCTCATGTCCAACCCCACACCCTCATGTCCGGCCCCACACCCTCATGTTCAACCCCACACCCTCATGTCCGGCCCCACACCCTCATGTCCAACCCCACACCCTCATGTCCGGCCCCACACCCTCATGTCCGGCCCCACACCCTCATGTCCGGCCCCACACCCTCATGTCCGGCCCCACACCCTCATGTCCAACCCCACACCCTCATGTCCAACCCCACACCCTCATGTCCGGCCCCACACCCTCATGTCCGGCCCCACACCCTCATGTCCAACCCCACACCCTCATGTCCGGCCCCACACCCTCATGTCCGACCCCACACCCTCATGTCCGGCCCCACACCCTCATGTCCAACCCCACACCCTCATGTCCAACCCCACACCCTCATGTCCGGCCCCACACCCTCATGTCCGGCCCCACACCCTCATGTCCAACCCCACACCCTCATGTCCAACCCCACACCCTCATGTCCGGCCCCACACCCTCATGTCCAACCCCACACCACTCATGTCCAACCCCACACCCTCATGTCCGGCCCCACACCCTCATGTCCGGCCCCACACCCTCATGTCCAACCCCACACCCTCATGTCCGGCCCCACACCCTCATGTCCAACCCCACACCCTCATGTCCGGCCCCACACCCTCATGTCCGGCCCCACACCCTCATTACCAACCCCACACCCTCATGTCCAACCCCACACCCTCATGTCCAGCCCCACACCCTCATGTCCGGCCCCACACCCTCATGTCCAACCCCACACCCTCATGTCCGGCCCCACACCCTCATGTCCGGCCCCACACCCTCATGTCCAACCCCACACCCTCATGTCCGGCCCCACACCCTCATGTCCAACCCCACACCCTCATGTCCGGCCCCACACCCTCATGTCCAACCCCACATCCTCATGTCCGGCCCCACACCCTCATGTCCGGCCCCACACCCTCATGTCCAACCCCACACCCTCATGTCCAACCCCACACCCTCATGTCCGGCCCCACACCCTCATGTCCGGCCCCACACCCTCATTACCAACCCCACACCCTCATGTCCAACCCCACACCCTCATGTCCGGCCCCACACCCTCATGTCCGGCCCCACACCCTCATGTCCAACCCCACACCCTCATGTCCGGCCCCACACCCTCATGTCCGGCCCCACACCCTCATGTCCAACCCCACACCCTCATGTCCGGCCCCACACCCTCATGTCCGGCCCCACACCCTCATGTCCAACCCCACACCCTCATGTCCGGCCCCACACCCTCATGTCCAACCCCACACCCTCATGTCCGGCCCCACACCCGCATGTCCGGCCCCACACCCTCATGTCCAACCCCACACCCTCATGTCCAACCCCACACCCTCATGTCCGGCCCCACACCCTCATGTCCGGCCCCACACCCTCATTACCAACCCCACACCCTCATGTCCAACCCCACACCCTCATGTCCGGCCCCACACCCTCATGTCCGGCCCCACACCCTCATGTCCAACCCCACACCCTCATGTCCGGCCCCACACCCTCATGTCCGGCCCCACACCCTCATCTCCGGCCCCACACCCTCATGTCCAACCCCACACCCTCATGTCCAACCCCACACCCTCATGTCCGGCCCCACACCCTCATGTCCGGCCCCACACCTTCATGTCCAACCCCACACCCTCATGTCCGGCCCCACACCCTCATGTCCAACCCCACACCCTCATGTCCAACCCCACACCCTCATGTCCGGCCCCACACCCTCATGTCCGGCCCCACACCCTCATGTCCAACCCCACACCCTCATGTCCGGCCCCACACCCTCATGTCCAACCCCACACCTCATGTCCGGCCCCACACCCTCATGTCCAACCCCACACCCTCATGTCCGGCCCCACACCCTCATGTCCGGCCCCACACCCTCATGTCCAACCCCACACCCTCATGTCCAACCCCACACCCTCATGTCCGGCCCCACACCCTCATGTCCGGCCCCACACCCTCATTACCAACCCCACACCCTCATTACCAACCCCACACCCTCATGTCCAACCCCACACCCTCATATGTCCGGCCCCACACCCTCATGTCCAACCCCACACCCTCATGTCCGGCCCCACACCCTCATGTCCGGCCCCACACCCTCATGTCCGGCCCCACACCTTCATGTCCAACCCCACACCCTCATGTCCGGCCCCACACACTCATGTCCAACCCCACACCCTCATGTCCGGCCCCACACCCTCATGTCCGGCCCCACACCCTCATGTCCAACCCCACACCCTCATGTCCGGCCCCACACCCTCATGTCCGGCCCCACACCCTCATGTCCGAACCCCACACCCTCATGTCCAACCCCACACCCTCATTTCCGGCCCCACACCCTCATGTCCGGCCCCACACCCTCATGTCCAACCCCACACCCTCATGTCCGGCCCCACACCCTCATGTCCGGCCCCACACCCTCATGTCCAACCCCACACCCTCATGTCCGGCCCCACACCCTCATGTCCAACCCCACACCCTCATGTCCGGCCCCACACCCTCATGTCCAACCCCACACCCTCATGTCCGGCCCCACACCCTCATGTCCAACCCCACACCCTCATGTCCGGCCCCACACCCTCATGTCCAACCCCACACCCTCATGTCCGGCCCCACACCCTCATGTCCAACCCCACACCCTCATGTCCGGCCCCACACCCTCATGTCCAACCCCACACCCTCATGTCCGGCCCCACACCCTCATGTCCAACCCCACACCCTCATGTCCGGCCCCACACCCTCATGTCCAACCCCACACCCTCATGTCCGGCCCCACACCCTCATGTCCGGCCCCACACCCTCATGTCCAACCCCACACCCTCATGTCCGGCCCCACACACCTCATGTCCAACCCCACACCCTCATGTCCGGCCCCACACCCTCATGTCCGGCCCCACACCTCATGTCCAACCCCACACCCTCATGTCTGGCCCCACACCCTCATGTCCGGCCCCACACCCTCATGTCCGGCCCCACACCCTCATGTCCGGCCCCACACCCTCATGTCCAACCCCACACCCTCATGTCCAACCCCACACCCTCATGTCTGGCCCCACACCCTCATGTCCGGCCCCACACCCTCATGTCCAACCCCACACCCTCATGTCCAACCCCACACCCTCATGTCCGGCCCCACACCCTCATGTCCGGCCCCACACCTTCATGTCCAACCCCACACCCTCATGTCCGGCCCCACACACTCATGTCCAACCCCACACCCTCATGTCCGGCCCCACACCCTCATGTCCGGCCCCACACCCTCATGTCCAACCCCACACCCTCATGTCCGGCCCCACACCCTCATGTCCAACCCCACACCCTCATGTCCGGCCCCACACCCTCATGTCCGGCCCCACACCCTCATTACCAACCCCGCACCCTCATGTCCAACCCCACACCCTCATGTCCAGCCCCACACCCTCATGTCCGGCCCCACACCCTCATGTCCAACCCCACACCCTCATGTCCGGCCCCACACCCTCATGTCCGGCCCCACACCCTCATGTCCAACCCCACACCCTCATGTCCGGCCCCACACCCTCATGTCCAACCCCACACCCTCATGTCCGGCCCCACACCCTCATGTCCAACCCCACACCCTCATGTCCGGCCCCACACCCTCATGTCCAACCCCACACCCTCATGTCCGGCCCCACACCCTCATGTCCGGCCCCACACCCTCATGTCCAACCCCACACCCTCATGTCCAACCCCACACCCTCATGTCCGGCCCCACACCCTCATGTCCGGCCCCACACCCTCATTACCAACCCCACACCCTCATGTCCAACCCCACACCCTCATGTCCGGCCCCACACCCTCATGTCCGGCCCCACACCCTCATGTCCAACCCCACACCCTCATGTCCGGCCCCACACACTCATGTCCAACCCCACACCCTCATGTCCGGCCCCACACCCTCATGTCCGGCCCCACACCCTCATGTCCAACCCCACACCCTCATGTCCGGCCCCACACCCTCATGTCCGGCCCCACACCTTCATGTCCAACCCCACACCCTCATGTCCGGCCCCACACACTCATGTCCAACCCCACACCCTCATGTCCGGCCCCACACCCTCATGTCCGGCCCCACACCCTCATGTCCAACCCCACACCCTCATGTCCGGCCCCACACCCTCATGTCCGGCCCCACACCCTCATGTCCAACCCCACACCCTCATGTCCAACCCCACACCCTCATGTCCGGCCCCACACCCGCATGTCCGGCCCCACACCCTCATGTCCAACCCCACACCCTCATGTCCGGCCCCACACCCTCATGTCCAACCCCACACCCTCATGTCCGGCCCCACACCCTCATGTCCGGCCCCACACCCTCATGTCCAACCCCACACCCTCATGTCCGGCCCCACACCCTCATGTCCAACCCCACACCCTCATGTCCGGCCCCACACCCTCATGTCCAACCCCACACCCTCATGTCCGGCCCCACACCCTCATGTCCAACCCCACACCCTCATGTCCGGCCCCACACCCTCATGTCCGGCCCCACACCCTCATGTCCGGCCCCACACCCTCATGTCCGGCCCCACACCCTCATGTCCGTCCCCACACCCTCATGTCCAACCCCACACCCTCATGTCCGGCCCCACACCCTCATGTCCGGCCCCACACCTTCATGTCCAACCCCACACCCTCATGTCCGGCCCCACACACTCATGTCCAACCCCACACCCTCATGTCCGGCCCCACACCCTCATGTCCAACCCCACACCCTCATGTCTGGCCCCACACCCTCATGTCCGGCCCCACACCCTCATGTCCGGCCCCACACCCTCATGTCCGGCCCCACACCCTCATGTCCTCCCCCACACCCTCATGTCCGGCCCCACACCCTCATGTCCGGCCCCACACCTTCATGTCCAACCCCACACCCTCATGTCCGGCCCCACACACTAATGTCCAACCCCACACCCTCATGTCCGGCCCCAAACCCTCATGTCCGGCCCCACACCCTCATGTCCGGCCCCACACCCTCATGTCCGGCCCCACACCCTCATTACCAACCCCACACCCTCATGTCCAACCCCACACCCTCATGTCCGGCCCCACACCCTCATGTCCGGCCCCACACCTTCATGTCCAACCCCACACCCTCATGTCCGGCCCCACACACTCATGTCCAACCCCAAATCCTCATGTCCGGCCCCATACCCTCATGTCCGGCCCCACACCCTCATGTCCAACCCCACACCCTCATGTCCGGCCCCACACCCTCATGTCCAACCCCACACCCTCATGTCCGGCCCCACACCCTCATGTCCGGCCCCACACCCTCATGTCCAACCCCACACCCTCATGTCCGGCCCTACACCCTCATGTCCAACCCCACACCCTCATGTCCGGCCCCACACCCTCATGTCCAACCCCACACCCTCATGTCCGGCCCCACACCCTCATGTCCAACCCCACACCCTCATGTCCGGCCCCACACCCTCATGTCCGGCCCCACACCCTCATGTCCGGCCCCACACCCTCATGTCCGGCCCCACACCCTCATGTCCAACCCCACACCCTCATGTCCAACCCCACACCCTCATGTCCGGCCCCACACCCTCATGTCCGGCCCCACACCTTCATGTCCAACCCCACACCCTCATGTCCGGCCCCACACACTCATGTCCAACCCCACACCCTCATGTCCGGCCCCACACCCTCATGTCCAACCCCACACCCTCATGTCTGGCCCCACACCCTCATGTCCGGCCCCACACCCTCATGTCCGGCCCCACACCCTCATGTCTGGCCCCACACCCTCATGTCCAACCCCACACCCTCATGTCCGGCCCCACACCCTCATGTCCGGCCCCACACCTTCATGTCCAACCCCACACCCTCATGTCCGGCCCCACACACTAATGTCCAACCCCACACCCTCATGTCCGGCCCCACACCCTCATGTCCGGCCCCACACCCTCATGTCCGGCCCCACACCCTCATGTCCGGCCCCACACCCTCATGTCCAACCCCACACCCTCATGTCCGGCCCCACACCCTCATGTCCGGCCCCACACCCTCATTACCAACCCCACACCCTCATGTCCAACCCCACACCCTCATGTCCGGCCCCACACCCTCATGTCCGGCCCCACACCTTCATGTCCAACCCCACACCCTCATGTCCGGCCCCACACACTCATGTCCAACCCCACACCCTCATGTCCGGCCCCACACCCTCATGTCCGGCCCCACACCCTCATGTCCAACCCCACACCCTCATGTCCGGCCCCACACCCTCATGTCCAACCCCACACCCTCATGTCCGGCCCCACACCCTCATGTCCGGCCCCACACCCTCATTACCAACCCCACACCCTCATGTCCAACCCCACACCCTCATGTCCGGCCCCACACCCTCATGTCCGGCCCCACACCCTCATGTCCAACCCCACACCCTCATGTCCGGCCCCACACCCTCATGTCCGGCCCCACACCCTCATGTCCGGCCCCACACCCTCATGTCCAACCCCACACCCTCATGTCCGGCCCCACACCCTCATGTCCAACCCCACACCCTCATGTCCGGCCCCACACCCTCATGTCCAACCCCACACCCTCATGTCCGGCCCCACACCCTCATGTCCAACCCCACACCCTCATGTCCGGCCCCACACCCTCATGTCCGGCCCCACACCCTCATGTCCAACCCACACCCTCATGTCCAACCCCACACCCTCATGTCCGGCCCCACACCCTCATGTCCGGCCCCACACCTCATTACCAACCCCACACCCTCATTACCAACCCCACACTCTCATGTCCAACCCCACACCCTCATGTCCGGCCCCACACCCTCATGTCCGGCCCCACACCCTCATGTCCAACCCCACACCCTCATGTCCGGCCCCACACCCTCATGTCCGGCCCCACACCCTCATGTCCAACCCCACACCCTCATGTCCGGCCCCACACCCTCATGTCCAACCCCACACCCTCATGTCCGGCCCCACACCCTCATGTCCAACCCCACACCCTCATGTCCGGCCCCACACCCTCATGTCCAACCCCACACCCTCATGTCCGGCCCCACACCCTCATGTCCGGCCCCACACCCTCATGTCCGGCCCCACACCCTCATGTCCGGCCCCACACCCTCATGTCCAACCCCACACCCTCATGTCCAACCCCACACCCTCATGTCCGGCCCCACACCCTCATGTCCGGCCCGACACCTTCATGTCCAACCCCACACCCTCATGTCCGGCCCCACACACTCCTGTCCAACCCCACACCCTCATGTCCGGCCCCACACCCTCATGTCCAACCCCACACCCTCATGTCTGGCCCCACACCCTCATGTCCGGCCCCACACCCTCATGTCCGGCCCCACACCCTCATGTCCAACCCCACACCCTCATGTCCAACCCCACACCCTCATGTCCGGCCCCACACCTTCATGTCCAACCCCACACCCTCATGTCCGGCCCCACACACTCATGTCCAACCCCACACCCTCATGTCCGGCCCCACACCCTCATGTCCGGCCCCACACCCTCATGTCCAACCCCACACCCTCATGTCCGGCCCCACACCCTCATGTCCAGCCCCACACCCTCATGTCCGGCCCCACACCCTCATGTCCAACCCCACACCCTCATGTCCGGCCCCACACCCTCATGTCCAACCCCACACCCTCATGTCCGGCCCCACACCCTCATGTCCGGCCCCACACCCTGATGTCCAACCCCACACCCTCATGTCCAACCCCACACCCTCATGTCCGGCCCCACACCCTCATGTCCGGCCCCACACCTCATTACCAACCCCACACCCTCATTACCAACCCCACACTCTCATGTCCAACCCCACACCCTCATGTCCGGCCCCACACCCTCATGTCCGGCCCCACACCCTCATGTCCAACCCCACACCCTCATGTCCGGCCCCACACCCTCATGTCCGGCCCCACACCCTCATGTCCAACCCCACACCCTCATGTCCGGCCCCACACCCTCATGTCCAACCCCACACCCTCATGTCCGGCCCCACACCCTCATGTCCAACCCCTCACCCTCATGTCCGGCCCCACACCCTCATGTCCAACCCCACACCCTCATGTCCGGCCCCACACCCTCATGTCCGGCCCCACACCCTCATGTCCGGCCCCACACCCTCATGTCCGGCCCCACACCCTCATGTCCAACCCCACACCCTCATGTCCAACCCCACACCCTCATGTCCGGCCCCACACCCTCATGTCCGGCCCGACACCTTCATGTCCAACCCCACACCCTCATGTCCGGCCCCACACTCATGTCCAACCCCACACCCTCATGTCCGGCCCCACACCCTCATGTCCAACCCCACACCCTCATGTCTGGCCCCACACCCTCATGTCTGGCCCCACACCCTCATGTCCGGCCCCACACCCTCATGTCCGGCCCCACACCCTCATGTCCAACCCCACACCCTCATGTCCAACCCCACACCCTCATGTCCGGCCCCACACCTTCATGTCCAACCCCACACCCTCATGTCCGGCCCCACACACTCATGTCCAACCCCACACCCTCATGTCCGGCCCCACACCCTCATGTCCGGCCCCACACCCTCATGTCCAACCCCACACCCTCATGTCCGGCCCCACACCCTCATGTCCAACCCCACACCCTCATGTCCGGCCCCACACCCTCATGTCCGGCCCCACACCCTCATTACCAACCCCACACCCTCATGTCCAACCCCACACCCTCATTTCCGGCCCCACACCCTCATGTCCGGCCCCACACCCTCATGTCCAACCCCACACCCTCATGTCCGGCCCCACACCCTCATGTCCGGCCCCACACCCTCATGTCCAACCCCACACCCTCATGTCCAGCCCCACACCCTCATGTCCAACCCCACACCCTCATGTCCGGCCCCACACCCTCATGTCCAACCCCACACCCTCATGTCCGGCCCCACACCCTCATGTCCAACCCCTCACCCTCATGTCCAACCCCACACCCTCATGTCCGGCCCCACACCCTCATGTCCAACCCCACACCCTCATGTCCGGCCCCACACCCTCATGTCCGGCCCCACACCCTCATGTCCAACTCCACACCCTCATGTCCGGCCCCACACCCTCATGTCCAACCCCACTGGTCTGATCGGGGAGTCCTGCCTGGTCCATCTCGGCTCGGGCAGTATACATTTCGTGGGCTTGGTTTTCTGTTGCCAGGTCCACTCACCTGAAACCAGGTACTGCGGGAACGGAGATGATCCTTCCTCTCTCTGAGTGTTTAACCCTCCACGCTTAGTTAGTAAGACAGCTGTGAGCAGTAAAGGGGAAAGGGGGGAGGGGTGAAAAAACAAAGAAAAGATTCTGTGCCGCTCACTCACGGTGGGTGCCCAAGAAGCTGGGTATAGCTCTGTCTGGAATCCCTCAACTCAGGAAGGAATTTGCAGGAGAATATTCCTCTAAGGAAAAAAGAGGAAACTCACAGTACTAGGGACATACGTTCATATAAGGATTACAACCAATTGGCACATCAGATGCTATAGGAAACTAAATATCCCCACCACTCGCTCAAAAAAAACAATTATTCAAAAGGTGTAGATAAGCATAAAAAATAAACTCCCAATGTTCCAGAGGTAGTACTCCAAATAACTTCTCCTACTACCATCATAGGAGGACGTAAGAGTAACTCGACTCCTTAGCAGAGGAAGAAAAAAAGGCGACGGTAACTCGTGTATGATGAGAAGTAATAATGGCAAGGGTGACCAAAATGAAGGTAACACACAGGAGACACAATGATACTTCTTGAGGAAAGAGTACCATTCCAAACTATAATGAATCCATACCTTTGCTCCTCACACATCTCTCTCCAGCTATGATGTCTGTGTCCCTGTGTCAGCGGCTCATCTCTTGTATATAACGTGTGTCACACATCTCTCTTCAGCTATGATGTCTGTGTCTCTGTGTCAGCGGCTCATCTCTTGTATATAACGTGTGTCACACATCTCTCTTCAGCTATGATGTCTGTGTCTCTGTGTCAGCGGCTCATCTCTTGTATATAACGTGTGTCACACATCTCTCTTCAGCTATGATGTCTGTGTCTCTGTGTCAGCGGCTCATCTCTTGTATATAACGTGTGTCACACATCTCTCTTCAGCTATGATGTCTGTGTCTCTGTGTCAGCGGCTCATCTCTTGTATATAACGTGTGTCACACATCTCTCTTCAGCTATGATGTCTGTGTCTCTGTGTCAGCGGCTCATCTCTTGTATATAACGTGTGTCACACATCTCTCTTCAGCTATGATGTCTGTGTCTCTGTGTCAGCGGCTCATCTCTTGTATATAACGTGTGTCACACATCTCTCTTCAGCTATGATGTCTGTGTCTCTGTGTCAGCGGCTCATCTCTTGTATATAACGTGTGTCACACATCTCTCTTCAGCTATGATGTCTGTGTCTCTGTGTCAGCGGCTCATCTCTTGTATATAACGTGTGTCACACATCTCTCTTCAGCTATGATGTCTGTGTCTCTGTGTCAGCGGCTCATCTCTTGTATATAACGTGTGTCACACATCTCTCTTCAGCTATGATGTCTGTGTCTCTGTGTCAGCGGCTCATCTCTTGTATATAACGTGTGTCACACATCGCTCAGCAGGGTTTCCTCCGGCCCTCCAGGGCATGTTCTCACATGTAATAGGGCACACATTGAGGACGTCCCATCACTCCATATAAATGGTACCAAGGCAGGGGCGTACTCTCTGGCCACGCAGTACTCCCATCCCACCCCCTCTCCCTGCATCTCTCCACTCTTCCCACTGCCCTACTCTCTTCCAAGTTTCCAGAACCTCTCTAGAGTACACGGCATTGAGCGTCAAGTGGACTGGCTGTGGGGAGCTCGGTGCCATGTTCCCTCCTTCTTTCATTCTCTTCCCTACATGTACGCCCTAAGTTCCATGTTGAGGGTCTTCCACCTTCTGCAGGGCTCTAACACCTCATTTGAGCCACAGTCAGAGCAAGGTTAGAATGTATGGATACAACCTTGCTGCATTGGGAGTGGGAGCCTCTACTTCTCTTGCACTTCAAGCACATTCCTCCATCCTGCCCTTCTGTCCCGGACACTGTCTGTATTTATTAGAAACATAGGCGTCTGGGTGACACGGCGCACATGCACTCAGTAGACACAACTGGGAAGGCAATACAATGAGTTAATTGTAATATATTCGGGGTGCTCGGAGATGAAGAAAAGCCACCAAGTCTTCTTCAGTGGGAACAAAGTCCAAAACCCAAAGGAGAATCGTAAGCGCTCCCAAATATTCCGCGGGAAGCGCCTTTGTATTCAGTCTTCTGGCATCCTTCATTTGCATATAGTGCTCTGAAGTCTCGACGCTTTCTCCGCGCATTAGCCAACACGTGTTTCGTCTTACAAGGTTAATACAGCAGCAGACTTCATCAGGGCTAAAATGACAATTTATATACGTTTGAATGACATCATATTTAGTACAAGGTGAGCCGTCACCCAGGTCACTCTGACCATAATCACCTTAAATGAGTATTATCCAAATAGAACTAGAAAAGGAGGGGGAGGGGAGGCATAGTCAAGGCTTTCAGGACATCATAGTACTAGAAGTCAGTGGCTTGTGAGTACTCAAAGTGAAAGCATAAACAATAGTTATAAATGTTGATTAAGTGCTCAGGCAGAGATTGACACCCATCAATAAAATAAAAAGATAAAAAAAGTAAAGAAAGAAAAGAAAAGAAAGAAGAAAAAAGAAAAGAAAGCCAACAACCACCAACGTGTCAGGAGTAAGTTATGACACTTTGGGGTCCCCCAGCAGCATGTTGTCTATATAGTCAAAGCTCCCAACTCGCCTGAGTATATATATCGAGGTCTGTAAAGTATAAAGTAACTATGAGTCCATCTGAGCATTGCACCTTACTACTGTAGCAGACTCACAACATCTAACCAGTTACCCATATGTCTACGATATTCTGATAACTTTCATAAGGCTGGTGTGAGAACCACTGTGGACACAGAATAATGCTCACCCCACTATCCCTCACCGCGCGGCGCTTGCAAAACTGTAATATATGAGCCCAATCGACTTAACGTGATGTAACATCGAATTGTGCGGCACCACTTGACACAAAAGCTATTTCCCCAGTGCGACCACAGTCCCGTCTGCAGCGGACATCTCTGATACAAACCCTAGAGAGCTCAAATAAAACAGACCCCAAACAGGATTAATCCCACGGTAGACACGCGCCACCAAACAATGGGGGATATGTACAAGGAAGTGGCGAGCGTGTCGTTAGCCTCCTTGGCTTAACGCCGCGCACCTCCACTTCTGAAACGCAAGGCTGCGCCATATTTACAAGAATGTGGTACAGCCTTGCGTTTCTCCCTGCGCTGGCGTTAAGTTTAGCAACTTAGCGCCAACGCAGGCACCCTTGCACCAGAGTGCAAGGGTGTCTGCGTGCAGGGGAGGATTGGTTATGTGCAGGAAGGTGTCCCTTCCTGCACATAAACAATCCTAAAATGCAATTCTGTCACTTTCATGTGTGCTGCTTCGTGCAGCACACATGAAAGTGACAAAATGGCATTTTTTTAAAGGTTTGTTTATGTACAGGAAGGGACACCTTCCTGAACATAAACAAACCATGGCCCTTTGCTTTTTCCATGTGTGCTGCATAAGGCAGCACTCATGGAAAAAGCAAAAACGAGGAGAAATAATGCATTTCTCCTCGTTTCGCCAACTTAAGACCAGGATTTTCCTCGTCTTAATTTTGGCGCTGCCTCCTATGAACGCCACCCTTGTACATAGGGGGCAGCGTCAAATACAATGGGTGTTGCGGTGGAACGCCCACTGCAACACCCACTGCACGCCCCTTTCACGCTAACCATAGCATGAAAGGGGGCCTTATGTACAAGGCAGCGTTAAGCCACGTTAAGTGGCTCAACACTGCCTTGTACATATGGCGCAACCCCTATCACCACCACAATGCCAGTAAAAGTGACGTTGTGGTGGCGATAGGGGCTTGTACATATGCCCTAATGTATGCAACAAACACCCAGCCTGCACCCCACAGTCACGCTATCTTGGAATAGGGGAAAACTACAAGCAAAGACCGAAAAACTAGCACTCACGCCACGTGCTGTAATGAGTGATCAGAAACACGCTATATATAAATCGGCATGAGTAACCCACGCTCACTTCATCAGAATCCACTGTGTACTATTCTCGTGCCAATACCAGTAAGTAATTCTCAAAGTAAACTTCCCTTATTCCCGCATCAGACTCGTGCGGCTGGTAAATGCATAACAGCAACATTACCATTATCCCGGATTAAGCGCATCCGGTGGATTTATTTACAAACTTAAAATAAAGAATTGATTATACCACCCTCACAGGACTTCCTAGGTAGGTACACAAAAGTGTCAGCCTCCTGTATCTGGCCACAGCGGAGGACATCTACCCGTTTGGGGGTACTCGAGGGGGTAATCGCCCCAAGTAACTTTTTGAAATTGTCAAACAACAATCAGCGAAAGCGCCCAACCACCTCGACTCAGGAGACGGCTCGCCTTCATGCAACGAACTGGAGAAAACCAAACTCATCAGTATTGACCTTGAATCTAAGAAGGCCCTTCTTCCATCATACGAGATTGCGTCTCCTCCTGCTCTCTCTGAGAGGTTCGAGCCACTTAGTATTAGCACCAGGAACAAGGCCACCTGGTGTACGTTCACTCCCCTCAGTGAAAGAGACATTTACAAAACCCTTCTTAGTATCGACCCATCTAATCACTTCAGCGACCCGCTGCCATCGACTGTCTTCAAAGAAATCAAGGATGCCTTCATCCCCCTTTGGGCAAAGATTGTCAACGCTTCATTGTCACAAGGCACGATCCCCGAATGCCTAAAAGCAGCTCAGGTCTCACCAGTGGCGTCACTAGGGGGGTGCGGGGGGTGCGGACCGCACCGGGTGACACCATCACATGGGGTGACCCCTTTCCCAAATGAGACTATTTACTAAATAGTCTCATTTGGGAAAGGTGTCACCCCATCTGATGGTGTCATGGGGTAAGTCGTGAGGGGGTGACACCATGAGTTACCGAGTTACCGCACTGGGTGACACCAACCCTAGTGACGCCGCTGGGTCTCACCCATTCTTAAAAAAACTGATGCAGACAGATCTGATCTCAACAACTTTCGCCCCATCTCCAGCATCTCCACTCTGGCTAAGCTCCTTGAAAAATGCGTGCAATCGCAACTTTGCACTCACATAGAGAATTTCCAACTCCTGGATCAATATCAATCTGGTTTACGGAGTGGTCACAGCACTGAATCGGCGCTCACTCACATTATGGATGAAATTTTAAAAATGCTAGACCAACACGAATCCTGCCTCCTAATCCTCCTTGACCTTTCTTCTGCGTTCGACACTGTTAATCACGACAACCTCTTATCCATTCTGGAACACAGGATGGGCCTTTCCGGTCTGGTATTGCGATGGTTCTCGTCCTTCCTTCACAATAGATCCCAAAGAGTCAAGGTGAATCAATCCCTATCCCAGCCCTCTACAGTCTCCATGGGGGTCCCACAAGGGTCTGCCCTATCTCCTATACTCTTTAATATATTCTTGGAACCGCTAGCGAATGCACTAAACGCCATGAACATTCTTTTTCATATGTATGCGGATGACACGCAACTTTACCTGAAAATCACCCTCTCGGAAGACTTCACCTCACTCAACTCTACCCTGAAGAATACCCAAAACTGGCTAACTGAGAACCACCTCCTGCTCACCACCGCCAAAACAGAATTCCTTCTCATATCTTCTCCTAATCACACCCCCAAGATAGACCTCTGGATGAAACACCTCACTGCCTGCAACTGCTCTCCTCACATCATTGATTCAGCTAAATCTCTCGGAATCACCCTGGACATGCACTTGAACATGAAGAATCATATTAGTAAGATATGTAAGGGTGCTAACCACCAGATGAGGATTCTTAGAAATCTAAAACCATTCCTTCCTCAAGAGGACTTCAAGCAGGTGGTTCAAGCGCTTGTCTTGTCTTGCCGAGGCTAGACCATGGCAGCGCTACGCTCTGTGGCCTCCCCAAATATACCTTGGCCCCACTAAGGGCTTCCTTGAAGGCCGCTGCCAGATTGATTACCGGTACAAAAAGAAATGCTCACATCTCCCCAGCCCTAAGATCTCTAAACTGGTGACCCTACGAAGCAAGAATACAGCTAAAGATTGCCTGCTTGACTCACAAAGCCCTCCATTTCAAAACCCCCGGTTACCTGGCTCAAAAGCTAGAATTATCTGGAGGGGGTAGACCATCAAAAAGTGCAATCTCTCTCCTCTTGAAACCTCAGACTTTTCGCAAAAAGAGAACGAGGTACAGAGCTCGCCCTGAAGATCTGGAACTCTCTCCCACCGGAAGTCCACAGAATCTCCTCCACGGCTGCCTTCAAACATGAAGTAAAAATAGTCCTAATGAACAAGTTCCTGCCTTAAATGGTCATGGCTCGTCTGTTTTTCTCACCGCCCCTCTGACTACGTTCTTTATTGGTGTAACAACTGTGAAGCTCAGGGTTGTCTGATATACCTTATTAAGTAATGTTTGTTCTCCTCAAGTACGCTATGGTATTAGCTAAATATGATATTCTTTGTTACCCCCTTTGCCATTTTCCCTTTACTATTTCCTACCCTTCCAAAAATGTGAAGCGCCCGGATACCCTTCGGGGTCATGTTTGCGCTACACAAAACTTTATAAATAAATAAATAAGCTCAGAATTTCACCCCACGAGGACCGAGCCAGCGCTCTACAGTCGGGACGGACCTTCCAGCCGCCCAGGTTGAGTCGGGTATTAAGGTAACGCCATTAATAAACGGAGCAAGTGCAGTAAAATGCAAATAGTAAATAACGAACACGTTTGAAAGGACACAAATCTAAATTGTGGGCTAACATAAAAATTGCTGCATAGTCAAAATCCATTTGTGGTGACATGAAAGCAATGCGAACACAAGGAGATGATGAACGGAGCACCGAAACTTTTCAGACACTCACTCACCCCCAGTCACAGATCTGTAATCGCCAACAACACAGTGAGATGGAATGAAGTTGTGTAGCCAAATGCACAATAATATCTAATACTCAAGGGCAGGTCTGAAACCATCTATAAATAAAAGTATAGGCAAAACGTATGTAAAAAAAATCAACAGTTAGTATACTGTGCTCCTGTCTTAACCATATTCTTATCTAGGAGAGTATGTAGTACAATAAAATACCAATACGTCAAGATTAGTAGCCTTAGGTCTAAACATATAGTGCCGATACCGCTGCCAGTTACGCTAATCCTGGAAAATTCTAAGGTTCACCAATTCAATTGTAATTCAACACCTACATAGTTGCGCACTAATCACAATAACCCTGTTGGCTAATGTGTAGAGAAAACGTCACGACTTCAGATCACTAGATGCAAATAAAGAATATCAAAAGACTGTCTGCGCACACCTTGCTTCAGTGGTCGTCCGTCCCACAGGATCTCCAGAAAGTGGAAGCCCAGAGTACTTGACTTTTACCATCTCCTGCTTGAGACTTACTGCCTGCCTCCCCCCTTCTGTTTTATCTCTAGGGAGGATCTGGTTGGACAACGTCATATGTGGTGGCAGCGAGAAGAGCATTACGGACTGCAACTCCCGCGGTTGGGGCAACAGCGACTGCACGCACGAGGAGGACGCTGGGGTGGTCTGCAAGGACGAGCGGATCCCGGACTTTGTGGAGCCAAACACCATTGAGGTAGGAAGCGCTTGACTATGCTTGACTTAGCTCGACTATGCTTGGCTTCGCTCGACTATGCTTTGCTTCACTCAACTATGCTTGGCTTCACTCGCCTGTACTTGGCTTCACTCATCAATGCTTGGCTTCACTCGCCTATGCTTGGCTTCGCTCGACTATGCTTGGCTTCGCTCACCTTATTTTATTTTATTTATTTAAAAAGTTTTGTATAGCGCGAACAAGACCCCGAAGGGTATCAGAGCGCTTCACAATAATGGAAGGGGAGAACAAGGTAAAGGGGAACATTGTAGAGGGAGTAAGAGAGGATAACATAATGAACTAATACAAATGTACAAGGATGCGCAACACACGTTACTTGGTACGGTAAAGGTAGACAATCCTGGGAATTACAGTTGTTAGGAAGAAAAAAAAAGGACATTTAGAAAACAGACGAACAATTGTCATTTAAGGCAGGAACTTGTCCATTAGGATTATTTTTACTTCATGTTTGAAAGCAGCCGTGTAGGGGATTCTGCTCATTTCTGGAGGGAGCGAGTTCCAGATCTTCGGTGCCGAGCCAAAGAAGGCTCGGAGCCTTGTTCTCTTTTTGCGAAAGGTCTGAGGTTTCAGTAGTAGAGAATTTGCACTTCTTAAAGGTCTGCCCCCTATGCTCGGCTTCGCTCGACTATGCTCGGCTTCACTCGCCTATGCTCGGCTTCACTCGACTATGCTCGGCTTCACTCGACTATGCTTGGCTTCACTCGACTATGCTTGGCTTCGCTCGACTATGCTTGGCTTCACTCGACTATGCTTGGCTTCGCTCACCTATGCTTGGCTTCGCTCGACTATGCTTGGCTTCGCTCGACTATGCTTGGCTTCGCTCGACTATGCTTGGCTTCGCTTGCCTATGCTTGGCTTCGCTCGACTATGCTTGGCTTCGCTCGACAAATGCTTGGCTTCGGTTGACTATGCTCGGCTTCGCTCGCCTGTGCTTGGCTTCGCTCGCCAATGTTTAGCTTCGCTCACCTTTGCTTGGCTTTGCTCGCCTATGCTTGGCTTCGCTCGCCTATGCTCAGCTTCGGTCGATTATGCTTGGCTTCGGTCGACAATGCTTGGCTTCACTCACCTATGCTTGGCTTCGCTCTCCTATGCTTGCCTCCACTCGACTATTCTTGGCTTCGCTCGACTATGCTTGACTTCACTCGACTATGCTTGGCTTCGCTTGACAATGCTCGGCTTAGCTCGACTATGCTTGGCTTCGCTCGCCTATGCTTGGCTTCGCTCCACTGTGCTCGGCTTCACTCGCCTATGCTCGGCTTCGCTCGCCTATGCTTGGCTTCGCTTGCCTATGCTTGGCTTCGCTCGACTATGCTTTGCTTCGCTTGACAATGCTTGGCTTCGCTCGACTATGCTCGGCTTCACTCGCCTATGCTTGGCTTCGATCGACTATGCTTGGCTTCACTTGATTGAAAGGGAGCAGGTCAATGACGCAACTGGTCAAATAGCCAGATCCTGTCCCATGAGTAGGATCCCAAGGAGCGCAAGTAGGTCACAGCTGGTCAAGAAGCCAGATCCCGTCCCATGAGTAGGATCCTAAGGAGCGTGAGTAGGTCACAGCTGGTCCAGCAGCTGGATCCCATCCTATGAGTAGAATCCCAAGGAGCGCAAGTAGGTCACAGCTGGTCAAGAAGCCAGATCCCGTCCCATGAGTAGGATCCTAAGGAGCGCGAGTAGGTCACAGTTGGTCAAGCAGACGAATCCCGTCCCATGAGTAGGATTCCAAGGAGCACGAGTAGATCACAGCTGGTCAAGCAGGCAGATCCCATCCCATGTGTAGGATCCCAAGGAGTGCGAGTAGATCACATCTGGTCAAGCAGCCAGATCCCATCCAATGAATAGGATCCCAAGGAGTGTGAGTAGGTCACTGCTGGTCAAGAAGCCAGATCCCATCCCATGAGTAGGATCCAAAGGTGCGCAAGTAGGTCACAGCTGGTCAAGCAGCCAGATCCCGTCCCATGAGTAGGATCTCATGGTGTTCGAGGAGGTCGCAGCTGGTGAAACAGCCAGATCCTGTCCCATGAGTAGGATCCCAAAGAGCTTGAGTAGATCACAGCTAGCCAAACAGCCAGATCCTGTCCCATGAGTAGGATCCCAAGGTGCGCAAGTAGGTCACAGCTGGTCAAGCAGGCAGATCCCATCTGATGAGGAGGATCTCTCAGAGTGCGAGTAGGTTGGAGCTGGTGAAACAGCTAGATCCTGTCCCATGAGTAGAATCCCAAAGAGTGTGAGTAGATCACAGCTAGTCAAATAGCCAGATCCTGTACCATGAGTAGGATCCCAAAGAGTGTGAGTAGGTCACAGCTGGTCAAACAGCCAGATCCCATCCCATGAGTAGGATCCCAAGGTGTGCAAGTAGGTCACAGCTGGTCAAGCAGCCAGATCCCGTCCCATGAGTAGGATCTCATGGAGTGCGAGTATGTCAGAGCTGGTCAAGCAGCCAGATCCCGTCCCAGGAGTAGGATCCCAAGGAGTGCGAGTAGGTTACAGCTGGTCAAGCAGGCAGATCCCATCCCATGAGTAGGATCCCAAGGTGCGCAAGTAGGTCACAGCTGGTCAAGCAGCCAGATCCCGTCCCATGAGTAGGATTCCAAGGAGTGCGAGTAGGTCACAGCTGGTCAAGCAGGCAGATCCCGTCTGATGAGTAGAATCCCAAGGAGCGTGAGTAGATCACAGCTGGTCAAGCAGCCAGATCCTGTCCCACGTGTAGGATCCCAAGGAGTGTGAGTAGATCACAGCTGGTCAAGCAGCCAGATCTGTCCCATGTGTAGGATCCCAAGGAGTGTGAGTAGATCACATCTGGTAAAGCAGCCAGATCCCATCCAATGAATAGGATCCTAAGGAGTGTGAGTAGGTCACAGCTGGTCAAACAGCCAGATCCCATCCCATGAGTAGGATCCCAAAGAGCGTGAGTAGATCACAGCTGGTGAAACAGCCAGATCCTGTACCATGAGTAGGATCCCAAGGAGCGTGAGTAGATCACAGCTGGTGAAACAGCCAGATCCTGTCCATGAGTAGGATCCCAAGGAGTGTGAGTAGGTCACAGCTGGTCAAACAGGCAGATCCCATCCCATGAGTAGGATCTCATGGAGGGCGAGTAGGTCAGAACTGGTGAAACAACCAGATCCCATCCCATGAGTAGGATCCCAAGGAGTGCAAGTAGGTTACAGCTGGTCATAAAGCCAGATCCTGTCCATGAGTAGGATCCCAAGGTGCGCAAGTAGGTCACAGCTGGTCAAAAAGCCAGATCTTGTCCATGAGTAGGATCCCAAGGAGCGTGAGTAGATCACAGCTGGTGAAACAGCTAGATCCTGTCCATGAGTAGGATCCCAAGGAGTGCGAGTAGGTCACAGCTGGTCAAGCAGGCAGATCCCATCCTATGAGTAGGATCCCAAGGAGCGTGAGTGGATCACAGCTGGTCAAGCAGCCCGATCCCGTCCCATGAGTAGGATCCCAAGGAGCGTGAGTAGGTCACAGCTGGTCCAGCTGCCAGATCCCGTCCCATGAGTAGGATCCCAAGGAGCGTGAGTAGGTCACAGCTGGTCAAGCTGCCAGATCCGATCCCATGAGTAGGATCCCAAGGAGCGTGAGTAGGTCACAGCTGGTCAAGCAGCCAGATCCCATCCCATGAGTAGGATCCCAAGGTGTGTGAGTAGGTCACAGCTGGTCTAGCAGCCAGATCCCATCCCATGAATAGGATCCCAAGGAGTGTGAGTAGGTCACAGCTGGTCAAGCAGGCAGATCTCGTCCCATGAGTAGGATCCCAAGGAGCGTGAGTAGGTCACAGCTGGTCAAGCTACCAGATCCCGTCCCATTAGTAGGATCCCAAGGAGCGTGAGTAGGTCACAGCTGGTCAAGCTGCCAGATCCCATCTGATGAGTAGGATCCCAAGGAGCGCGAGTAGGTCACAGCTGGTCAAGCAGGCAGATCCCATCCCAAGAGTAGGATCCAAAGGAGTGTGAGTAGGTCACAGCTGGTCAAGCTGCCAGATCCCGCCCCCTGAATAGGATCCTAAGGAGTGTGAGAAGGTCACAGCTGGTCTAGCAGCTAGGGTACGTTCCATGTTTAGAGATCAGCCCACTCGAGAAGGACCTGAAGAAGCCGGAGCAGGCCACCGCTGGTCAAAACACACAGATTTTGTCCTTGCCCAGGGTGCACAATGGGTGGGTGTTACTCAATTTTACAATTAAACACCGTCTGTAACTTAAACGTGTCAGCTCGGACTCACTGATCTGTGGGGAAGTGGGTTTATTCTGCCCTAGAGCTTGTGCCACTTAGGAGTCCACTACTGGGTGTGAAAGAGGAGATGTGAGGGCAGAGGGGCTCTCTCCAGTCCATTAATAGATGACTTCCAGTGAGCTCAGAATCTGGGTCCCAACGAGGAGGTTCAAACATCTCACACAAAACACACAATTTTTTTTTTGTTGAAAAATCTAAGCAAACGCTGTTAGGGTGTTTGCTGAGCTGCCTTTTCCTGCTGTTCTTGACTCCTCAAGTGTTGAGATCTTCACTGTTGGTGAACCTGCCTCGGTGGAGGGTCAGTGATCCAGCCCTAGGGTGGAAGGGGGCTGCTGGGTCACAAGGGCGGTCTCAGGGATAGGAAACCACCACACTCACTGGGTCTTCCACTGGTCGAATATCGGGTGGCGGGCGAGAAGGACTATCCAAGCGTTGCTCATGACCCCCCCTTCTTGTTGCAGACTGAAGTGAATCAGGTGGAGGAGATGCGGTTGCGGCCGGTGGTCGCCAGCGCCAAGAAGAGGCTACCCGTCACTGAGGGCATTGTGGAGGTCCGCTACAAAGATGGCTGGGCGCAGATCTGCGATGAGGGCTGGAACCACAAGAACAGCCGAGTGATCTGTGGCATGATGGGGTTCCCCTCCGAACGGAAGGTCAACAAGAACTTCTACAAGTAAGGGGAAGGTGCGCTGAGGGCAGGGTTTGTCTCAAGTTGTGGTGGGGGGCACAGGTGTGCAAGGGGTACAGGTTCTAACCGGCCAGCTCACCCTGAATCCAGCCCCTTCTGAAGCTGGGGGTAACAGCTTGCCATATGGCAGGTCTAAGTGTGCAGGTGCTCATTGGTCTGTGGTGTCCATGGCAATGCTGCAGGCACAGGACGCGTCTCCCTCCTCCAGCACCACGTGTGCTCTGTGCACCTCATCACAACACACCTTCTCTTGGACTTGCAGACCTCCTCAGTGGATGCAGGAGGGTCAGTGTCCGCCTCTTGGACTTGCAGACCTCCTCAGTGGATACAGGAGGGTCAGTGTCCGCCTCTTGGACTTGCAGACCTCCTCAGTGGATGCAGGAGGGTCAGTGTCCGCCTCTTGGACGATGGTGACCTTTCTTGAAACGCCATTGGTTGACACACATGGTTATTATTGATCGAGTTACTGGTTTTCGTACCAACGAGGGTGCACCAGATCGCTGCGGAACAAACGATGGTAGAGGGTGTTACAGTCTATCTGACGGTGGTTCTTTCAGTTACCAGATGTTATGCACTGTCGCTCTTCCTCTTCTGTGCGGTGCTAGAACGGAAAGATGCACTTCTCGAGATTTAGCCACTGGGACAACTAGTTGCCCGTTACCCCCGTCCGTTTCAGTTCCCTCCTGCCCCCATGATTGTGGTACTGGGCACATGTTTGTAGACCTGTAGGGACGGAGTTTCTGTTGGGTCTGTGTCCCACTCTCTGTGCCCTTTTATTACTCATAGGGGCAAACTTTGGTTCACTAATGCAACTTTTTTTTGCAGTTTTATATAGCACAAACTCGATCCGAAGGTATTAGCGGGCTTTGCATGAGCACCACTTACCTTACACAAGGTAACATTCATGTTTTTGTTTTTAGACACAGAGGGATTAAGGGGCAGATTTACTAACAAGTCACGCAACGCAGCAAGAAAATGTAATGCGCGCCTTTGCGTGACAGGAGAGAGCAGGAGTGCTAGTAAGATATTACACACTCCTGCTCTCTCCCTCCGCTGGCACACTGAGTGCACCCTAGCGCCAACGCAGGCCCCCTTGCACCAAGGTGCAAGGATGTCTGCGTTACAAGCAATATTGTTTTTGTGCAGGTAGGGGCCCTTTCCTGCACAAGAATAGTCCTCTAAGGCGTTTTCCTCTATTTGTGCTGCAGAAGGCAGCACACATAGAATGAGGAAGTAACGAGGAGAAATAAATATATTACTCCTCATTACGTCACGCCTGCGAAGGCGTAGCATTTTGATGCATTCCCAGGTTTACTAGTGTTAGTAAATCTGGTAAACCATGGTTGGATGTGTGGGAACTCCCAGGGTCCACCCACGGGACGCCTTCTCAGGGCAGGGTAACGCATGGCAGCGACTTGCACTACTTCAGATGACCTCGGCCACGTGACCTAGGCCACGTAGAGCCACACATGGTGGCTTCGCAAATCTCACTGAAGCCCTGGTGTTGCCGTGCGCCATGCGGCGAGACAAGGGCGCCGTGAATCTGGGCCAAAGTGATTTTCCCAGAATCACAGGATGTTGAGCTGACGCAGAGACTCGAACCTGGTTCCCCTGTTCCAAAGTCGGCAGCTCTGGCCTTAAGGCCACATCCTCTCCCACTAGAGAGCTGATGGTGTCAACTAGTTTTAACACTAAACTTACTGGTGTTTGAAAGCTGCTAGACGGGTGACGTAGGAAGTCTGCAGGGCTAGGTTTTTTAATTGTCTTTATGGGCACTTCAATAATTCTGCATGCGCCTGCACGGGTGTGGCCTGGTCAGTGAGATTGGGGGCCGGTGAGCTTCAGGGTTTCCGACAATCACGCTGACATATAATGTTCAAATACATTATATGACAAGGAGGGTACATGAGAGGGACTTATGGGGTAGTGGAAAGGGAGAGGATTGTGGATTGGTACGGTTAATAAGTAACAGAAAACACCATATTTTGTAAAAATAACCAACATTTTTGAAGATTTTCCAAACAGGGAGAGTGTGTGCGCATCTTTGTGTGGATGTAAAAATCTCTGCCGAAACCCGACAGACACCTCACCATACCTGTCTGAAAGCACTTGTACCCAACTATTTATCAGAAAATACATTTATGAGGGGGGTGTAACTCCCAAACACCCCCCTGAAGCTACGCCCCTGTGTGCGTGTTCCGTGTCCCCGGTACGTGTGTGCAAAATGCAGCCACATACTTTTGAGAAAACTCCATAATGGAAAACCTCAGATTGACAATCCCGTTCTTGTGGAGAAAAAAAAAAATCGAGAAATCCTTAATTAAGGATAATTCCTTTCCACGAAGCTGTTAAGATTTTTGGGTTAGTGATAGAATTAGGGGCCTGAAAAATAAAAACATAATTTTAAAACAAAAGTCGTACAATTGACAAAAACATAAAGAAGACTGAGATCAAAGAATTCAACAAAAACAGGAAAGTGGTTTGTGAGAACAAATAATTCAACAAACACAGGAAAGTGGTTTGTGAGAACAAATAATTCAACAAAAACAGGAAAGTGGTTTGCTGACTTAGACACAGCGCGTGTTGTGGCCATCTTATCTTTATTGTGGACTCGCTACAGATACCCCAGAAGCCTGTCAGAGGCAGTATTGTATACAATAATGCACACAGTCAACCCTGCTCATGATTCAATGGCTTTCTTGTCAATCTCAGTTCCTTGCTTATTACTGGTGGCTTTCCTCCCTAGTCTCTTCCCTGGAGGATAGCTTCTTTAACCTTGATTTTCATTGGCTAGGGTCTCGCCTCTCTTGCTGATGTCATGGAACATATTTTGCTGTATTTTTTTTTATTTGGTTATTTGTCTAGCACTCCCTGGAGGTGCATATCTTGGTTTTCAGCGCGTGCTCGCCTTCTTCTCTGTAACCCGCATGACTTACCCGTGCTCCCCTCCCAACGCTGGCCAGTGACGCGCCAGGCGCAGGATGGTGTCTTCATGATGCCCTGGTTGTTTGGTTTACCTTGTCTCTCCCCTAAAACCCTCCGTCCCATGCTCCTCCACTGCACGCAAGGCGACGGAGATGCTGTGGACATTGCGAATCCGACAAAAAGCTTATAACAAGCATTGGCATAGCCAATAGGTCTCGCCTTTGGGGCCTTATAAGTGTTTAGCCAGAGCTATTGACTTTGCCAATGTCTTCAAGCTGTGCTGTAGAGAAGTGTGGCTGCTGTGCGGCATGCTGAAAAGTTATAATAAAAAAGTGTCAGAAGCATTTTTGTTACTTTATATATGACCAAGAAGGCATTATGTAAAACTGAACGACCATATTAAAAAAAAGTATTTACAATAAAAATTTTCCTCAGTTTTCTTTTGTTCTTGCAATGCTGGCAACTTGTTTCTGCCTATTGCAATGGTTGTTTGTTAAAGCTTTTTTTTCGAGGGGGCATAAACAATCGGAGGGTGAAGGTTGGGAACTAGTACCTGTATTATAACACTAGCAGCGGCCAGACGCTAGGGGAGAATCAACAGATGCCAGATTCCGAGAGCAGGCTGAGGTGGTGCTGAGTGATGCTGAGGTGGTAGTGGTGGTGGTGGTGGTGGTGGTGACTGTTGCGGAGACGATGCTGAGGTGATGCTGAATGATACTCAGGTGTTGCTGAGTGATGCTGTGGTGGCGCTGAGTGATATTGTCTTGGCGCTGAGTGATGCTGTGGTGGTGCTGAGTGATATTGTCTTGGCGCTGAGTGATGCTGTGGCGGCGCTGAGTGATGCTGTGGCGGCGCTGAGTGATGCTGTTGCGGCGCTGAGTGATGCTGTGGCGGCGCTGAGTGATGCTGTGGTGGCCCTGAGTGATGCTGTGGCGGTGCTGAGCGATGCTGTAGCGGCGCTGAGCGATGCTGTGGTGGCACTGAGCGATGCTGTGGTGGCGCTGAGCGATGCTGTGGTGGCCCTGAGCGATGCTGTGGTGGCGATGAGCAATGCCGTGGTGGCGCTGAGTGATGCTGTGGTGGCGTTGAGTGATGCTGTGGTGGCGTTGAGTGATGCTGTGGTTGCGTTGAGTGATGCTGTGATGGCGTTGAGTGATGCTGTGATGGCGTTGAGAGATGCTGTGCTGGCTCTGATTGATGCTGTGCTGGCTCTGATTGATGCTGTGCTGGCTCTGATTGATGCTGCGGTTGTGCTGAGTGATGCTATGGTTGCACTGAGTGATGCTGTGGTTGCACTGAGTGATGCTATGGTTGCACTGAGTGATGCTGTGGTTGCACTGAGTGATGCTGTGATGGCGTTGAGTGATGCTGTGATGGCGTTGAGGGATGCTGTGATGGCGTTGAGTGATGCTGTGATGGCGTTGAGTGATGCTGTGATGGCGTTGAGTGATGCTGTGATGGCGTTGAGTGATGCTGTGATGGCGTTGAGGGATGCTGTGATGGCGTTGAGTGATGCTGTGATGGCGTTGAGTGATGCTGTGATGGCGTTGAGTGATGCTGTGATGGCGTTGAGTGATGCTGTGATGGCGTTGAGTGATGCTGTGATGGCGTTGAGTGATGCTGTGCTGGCTCTGATTGATGCTGGTGCGATCGATGTAAAAACAGAGCTCTCTCATGGGGTCCAAACGATGGAGTCTGTCCTTCTCTTTCAAGGTATGGGGTGGTGCAAAGAATGCCGGAAGGGCGATAGCCTGCCCAGCGTGAAAAGCTGTTACCACTTTCATTAGAAAGGAAACCTCGGACCCTCAACACCAGCTTATCTGGGAAGAATGTTGTATAAAGCGACTGTCCAGAAAGAGCCTGCAGCTCGCACACACACCGAGCGGACGTTATGGCAATCAGAAAGGCTGTTTTCAAGGTCAACAGGAGCAATGGACAACTGTGCATTGGCTCAAAAACTGCACCGCATCCAGAATGGCTTTGAAGCACGGGAGCGTCTGGAGTCAGGTGTGACTTCCACACATTGATAGTGAACCCCAACAATGTCAGGAGGTTTGCAGTCGTCCGGAGGGGGTCTATGACTGCCTGGGGTGAGCCCGCCTTCAACAGCCAGTTGTCACGGTAGAGGGGGGACTGGGACCCCTGGTGAGGGAAGGAAGCGTGGACTCAGAGTAATGAATATTGGACATGTGGACCAAGCTCAACCCCACACACACACATACCCCCCCCACACACACATACACACATACCCCCCTCACACCCCCTCAATCGAGGTAGGACAGATCAGAAAAGTACAGGATGGCTGAGGCCTGTGCAGAGAAGGGTGATATAGAAAACAGTCGGTCCTAGACTTATTTATCATACAGTCAAGTTGTAGTTGCGTTTATGGTTCGAAAAACACATTAGAAATGCATATGATTGGCATAAAGTCACAAGTACATACAAAATTCTCAAATATGCGCTCCCTCAAATAACGATGGCACCCATTATTTATGCAAAAGTGACCGTTTTATTCTTATTTCACAGACACTTCACGGTAAACAAATCACCATATTCAACTAACAGGATGAAAGGTTGCTCCAAGGGGGAGTGAAAAAGAAGCGTGCTCATGTGTAAGACAGATAAGATGAAAAGGAAGGGAACCAAAGTCAGGGGACATCCAAAGGAGAGTAAATTGCAATGATTATACATCATGAAGAACTGGTTATAGTTAACAGTGAAACCAGATAATCCGGGCCTGCCCCTCACGGGTCATCCTTATAGTCGTTTATGATTTATTCAAAGAAAATGCACAGAGAGATCTCATCTGTGGGTCGGGCAGGGTAGGGGTGGTACCGGGTACAGGCCCACTTGGGAAAGAATGTCGACCAGTTGAATACGGCATGGATCCCCGGGCTGCTCGCAGTGGTGGCTGGTGACATTTGAAAGTGGTGAGGCGTAAAAGTTCGGGATCAGTGACCTGTAGCAAGCGAGTGTAGCGAGCAGGCCCGACTGTCATAAGAGGGGATTGGGGGTCCTCCCCGGAGAAAATTTTGAAAAAAAGAGTGGGCAAATGGTGCATTTTCAAGCAAATTTGAGAAAGCAAGAAAGTTAATAAGGCAATTGTGAAAGTGTAGTTATGACATCAATAAAGAGATTTCATATGATAATGACGTACATAGCTGCTTATCGGGTATAACCACAGAACTTGATGACTGACTTTGAGATAAGAATGCTGAGTTCCTCACAGATCTCCTTGATTACTGATGCACCTTTACAAATGAAACACTTCCTACCACTTGCAACTCTCTATCCTCCCTGTCACTTGTGACTCTTTTCTTAGTAGACACCACAGTATTGCACAAGACAAAAATATAATCATGCCCGATAGATTGAGCTACTCGTCGCATTGATCATTCTTTTTACTCCACTCAACTCTCTCCCGACCAGCTGTTCCCACAGGAGCTGATGGCGGATTTGGATTCTGCGCTCGAGCTGCTGGATATGTTTTCACCTTAGAGGTTCTTCTGCCTGCTATCTACAAACCCTTATGGTGTCAATGTATAGTTCAGGTATGAAACTAACACCTCGATCCATTTGTGATACGCAGACAAATGCCAGGGGGGGGCAGATTCTAGGCACAGTAACCAGTAAGACATGCATAGATCATATCATGCATAGATCATATCATGCATAGATCATATCATGCATAGATCATATCATGCATAGATCATATCATGCATAGATCATATAATTACCAAGAGAATACCCAGTGTCTACCGCGTCAGATGCAGGGACACTGACTCCACCCAATGACAATGGCACAAAATAACTGCTGTCGCCTGCAGCAAACCTCGAAAGACTGCGTTAACATGTGCGAAAGCTCTGCTGTGCCATACGTGATTCTGTCTTCCGTTCTCGATAACAGGTCTCTCACACCCCAGTCACCTGGGTTACCCCACTGTTATCTCCCTGTGGTGTTAGGAGGAGAGACAGACGTTTGGCATCACGGCCCCCGCAGGTGGCTGAGCCATGTTTTGCTTGAGGACGGTCATTGCTTTGCATGTTGATGTTAATTGACCTCTGGAGGTGTGGGGGGTTCCACGTCCCCGCGCAGACACCCCCACCCATTTTGACAGTCTAATCCTACCGCCAGGTGGGCACACTCCAATCCCTATCTTCATACAGATGATGGGAAGCAAATGTGGCTCTAATTGCCCCTTGGGTATGGGGCGGAGAGTGTCAGGGGATCTCAGAGCCGGGTAGGGGGTCTTCAGCAGTCTGATGCCCCGGGCCTCTCCTCACACTCATTCAGGCAGTAACAACTTCCTTTCAGATCTTAAAACACTGCCAAACCCAGTACACACCGGGCACCCGGAGGGCATGTGGGGACGTGAAGTGGGCACTGGCCTAGAGGGCACGTGCGTCGCCAGAGAGACCGAGCAAGGGAATAACAGCAACTTAAAAAAAAATGCTAAATGAATGCCACGGTTCTGCTGTTTCTAAGTGCTGCACATAGATATCAGATGTCACTGTTACCCAAATTATGGTACTCACTGTACCGGCCTCGAAAGGATGAAGGCTGAGTGTACCTTGCCTGAATTAAAAAATCATTACCCCCGGAGCAGCACCGTTCAGCAGTAGGGAACGTTCAGCTCACTGTGCTAGACTTTCTGCCATTAACAGTTTGTGCTACTCAATTTACCTGATCATGTACTGGCTGGCAGGACATGTCAGACGAGGGCTGCTGAGGGACGAGGGCCATAAGAGGCGATACATCAGATTCCGCCTCTGCTACCCTGCCTCGCAACACCACAAAGGAGCAGGCGAGGGAGGAGGGAGACCTTCCGCCATGCACTCACCCCAGGCAGGCGCCGGTTGGGGCACTCCGGGGAGGCCATGCACCTTACGATGGAGCTCTGGTTCCCTCCCATGAACCTGTGGCATGCATCACGTTCTCTGGTTCCCTCCCATGAACCTGTGGCATGCATCACGTTCTCTGGTTCCCTCCCATGAACCTGTGGCATGCATCACGGTCTCTGGTTCCCTCCCATGAACCTGTGGCATGCATCACGGTCTCAGGTTCCCTCCCATGAACCTGTGGCATGCATCACGGTCTCAGGTTCCCTCCCATGAACCTGTGGCATGCATCACGGTCTCTGGTTCCCTCCCATGAACCTGTGGCATGCATCACGGTCTCTGGTTCCCTCCCATGAACCTGTGGCATGCATCACGGTCTCTGGTTCCCTCCCATGAACCTGTGGCATGCATCACGGTCTCTGGTTCCCTCCCATGAACCTGTGGCATGCATCACGGTCTCTGGTTCCCTCCCATGAACCTGTGGCATGCATCACGGTCTCTGGTTCCCTCCCATGAACCTGTGGCATGCATCACGGTCTCTGGTTCCCTCCCATGAACCTGTGGCATGCATCACGTTCTCTGGTTCCCTCCCATGAACCTGTGGCATGCATCACGGTCTCTGGTTCCCTCCCATAAACCTGTGGCATGCATCACGGTCTCTGGTTCCCTCCCATGAACCTGTGGCATGCATCACGGTCTCTGGTTCCCTCCCATGAACCTGTGGCATGCATCACGTTCTCTGGTTCCCTCCCATGAACCTGTGGCATGCATCACGTTCCCTCCCATGAACCTGTGGCATGCATCACGGTCTCTGGTTCCCTCCCATGAACCTGTGGCATGCATCACGGTCTCTGGTTCCCTCCCATGAACCTGTGGCATGCATCACGGTCTCTGACTCCCTCCCATGAACCTGTGGCATGCATCACGGTCTCTGACTCCCTCCCATGAACCTGTGGCATGCATCACGGTCTCTGACTCCCTCCCATGAACCTGTGGCATGCATCACGGTCTCTGGTTCCCTCCCATGAACCTGTGGCATGCATCACGGTCTCTGGTTCCCTCCCATGAACCTGTGGCATGCATCACGGTCTCTGGTTCCCTCCCATGAACCTTTGGCATGCATCACGGTCTCTGGTTCCCTCCCATGAACCTGTGGCATGCATCACGGTCTCTGGTTCCCTCCCATGAACCTGTGGCATGCATCACGGTCTCTGGTTCCCTCCCATGAACCTGTGGCATGCATCACGGTCTCCATGAACCTGTGGCATGCATCACGGTCTCTGGCTCCCTCCCATGAACCTGTGGCATGCATCACGGTCTCTGGTTCCCTCCCATGAACCTGTGGCATGCATCACGGTCTCTGGCTCCCTCCCATGAACCTGTGGCATGCATCACGGTCTCTGGTTCCCTCCCATGAACCTGTGGCATGCATCACGGTCTCTGGTTCCCTCCCATGAACCTGTGGCATGCATCACGGTCTCTGGTTCCCTCCCATGAACCTGTGGCATGCATCACGGTCTCTGGTTCCCTCCCATGAACCTGTGGCATGCATCACGGTCTCTGGTTCCCTCCCATGAACCTGTGGCATGCATCACGGTCTCTGGTTCCCTCCCATGAACCTGTGGCATGCATCACCGCATCACGGTCGTCGTCAGATAGGGCGGCCTCTGCTTACATGAAGGAAAAGGTGAGCATTCAAACACCACGCATGGAAGGTGTGGTCTCACGCCCAGAATCAGCAAATGTGACTCATGCAACTCCCCACCAAAATAAAGAGACCTTTATGCCCCCCTTGCCACCCCGCCAAATAAAGTGGCGGCAAGTACTGCCACAACTAAACACGGAATGTTGGATCCTACTACCCCTCCCCCCGCATGAGGACTCGCGGGTGGTAGTGTGTGGAAGTGGCCTCACAACACCTTACAAATAACATACCGGACTTAGAACAACTAGTTCAGGGGAAGCCCAGCAAACCAGTAAATGTAATAAGATCAATGGACAAGAGCAAGGGGATCCCAAACGCCATATTGGGCTTCCTGTCACGCGCAGGGCAGCTGCACCCCGCTTACGTTATCTGCTTGTAAACTACAGTTCTGGGGGAGACCGGAGACGATTAAGCTGCTGAATTTATTTTTCTTTTCAAAACTACTATGGAGAGGGGGATGGCGTTGGGGAGTGGGGGATGGCGTTGGGGAGAGGGGGATGGCGTTGGGGAGAGGGGGATGGCGTTGGGGAGAGGGGGATGGCGTTGGGGAGAGGGGTGCTGTCGCCAGGACGTCAGAGCTCCACAGTTTTATGAGGCAAACGTTGAGGGGGAGCCAGGCATTTGGCCGAAAGCTGCAGGGACTTTACCAACTATAAAACGATCAGTGATTTACTCCTCATAGACGGATAGAAAGTCAGTTTAGTTGTGAAGGAGGTTTATTACAGGCTCCGCGACTGCATTTCAGATCTCTTGCATGTTTTAAAGCATATCGTAATACCACATGCATTCAAACAAACTCTACAGCAGGTTTAATTCAGGACCGGCGATCCGCCCCTTTAAGGGCAAAAGAATTTACGAACAAGACCTTAGCGCGTGCTCTTGTGTAAAATGAATGAAGCACAAGTTCGGGTCTCGGCAAACAACAGGAACACTGCACAGCACACTACCGCTTATAACACCCCGGTGACCGGTCCCCCGATCTGGGCCACGGGTCAGCAAAATGAACCCACATCTCAGAGCCATGCACGACATGGCAGGTCTAAAAGAAAACTTATGGTCCGCGCCGCCTCTGCTCGACTGTTCCTGGGCCGGGGTCCCGCGCTCTTCAAACAGGAACAGCCGCGACGTCACTGCCAACCCTTCTACTGCCGCTGCTCCAGCAGCGCCAGGATTGGCTGAGAGACCGGGGCCTGCGGCATGAAGCAACCCTCGGTCTCTTAAGGGGAAGGCTAGTGCGCATGTTCAGGCTGATCGTAGAAATTACAAGCCCAAAAACGAACATGCGCACTATCAATCAATCAATCATGTCACTTATAAAGCGCACTACATACCCGCGAGGGTCTCAAGGCGCTGGGGAAGAGGGGGGTGGTGCTGCTACTGATCGAAGAGCCAGGTCTTGAGGAGTCTTCTGAAGGCCAGTAGGTCTTGGGTCTGTCGGAGGTTGGTGGGGAGGGTGTTCCAGGTCTTGGCGGTGAGGTGGGAGAAGGATCTGCCGCCGGCGGTCGTTTTCCGGATGCGGGGGACTGTGGCGAGGGCGAGGCTGGTCGAGCGGAGCTGGCGGGTGGGGGTGTAGAAGCTGAGTCGTCTGTTGAGGTAGGCTGGTCCGGAGTTGTGGAGTGCTTTGTGTGCGTGGGTGAGGAGCTTGAAGGTTATCCTCTTGTTGACAGGGAGCCAGTGCAGGTCTCTCAGGTGGGGTGTGATGTGGCTGCGTCGGGGGATGTCGAGGATAAGACGTGCAGAGGCGTTCTGGATGCGTTGCAGCCGTCTCAGGAGCTTAGCCGTCGTTCCTGCGTAGAGGGCGTTTCCGTAGTCCAGCCTGCTGGTGACGAGGGCCTGGGTGACTGTTTTTCTTGTTTCGGTGGGGATCCACTTGAAGATCCTGCGGAGCATTCGGAGGATGTTGAAGCAGGATGAGGAAACGGTGTTGACCTGCTTAGTCATGGAGAGGGTGGGGTCGAGGATGACCCCTAGGTTGCGTACGTGGTCGGTGGGTGGCGGGGCTGTTCCCAGTGATGTTGGCCACCAGGAGTCATCCCAGGCTGAAGGGTTGGAACCAAGGATGAGGACCTCCGTCTTGTCCGAGTTCAGCTTCAGGCGGCTGGTCCTCATCCATTCGGCGACGGCCTTCATTCCTTCGTGGAGGTGGGCTTTGGCGGTGTGAGGGTCTTTGGTGAGGGAGAGGATCAGCTGGGTGTCGTCGGCGTAGGAGATGATGTTGAGGTTGTGCTGTCGGGCGACATGGGCGAGGGGTGCCATGTAGATGTTGAACAGCGTTGGGCTGAGGGAGGAGCCTTGGGGTACGCCGCAGATGATCTTGGTGGCCTTGGATCGGAAGGGGCGAGGCGGACGCTTTGTGTTCTGCCGGAAAGGAAGGATGTGGTCCAGTCCAGGGCCTTCTCTTGGATCCCGGCGTCGTGAAGGCGTGTTCGTAGTGTGTGGTGGCAGACCGTGTCGAAGGCGGCTGATAGGTCCAGGAGGATGAGGGCTGCTGTTTCTCCGTTGTTTAGCAGGGTCCTGATGTCATCGGTGGCGGCGATGAGGGCGGTTTCGGTGCTGTGGTTGCTGCGGAAGCCGGACTGGGAAGGGTCCAGGATGTTGTTCTCCTCGAGGTAGCGGGTCAGTTGTTTGTTGACGATTTTCTCGGTGACCTTCGCGGGGAACGGGAGCAGAGAGATGGGTCGGAAGTTCTTGAGGTCCTTGGGGTCTGCCTTGGGTTTCTTGAGTAAGGCGGTGATCTCGGCGTGCTTCCAGCTTTCCGGGAAGGTTGCTGTCTCGAAGGAGATGTTGATTATTTTCCGGAGATGGGGCGCGATGGCTGTACTGGCTTTGTTGAAGATGTGGTGAGGGCACGGGTCTAGCGGTGAACCGGAGTGGATGGTGTTCATGATCTCGCTGGTGTCCTCGTCGTTGATGTTGGTCCAGGAGAGCAGGCGGTTGGTGGTTGTGGGGGCAGTGGTCTCGGTGGTTGCCGGGGCGGTCGTGGTGTTGAAGCTGTCGTGGATGTCGGCGATTTTGCGGTGGAAGAAGGTGGCCAGTGAGTCGCACAGGTCTCGCGACGGCTGGATGTCGTTGGTGTTGGAGCTGGGGTTGGAGAGTTCCTTCACGATGTTGAAGAGCTCTTTGCTGTTGTGTGCGTTGTTGTCTAGGCGGTCTTTGAGTGAGGCCCTTTTGGCGGATCTGATGAGGTGATGGTGACTGCGGGTGGCGCTCTTGTGGGCGGCGTAGCTGTCCGCTGTCCGTTCGTGGAGCCAGATCTTCTCCAGTTTTCGGCATGTTCGTTTGGAGGCCTGGAGGTCTTCGGTGAACCAGGTGGCTTTCTTGCTGGTGTGGCTGTTGGGCGGATTCTTGAGCGGGGCGAGGGTGTTGGCGCAGTCGTCGATCCACTGTCTGAGGTTGCGGGCGGCGGTGTCGGGGTCGGAGGGTTCGGCGGGTGGGCTCAGGGCGAGGGTTGTGGTTAGCTGGTCTTCCGTGACTCTACTCCAGCAGCGGCGAGGCATTTGTTCGGTGCGGTGGTGCGTGGTGGGCTTCCTGTAGGTGAAGTGGATGCAGTGGTGGTCAGTCCAGTGGGGTTCGGAGGTGTGGTTGAAGGAGACGTGTGGGCTTGCGGAAAGATGGAGTCGAGCGTGTGGCCGGCGGCGTGGGTGGATGTAGTCACGAGCTGTCTGAGTCCGAGGGTGGCGAGGTTGTCGATCAGGGTGGTGGAGTTGGTGTCCTTGTTGTTCTCGAGGTGGAAGTTCAGGTCCCCGAGGAGGATGTAGTCCGTGGAGGTGATGGCGTGTGTGCTGACGAAGTCAGCGATGGAATCGCTGAACTGTGGTCGGGGTCCGGGGGGTCTGTAGATGAGGGTTCCTCTGAGGGTGGTGTTGGGATCGGTGTGGATCTGGAAGTGCATGTGTTCGGCGGTGCTGAGGGTGTCGTCGGTGTTGGTTGAGACTCTGAGGGTGTTCCTGTGGACGATGGCGATGCCTCCTCCGACTCCGTTGGTGCGGTCCCTGCGGGTGATCTTGTATCCGTCCGGGATGGCAATGGCGATGTCGGGGGCTGAAGCGGGATTCAGCCAGGTCTCCGTCAGGAATGCGACGTCTGGGGAGGTTGAGTCGAGAAGGTCCCAGAGTTCGATGGCGTGTTTGCGGGCGGAGCGGGTGTTGAGGAGGATGCATCTGAGGTAGTTGGGTTCTTTCCTGGGCGGTGGTTTGGCGGGGCGGGTGCTGGCGAAGCTGCAGTTCCGGCAGGTGAAGGGCCCTTGGGTGCGCTTCGGGGTGGCCTGGTAGCAGGCGTGATCTTTTCCGGGGTTGAGTGCGTGGTGATGTGGCGGGCGCGGGGGATGCCCGGACCAGGGGGTCTGGCTCTGGGCGCGGTCACGGCGCGGACGGGCGCAGACGGGCTTGCCTTAGGCGCGCCCGCTGCGCACGTCCACTGCGCGGCCGCACAGCGGCCGCCATAATTGGGGTGGTGGGAGGGAGGAGCAGGGAATGGGGCAGCGAATGGGCAGTGAGGGGGCGGGGCCGCAGGGGCGCAGCGGCGGGAAACAGGCACAGAAGGGAAAACGAGCACAATCAGGGCATCAAGGGGGCACAGAAAGGAAAAAAAAACGAATACAATCAGGGGCAGCAAGGGGGCACAGAAAGGAAAAAACTAGCACAATGAGGGGCAGCAAGGGGGCACAGAAAGGAAAAACGAGCACAATCAGGGGCAGCAAGGGGGGCACAGAAAGGAAAAAACGAGCACAATCAGGGGCAGCAAGGGGGCACAGAAAGGAAAAAAACGAGCACAATCAGGGGCAGCAAGGGGGCACAGAAAGGAAAAAACTAGCACAATCAGGGGCAGCAAGGGGGGCACAGAAAGGAAAAAACGAGCACAATCAGGGGCAGCAAGGGGGGCACAGAAAGGAAAAAACGAGCACAATCAGGGGCAGCAAGGGGGCACAGAAAGGAAAAACGAGCACAATCAGGGGCAGCAAGGGGGCACAGAAAGGAAAAACAAGCACAATCAGGGGCAGCAAGGGGGCACAGAAAGGAAAAACGAGCACAATCAGGGGCAGCAAGGGGGCACAGAAAGGAAAAAACTAGCACAATGAGGGGCAGCAAGGGGGGCACAGAAAGGAAAAACGAGCACAATCAGGGGCAGCAAGGGGGCACAGAAAGGAAAAAACTAGCACAATGAGGGGCAGCAAGGGGGGCACAGAAAGGAAAAAACGAGCACAATCAGGGGCAGCAAGGGGGCACAGAAAGGAAAAACGAGCACAATCAGGGGCAGCAAGGGGGCACAGAAAGGAAAAAACGAGCACAATCAGGGGCAGCAAGGGGGCACAGAAAGGAAAAAACGAGCACAATCAGGGGCAGCAAGGGGGCACAGAAAGGAAAAACTAGCACAATCAGGGGCAGCAAGGGGGGCACAGAAAGGAAAAAACAGAGCACAATCAGGGGCAGCAAGGGGGCACAGAAAGGAAAAACGAGCACAATCAGGGGCAGCAAGGGGGCACAGAAAGGAAAAAACGAGCACAATCAGGGGCAGCAAGGGGGGCACAGAAAGGAAAAAACGAGCACAATCAGGGGCAGCAAGGGGGGCACAGAAAGGAAAAACGAGCACAATCAGGGGCAGCAAGGGGGCACAGAAAGGAAAAAAACGATCACAATCAGGGGCAGCAAGGGGGGCACAGAAAGGAAAAACAAGCACAATCAGGGGCAGCAAGGGGGCACAGAAAGGAAAAAACTAGCACAATGAGGGGCAGCAAGGGGGGCACAGACGGAGCTGTGTGGTGGGGGAGCGACCTACCAGTCAAGGTCAGGGGTCGCTATTGCTGTGACTGTCTAGTGCGCTGCTGTCACTCAACTCCCTGAGTGCTGCCGCAGCCCCGCCCCGCCCCGCCCCCACCCCCTCCCACCCCCTTCAGCGTCCCTCGTTCTACTTCTCCGACGCTAATTCCAATCAGGAGTCCTGACTGGAATTAGTGTCGGAGAAGTAGAACGAACCATTTGAATGGGGCCGTGGCATTGGTGGGGCAACGCCCCAGCGCCCCCAATGGACGAACCGCCACTGGCTCGTAATCCTTGAGAGTAAGATTGTTTTGGGCGATTGACTCACCCTTGATGAAGTTATACTTCCTCCGTTAATTTGGCAGCCACAACTTAAAAAGAATACTTTGCACTATGCCGCAACTATTCTGCGGACTACCCACCACTCGGGGGCTGTGACCTGGCAAACACACTGACACCTACACATAGGTTGTCTCCTTTCCTCCTGTCCTGAGGAAGACCCGTGAGCTGAGGATGTAACTTACCCTCCATGCACCAGGGTCGAAACGTCGACATTCTTTCCCAAGTGGGCCTGTACCCGGTACCACCCCTACCCTGCCCGACCCACAGATGAGAACTCTCTGTGGATTTTCACCAAGGATGACCCGTGAGGGGCAGGCCCGAATTATCTGGTTTCACTGTTAACTATAACCAGTTCTTCATGATGTATAATAATTGCAATTTACTCTCCTTTGGATGTCCCCTGACTTTGGTTCCCTTCCTTTTCATCTTATCTGTCTTACACATGAGCACGCTTCTTTTTCACTCCCCCTTGGAGCAACCTTTCATCCTGTTAGTTGAATATGGTGATTTGTTTACCGTGAAGTGTCTGTGAAATAAGAATAAAACGGTCACTTTTGCATAAATAATGGGTGCCATCGTTATTTGAGGGAGCGCATATTTGAGAATTTTGTATGTACTTGTGACTCTCTGCCAATCATATGCATTTCTAATGTGTTTTTCGAACCATAAACGCAACTACAACTTGACTGTATGATAAATAAGTCTACGACCGACTGTTTTCTATATCAATTGATACCCAGGTCCGTCGACATTTTCTTGGGTTACCCCATTATGTTATAATGTGCACAGACTCCTATGTGCAGGCCTCAGAGGGAGGACGTGGGGCGGGGGGTGCAGCTCGTCAGCAGTCTCTGGTGTTTGCCGAGGAGGGGGCCAGCCAAGGCCCGGCACACAGACCCCCACGTGGTGCTCGCCCCCAGGGCAGGTGCTGACATCAGGGCCTGGGATGACCTGGGATGACCTGTGGTGACCTCGCGCGCTCAAGGGATGGTGATTTTGACAGTGTATTGTCAGATCCCCTTCGGCCCTCAGTTGTGCTTCAGACACCCCCTGACTGCCGGGTGTCTGCCCCACCCCGGGGAGTGTCATCCTTTAAACAGAGTTCTGAGCCTGCCAGAGGCCGGGTACGGATCCAGAGACTGGTACGGGAGCCGAAGCATGGGAGATGACGTACTTTAGCCCAAGATCACACATGGCGTAAAGAGCGAGAACTGAGATCAGAACTTGTATCTGCTGACACCTCTGGTCCTGTCTTATATTATGGGATGTGTACATCCCCGGTAACCCTCCCAGTGCATTACACACACACTTCAATGACTACAGTATCCTGCACCCAGAAACAAAACACTCACTACCAGAACAGTCATCTCTGTCCGCAGAACAGGCACAGCTCTGTCACCAGCAGCGCACTGTTGTTTCACACGATGAAGGTATGTGACAGGCAGCAGCAGTGAAAGCTTCACACACATGAAAAGACAGGTTCAGCACAACCATGGAAACTTATAGAGAGTAGAGCATCGATAAGCACACCCTTCAACAATTAAATTCGTCCCAAGTATCGGATAGGTAAAATTGCTCTAGGTCGCAAATACCACACATGTATCACTTAATTAATGATTTGCTCAAGAGAATATTCTATTTTGTGTTCTGGGCCACATTAGACACACAGAGTCCACACTGTTGAAATTCTTCAAATTGGCATTTTGTTTTATTCTTGTTGTTGTTACATCCAGCACGAAAGACTGCCACTATGCCAACACGTGTTTCGTCTCCCCTTAGACTATATCAAGGCGATTGGCAAAACGTTCGCTGTCCATCCGTGTTAAAATGTGGACCAAAGTTGTCTATCTCTCCCGAATGGATAAGTATCAAAAACTTAAAAACGAAAATATTTGTCTTCAAGGGATATCTCAGTCTTCTTCAGTAAAAGACAATACAACCGTCAGGTACTACGACTGGGTGTTAGTATCCTTGGAAAGTTGTGACGCCACAACAAGGAGAACGAGAACCTTCGGAGGAGATACTGCGGAGAGGAGCTTATCAGGGTTCCATACCGATATTTTAATTGCTGATTTACACGGAAAGGAGATGGACTAGGATCTCATCTTTCCAAGGACACTAACACCAATCGCCTTGATAAAGTCTAAGGGGAGACGAAACACGTGTTGGCATAGTGGCAGTCTTTCGTGGTGGATGTAACAACAACAAGAATAAAACAAAACGCCAATTTGAAGAATTTCAACAGTGTGGACTCTGTGTGTCTAATGTGGCCCAGAACACAAAATAGAATATTCTCTTGAGCAAATCATTAATTAAGTGATACATGTGTGGTATTTGCGACCTAGAGCAATTTTACCTATCCGATACTTGGGACGAATTTAATTGTTGAAGGGTGTGCTTATCGATGCTCTACTCTCTATAGCTTGTAAACACATTAGGTTTCTTCTGTGTGAATTGCATCTTTTGGTAGTAGGTGCTTTAGAGTGGTAAAAGCACCCCTGAACTAATTTGATAGACGTAACTATTATTTATTCACACTATAATACTTTGTATTTTTACACTGTTTGAGTTGTTGATGTGCGGTTCCTTTTCCTCCAAGGGAAAACACTACTACCAATGTTTATTTAGTCAACCATGGAAACTTTACTCACATACAGAATATGTACAGCACTGTAAACAGCGGTGCAAGCTTTACTCACTCACACACAGAACAGGCACAGCTCCGTAACCAGCACTGCACTGTTGCATCACACGATGAAGGTGTGTGACAGGCAGCAGCAGTGAAAGCTTCACACACATGGAGCACACAAAAGGTGATGGAACGACTGCTTGCAACTGGCAATCGCTCAGAGTAGCGTCCCAACCCATCCTTCTTTTGCCCATCATGGTATTTTAGTTTGGACCCAGCTGTATGCAAATCAGTCTTGACCCTGCTCCCCATGGGAACAGTCCAGCCCGAACTGCCAGGCCAGATCCTCCCTGGACTGGAACCAAGCTGTACCCCGCTGATGAGCCCTAACTAAGGCCTAACTGGCCCTGGGCTGCTTGTGTTCCGGTTCAGGGAGGGCCTGGACTGTTCCTATTGGAGCTGGTCTAGAGTTATTTGCATGTAGCTGGATCCAAACTGAGGTGGCATGGTGTCCAGAATAAAGATGCACTGGGATGCGGCCCGAGTAATTATTACCATTGGCTGACATTAATTCAAGCATTCAACGTGGTGGCATTTCTTGTGCAGCACCAATCAGCGGAATTTCTTAAATGAATCTGTCTTTTGGGGTCCCTTGTCACCAACTCTCGACCACCTTTCTTGGAAATCACAGTCAGTGCCCCACCTGCAGTGGGAGATTCCAGGTGCTCTGGATAGGCTGTAGGGGTCTCACCACGTGTCCTGGCAGTGCTAATCTTCACCAGGGTCACATTGGCTCACCTGTAGTGGTAGTATCCAGGAGATCTGGGCTGGCTGCAGGGGTCTCACCAGGCGTCCTGGCAGCGCATATCTTCACCAGGGTCGCAGTGTCCCACCTTTAGTGGCATATTCCGGGAGATCTGGGCAGGCTGCAGGGGTCTCACCAGGCGTCCTGGCAGCGCATATCTTTACCAGGGTCGCAGTGCCCCACCTGTTGAGGCAGATTCCGGGAGCTCTGGGCAGGAGGCAGGGGTCTCACCACGCGTCCTGGCAGCACACATCTTCACCAGGGTCGCAGTGCCCCACCTGTAGTGGCAGATTCCGGGAGCTCTGGGCAGGCTGCAGGGGTCTCACCATGCGTCCTGGCAGCACACATCTTCACCAGGGTCGCAGTGCCCCACCTGTAGTGGCAGATTCCGGGAGCTCTGGGCAGGAGGCAGGGGTCTCACCACGCATCCTGGCAGCGCATATCTTCACCAGGGTCGCAGTGCCCCATCTGTTGAGGCAGGTTCCGGGAGCTCTGGGCAGGAGGCAGGGGTCTCACCACGCGTCCTGGCAGCGCATATCTTCACCAGGGTCGCAGTGCCCCACCTGTTGAGGCAGGTTCCGGGAGCTCTGGGCAGGAGGCAGGGGTCTCACCACGCGTCCTTGCAGCGCACATCTCCACCAGGGTCACAGTGGCTCGTCGTTCAGCTCCTCGAGGACCTCCTGTCCTCGGTGCACGGATACCTGTAGTATCCCTCTCCATCAGTCACTGCGCTCATTCCTTCATGGTGGCAGCACCGCGGCCCTTCGGCAGGATGTGGCGTTTAGGTTCCCGCACCTGATGAGGAGGAGTTGCCATCAGTGACCCAGGCCTGGAGCACAAGGGTGTCTCCTTTCTCCCTGGTCTCTGGCTGATGAGACAAACCCTGCCCCGACTGCTGTCTTCTCCCGCACATGAAGCTGTGGACAGAGTTTACAGGTCCCACGGGTCCTGCCCTCGGCCGCTCTCGGACATTTCTTGAGTTTTATGTATTTTACATCTGAAGCCACAGTTTTGTCGCAGTGTCAGCAGGAAGGAGGGGCGGGGGTTGGGCTCCTTGTCATACCCGAAATAAAGGCGCATGTGAGGGGGAGACTTACTCAGCTGTCTCTCAACCTGTTGGGAGGGTAAGACCTCCAGGAAAGAATGGGGCAAAAGAGAAGCCGGGGGTCCCTGCCCTACAAGGGGGTCCTCTGCATCTTACCCTCTAGGCTCCAGGGCCTGCTCCACTGGAAAGTGTAGTGACCTGCTGGTCACTGTTCTAGTTGTTTGATGTACCAGCCACTCCCCGTGGGCTGGCTTACACCCCACCCCACACCCATCCAGCACAGGCGTCACAGGACTGGTGACCCTGACAATAAAAGGGGCCGGGCGCACGTGCACTGGGACAGTTCTACCCACTATCTGAGTGTGTCTGTGTCCTTACTATTGGTGCATGGGGGCCTAGGGCCACAGCATTACAGAAAGGACCCCAGCGATGCTCCGGAAGTGCTATATCGTTCCCATCGCTGTCGCTGTCTGGGATTTTCTCGCCTTTCTCCCATACACCCCCCAGTGCTTCAGTGCAGGGAACTGGTGACCAGTTTAAAAGCAGGAGGTGCCAGTAGGCGCGCATCATTGGCAGGCGAGAGGCAGACAGGCCAGGCCCTGGCACTACAGTCTGCTGCTGCCACCAGTGTCACCCTCCGCAGCCTGCAGAGATGTTGGTAGCCACACTCAGTAGAGAAGGTTCCACACTGTGCGTCCCTCCAGACCCCCGAGCCTCACGTCACTCTGGGCCTTCAGTAGGGCATGCCTCGCTGCCAGTGTCCCAGGTCCATTCGTGTTGTGCTGCTCCAGTCCAGGTTTTTTCTTTGAATTCTGGGGCCTTTAGTCCTATTTTATAATGGAATGAATAAGACTACAAGTCCCAGAAGTCCCAGAAAACACCTGGACTGGAGCATGACATCGCACGTGGACCTGGTAAACCTGGCAGGGCCTGGAGATGGCACGGGGCCACGTACTCGGCCGCCTCCGGGCTCATTTGCCCCAGGTGCCCTGGGTGTAACCGCAGCGCCTTGATGCAGGAGCACGGACGGAATGCCCGACTTGGCGCTGCCCAAGAAGCCTTCCTCTGAGCGGGTGATGACACAGGCAGGGCTTTAAGTGGGCTGGGTCTCACCGGTGCTGAGCACCGGCAGTTTTTTAAAGGGGGCCTCGAAACGGGTCTCTATCGGGCTCTGTTTTGTGCCCTGGTTTCTTCCCGGACTGCAGTGACAGCAGGCACATCGACGTGCGCTGCTCACTTCTCACTATTGGAGAAGTTACGCCATGACGTCATGCCAGGTGAACGTTGTAGGGGAAGGGAAACCCTTTAAAGAGAGTCATTTTCTCTCTGGATTTCCCTTCTCTTTTTGAAACCCAGGAGCAGCAACATTGTCGTGGTGTCACCAGGCCTTTAAGTGGAAGCTTTTTCAATATTATATACAAGCCATAGTTGCTGCTTATTTATCTTATGCAACTAACAACCATTGACAAAGCCAAAAGTCCTGACTTGTTGTAGGTATGATGTTACTTGGTGTATCATATATCTGGATGCAATGACAGAAACAGCAAAATACAAGTCGGCGCCACACTATACTAAGGACAGATTTTTAGTCTGGCACGCATCGCCAGACAGCACGACCTCAACATTATCTCCTACGCCGACGACACTCAACTGATCCTCTCCCTCACCAAGGACCCCCTCGCCGCCAAAGCCAATCTCCATGAAGGAATGAAGGCCGTCGCCGATTGGATGAAGATCAGCCGACTAAAGCTGAACACGGACAAGACGGAGGTCCTCATCCTCGGCTCCAACCCCTCAGCCTGGGACGACTCCTGGTGGCCAACGACGCTGGGAGCAGCCCCGACACCCACCGACCACGCACGCAACCTGGGAGTCATCCTCGACTCAACGCTCTCCATGGCCAAGCAAGTCAACGCAGTCTCCTCCTCCTGCTTCAACACCCTCCGCATGCTTCGCAAGATCTACAGGTGGATCCCGACAGACACAAGAAGAACAGTCACCCAGGCCCTCGTCAGTAGCAGACTTGACTATGGGAACGCCCTCTACGCGGGTGCCCCGGCCAAGCTCATCAAGCGACTGCAACGCATACAAAACGCCTCCGCACGCCTGATCCTCGACGTACCACGCCACAGCCACATCACCCCCCACCTGAGGAACCTGCACTGGCTCCCCGTCGACAGGAGGATCTCCTTCAAACTCCTCATCCACGCACACAAGGCACTCCACAAGACTGGCCCAGCCTACCTCAACAGACGGCTCTTCTTCTACGTCCCCAACCGCCAGCTCCGCTCCGCCGACCTCTCCCTCGCCACCGTCCCTCGCATTCGAAGAACAACCACCGGCGGCAGATCCTTCTCACATTTCGCCGCCAAGACCTGGAACACCCTTCCACTAAGCCTACGACAGACCCAAGACCTGCTGACCTTCAGGAGGCTACTCAAGACCTGGCTGTTCGACCAGTAGCAGCACCCCCCCCCCTTCTCTCTCCCCAGCGCCTTGAGACCCTCGCGGGTAAGTAGTGCGCTCTACAAATTCTGTGATTGATTGATTAGCTTAAGTGTTTTTAAGCCACGCCCTTAATTACATTGGCCACGCCCCTTTGAGAGACCCCCAGTTTTTTCATCCCACTTAAAGCCCTGGACACCGGTGTCCCGTCGCGCCAGCGGTTTGCACATTTTCCCTCCATGACGTTCCCGATGGCCCCCGGAGCAGCCGTCTGTACCCTGGGTGGGCAGGCAAAGGCCGCCCACCCCTCCACCCTCTGCCAAGGAGAGTGTCAGACGCACCAGGGGCGCGCAGGGCACGGAACCGGGCCACCCTGGCCTGCCCTTAGCAGGAGGGGGCCCGGGCGGAAGGCATGGATAGAGGAAGCGCATGAGTTCCAGTATTTATTCAACATCCCTGGGCCAGCGCGGGGTGGGACTGCTGGCCAGTGCTTCAGGGGGGCTTCTAGGTGCAGAGCCGGCATGGAGGCATGGCAAGGGTGCCATGACCCAAACCCAGGCCTGGGAAACAGCACCGTGTAAATTGTTGTGTAGTAAAACATCCGTTATTGTGGTCCAGAGGTCCCCCGACAGCCCCGAGCCCCAGTGTCACTGTCGACAGCCACGCCCCTGTTTCAGAGCACCTGGGGGTCTTGGAAGGGTCGGCATGAGGTTATATCGGCCCTGTTAGCGCGATATATTTGCTGCTCCTGACCCTGGGGCCAGACCATTGGAGGGGGGGCCAGACCTCTTTTGTGGGGTCAGACCTCTTGCCAGACCTGTTATGTGGGATCAGACCTCTTGTGTGGGGTCAAACCTCTCATGTGGAGTCTAGCCACTTGTGGGCGGTCAGCCCTTTTGTGTGACATCTTGTGTGGGGTCAGACCACTTGTGTGACCTCTTGTGTGGGTTCAGACCTCTTGTGTGACCTCATGTGTGGGGTCAGACCTCTTGGGTGGGGTCAGACCTCTTGTGTGGGGTCAGACCTCTTTTGTGACCTCTTGTGTGGGGTCAGACCTCTTACGTGATTTCAGATCTCTTGTGTGGGGTCAGACCTCTTATGTAGGATCAGACCTCTTGTGTGGGGTCAACCTCTTTTTGTGTCCCCAGACCTCTTGTGTGGTGTCAGACCTCTTCTGTGAGGTCAGATCTCATGTGTGGCCTCTTGTGTGGGGTCAGACCTCTTGTGTAACCTCGTGTGTGGAGTCAGACCTCTTGTGTGTCATCAGACCTCTGGTGCGGGGCCAGACCTCTTCTGTGAGGTCAGATCTCCTGTGTGACCTCTTGTGTGGGGTCAGACCTCTTGTGGGCAGTCAGCCCTTTTGTGTGACCTCTTGTGTGGGGTCAGACCTCTTGTGTGACCTCTTGTGTGGCGTCAGACCTCTTGTGTGATTTCAGATCTCTTGTGTGGGGTCAGACCTCTTATGTAGGATCAGACCTCTTGTGTGGGGTCAACCTCTTTTTGTGTCACCAGACCTCTTGTGTGGTGTCAGACCTCTTCTAAGAGGTCAGATCTCCTGTGTGACCTTTTGTGTAGGGTCAGACCTCTTGTGTGGAGTCAGACCTCTTGTGTGACCTCTTGTGTGGAGTCAGACCTCTTGTGTGGGGTCAGGCCTCGTGTGTGGGGTCAGATCTCTTGTGTGGGGTCAGACCTCTTATGTAGGATCAGACCTTTGATGTGGAGTCAGATCTCTTATGGAGGTTCAGACCTCTTGTATGGGGTCAGACTTCTTGCGTGGGGTCAGACCTCTTTTGTTGGGTCATACCTCCTGTGTGACCTCTTGTGTGGCGTCAGACCTCTTGTGTGGCGTCAGACCTCTTGTGTGGGGTCAGACCTCTTGTGTGGGGTCAGACATCTTGTGTGACCTCTTGTGTGGAATCAGACCTCTTGTGTGGCATCAGACCTCCTGTATGGGGCCATACCTCCTGTGTGACCTCTTGTGTGGGGTCAGACCTCTTGTGAAGGGTCAGATCTCTTATATGGCCTATTGTGTGGCGTCAGACCTCTTGTGTGGCATCAGACCTCTTCTGTGGGGTCAGACCTCTTGTGTGATCTCTTGTGTGGGGTCAGACCTCTTGTGGGCGGTTAACCCTTTTGTGTGACCTCTTGTGTGGGTTCAGACCTCTTGTGGGCAGTAGCTCTTTTGTGTGACCTCTTGTGTGGGGTCAGACCTCTTGTGTGACCTCTTGTGTAGGGTCAGACCTCTTGTGTGACCTCTTGTGTGGGGTCAGACCTCTTGTGTTGGGTCAGACGTCTTGTGTGGAGTCAGATCTCTTATATGACCTCTTGTGTGGCGTCAGAACTCTTGTGTGGCGTCAGACCTCTTCTGTGGGGTCAGACCTCTTGTGTAGGGTCAGACCTCTTGTGTGTGGTCAGGCCTCTTGTGTGACCTCTTGTGTGGGGTCAGACCTCTTGTGTGATATCTTGTGTGGCGTCAGACCTCTTGTGTGACCTCTTGTGTGGGGTCAGACCTCTTGTGTGACCTCTTGTGTGGGGTCAGACCTCTTGTGTGATATCTTGTGTGGCGTCAGACCTCTTGTGTGGCCTCTTGTGTGGGGTCAGACCTCTTGTGTGACCTCTTGAGTGGGGTCAGACCTCTTCTGCAGGGCTGGTATCTTGCTGTTTGTATTTTGCATCAGATGTGGTGTTGAAGTCTACAAGGATGTTCACCTAAGCATCTAAGGGGGGCGTGCAGCACAGCAGTGACCCGAACCAGACTGAACCCCAAGTCTTAGGAAGCAGAAGTCCCGCCCTGTTCTCCCCACTTATTACCTGGTTCTGACTTCACATCCGGACCTCTCTTGCCAGAACTAAGACTCCCACTTTCAGTACCTTACATAAGGCACCGTGGGCTCAGCCTATCAAACGCCTTCATTGGGAAGCCTCGTGTCCCCTCGTGACCTCTTCTCATGGAATCGTCTGATTAATGGAGAGCGGGTGCTCAAAGCCTCCAATCACGAGCTGGGAACCCTCTCAGTGCAGCCGTCTCCAGCTCACCTTTCCTTCCACAGTGTGACGTTGGCTCTTCACCATGTGAACGTGTGAAGGGAGCCGATAGTGTGTGACACACGGTGGCACCGCGTGTTGTGGGTTCCTCACTGGGTGACCGTGTGAAGGGAGTTGATATTGTGTAACACACGGTGGCATCGTGTGATGTTGGTTGTTCACCATGTAACCGTGTGAAGGAAGCCGATATGTGTCACACGGTGGCACCGTGAGATGTTGACTCTTCACCATGTGACCGTGTGAAGGGAGCCAATATCGTGTGACACACGGTGACAGCGTGTAATGTTGGCTCCTCATCGTGTGATCGTGTGAAGGAAGCCTATATCATGTGTCACACGGTGGCACCGTGAGATGTTGACTCCACCATGTGACCGTGTGAAGGGAGCCAATAACATATGACACACAGTTGTGCTGCGTGATCCTGGGTGACCATGTGAAGGGAGCCAATATCATGTGACACACGGTGGCACTGTGTGATGTTGGCTCCTCACCAGCTGACTGTGTGAAAGGAGCAGAGAGCGTGTGACACCCAGTAGTGATGTTGGCTCCTCATCGTGTGATCGTGTGAAGGGAGTTGATATCTTGTGACACACGGTGGCACCATGTGATGTTGGCTGTTCGCCATGTGACCGTGTGAACAAAGCCAATATCTTGTGACCCACTGTGGCACCGTGTGATGTTGGCTCTTCACCATGTGACCTCTCAGCAGCCTGCGGCACCTTCTCCCACCGCACACTAGCCGCCAGACTCCACAACGCCGGCATCCAAGGAAAGGCCTTAGACTGGATACGATCTTTCCTCTCAGGCAGAACACAAAGAATAAGACTCCCACCCTTCCTCTCCGAACCCACAGAGATCAGATGCGGAGTACCCCAAGGATCCTCCCTCAGCCCCACGCTCTTCAACATCTACATGCCCCCCTCGAAACCATCGCCAGAAAACACGACTCAGCATAGTATCTTACGCCGATGACACCCAGCTAATCCTCTCCCTCACCAAGGAATCTGACATCACCAGACACAGGTTCCAGGAAGGAATGAAGGACGTCGCATCCTGGATGAGCAGCAGCTGCCTGAAGCTCGATTCGGAGAAAACGGAAGTCCTCATCCTCGGATCCACCCCCTCCGCATGGGATAACACCTGGTGGCCCACCGTCCTCGGAAACCTACCCACCCCCACGGACCACTCCCGGAACCTGGGCATTATACTCGACTCCTCACTCACCATGAACTGCCGGATCAACGCCGTGTCCTCCACATGCTTCAACACCCCCCGACTCCAGGAAGACCATCACCCACACTCATCACCAGCGGGCTGGACTACAGAAACTCGCTCTACGCTGGAATCAACAAAACACTCCTTTGCAAACTCCAGACAGTCCAGAACGCTGCAGCCCGACTTGTCCTCAGCATACCTCGACATGACCACATCACCCAGCACCTCCGCAACCTCCACTGGCTCCCTGTAGAAAAGAGAGTAACCTTCAAACTGCTCACACACGCCTACCAAGCCCCCCATAACACCGGACCCCAATACCTCAACGAAAGAATCTCCTTCCACGCCCCCAAGAGAAACCTCCACTCTGCAGACTTGGGTCCCCCACATCCACAGCGCCAGAACAGGGGGGGCAGATCCTTCTTCTACATTGCGGCCAAGACCTGGAACAAACTCCCCCTTCACATCCGACAAAGCCCTACACTGCAAACATTCAGAAAGGACCTCAAGACCTGGCTCTTTGGATAACCTCGGAGCTGCCCCAGCGCGTTGAGACCCTCATGAGTGAGTAGTGCGCTCTATAAATCCCTGATTGATTGATTGATTGATAGAAGGGAGCCAATATCATGATATTCGGTGGTGCCGTGGGATCCTGGGTGACTGTGAGAAGGGAGCCGATATCGTGTGGCACACATTGGCACCGTGTGATGTTGGCTCCTCACTGGGTGACTGTGAGAAGGGAGCCGATATCGTGTGGCACACATTGGCACCGTGTGATGTTGGCTCCTCACTGGGTGACTGTGAGAAGGGAGCCGATATCGTGTGGCACACATTGGCACCGTGTGATGTTGGCTCCTCACTGGGTGACTGTGAGAAGGGAGCCGATATCGTGTGGCACACATTGGCACCGTGTGATGTTGGCTCCTCACTGAGTGACTGTGAGAAGGGAGCCGATATCGTGTGGCACACATTGGCACCGTGTGATGTTGGCTCCTCACTGGGTGACTGTGAGAAGGGAGCCGATATCGTGTGGCACACATTGGCACCGTGTGATGTTGGCTCCTCACTGAGTGACTGTGAGAAGGGAGCCGATATCGTGTGGCACACATTGGCACCGTGTGATGTTGGCTCCTCACTGGGTGACTGTGAGAAGGGAGCTGATATCGTGTAACACACAATGGTGACGTGGGAGTTGTTGCACCAAGATGTGATGTTCGGGTCATGTTATCTTATATGGATTTGCAGAGCGCGATTTATCACCCGCGGGGTGTCCAGGCGCTGGTATGTGGCACTGCACCCAGTGCAGCGATAAACTGATGTTCTTAACTCCCCTAGTCCATGCACTGCAGGGTGTGGACATACTTCTGTGGGTGTACAGATCTGGGGTGCATACAGTAAACAGATGTCCCTATCTCGTGTTTGTGCTGTTTGTACTACCGTGCTTTTAATTCACCTCAGACCAGGTCAAGGTATGTGGTACTGTAGATATACCCTCAGCTCACTTTAGGGTGCATAGCATTGAGTGTGCACCAGTACTAGTGCACAGTTTATTCTGTACAGTAGTGTGATGTCCATGACTAGGGTTAGAGTGTGTTTTACTGGTTATTTGTAGCCTGCACATGTTGGGCGGGATTATCAGAGAGAATCGTAAATTTACTCCTGCAAACATACTATGCACTGGCGTAGATTAAATTACCAATTTAAAAAAATCCAATATAACATGTTGAAAGTTGCCCCAGGTTTTTATGTGTAAATAGGAGTATGTCTTGTGAATGGTTTTGACAAAGGCATTTTACGGAGGAACTTTACACACCGGCAGTAGAGTTTCTCACTGTGTAGAGGGTGTTTGACTCAGGCGCAGCGGACCCACAACGAGCCACAGCCCACAGGAAGCATACATGCCAACATTTCGAAACAGGAAAGAGAGAGGTAGTGTAAAGAGATCAGAAGAATTTGTTTCCCCCTATGATTACATTAAACAAGCCTTGGCAAAGCCAATATGTCTCGGCACTCCGGGAGCTATTGGTGTTGTGAATGTCAATGTTTTTTAACCACATACATGAAAAGGAGGCTTAAAACATAGGCCATGGCTGTTCATTATCATGAACACGGGACTGGTGTGAGAAAAATAAAGTGTACATAAGCTGTGTAAGTGCCACGTGTTTGTGTGTTTTCACTTTCCCTTAAATAAACAAAAGGAGGCATTTTGGCTTTAGCAGACGATAGAGGCATGGAGAGACAGCTGCCCAGACAGACAGGAATACATTGCTCTGTTTTCCAGATGGGTAAAATTTTTAAGTTGTCCTCTGGGAAAGAATACAGTTTAATAGTAGCCAGGAATATGATGGTAACTCAAGTTGCTGGACAAGTTGAAAACCAGCTGACACCGATTGGCAGAAAAAGTTTTAGCTTGTGAAAACTAGATTTATCCCCTATCTGGAATAGAAGGGGGAGTAAGTGCTTTGAGTAAGGGCTACTAGGGATAAATCAATAGAAGAGTCTCATCTTCTGGGAGTTACACGGGGAATTACAGAGGTAACACCTTACATAGAGTGACCAGAAGTCCAGGATTTGCCTGCAGAGCGCATGCTTTCCAGTGCTGATCAGGGCAAGTTTTGTAAATGTCACAGATGCCCTGGCTTTTAAAGAGAACTGACTAAAGGCAGAGGTAGGCAAGTATTTCTATCTGTTCTCGCAGGAATATATTGCAATTTGTGTTACCCAGACGATACTGTGTGTAATACTGCAATTAATTTCCCGTTGGTGGCCCACTGTCGCGTTTTCTATGCTGGCGAGAAAAGTTAAATAGGTCATTTGTGTCCCATTGTAGATGCAACATTATAAAGATGTAAAGAAAACTACATATCCCAGAATACTAGGCCCGGAGATCAAGCACGACTTCCGGCACAAAGGCGCAGATGTACAAAGGTTTCTGTGCACTGAACGTCTCAGGCTGGAGGGAGCGCATGACAATCGTGCCGGAAACTCATTCTCTTATTAAAGTATTAGTCACCTCTTCACTCCAAAACTTCGGGTCCTGACTTGCATTATCTCTGCAAAAAAAATGCGCTCCTTCCAATAATATGTGCCAGAGGAAACAGGCAAGCTGATTGGCCGAAGCGGATGTTTAGCAAGGGACGCGTAGCATGCAGCATTCCACGAGAACGAACACACATGTTAGTCGACACCACTTCCTCCAATCACAAAATGCGAACTATTTTTAACCAATATTTCGTTCTTTGAAAAGTCAGAAGTTGCAGTATCGGCACCAGTGGGAGACGAGTGGTAGAGGCGGCTTATGTGTCCCTGTCCCAACTTGTTGTTATCTCAGGTACAAAGTCCCGCAACACAACACAACACTACACTATATTCAGACACTGCTTTTCTCCACATCTCGCATTGGTTGTTTCAATTATCTGAGACAAGATCTCCTAACTTTAATGAAGAAACGGTGCAGCGCCTGTGAGGTCTACACAAGGTCCCCGGTCAAGGCTGGTGGGGTTGGGGCACGAACAAGCGCCCTCGGAAAACAGCTTTTTAGGTCTGGCCGAGAGTTTTAGTAAGCGGGTTTTGGAAGTGCAAACACTGGCTTTCGGCTGGCGACCAGCTTGCGTTCACGATGGCGTGCACGCGCAGCTGGCATCTGGGTTTCCTTTCTCTTCCTCATTTCCTCGTCATGGCTCATTAACTCTCTGGACTCTGATGTTTCAATCGCAGCAGCAGCTCACATTACCAACTGACGGCCCTGGACTACAGTCACATGAAAAACAACAGCGATTAGCATTGAAATGCAAGCTTTTTTTTGTCTAGTTAGAAATATTGCTTCGGTGGGTTGATTTCACCTTATATCGCTATTTGTTTTATATTGGGAGTCACAGCCTAATTACCAGTATTTTTGTCTCTCACTGTTTTTTTTTTTTATATTTATTCGCGCAAAGCACAAAGCTATATTTAAGGTTACTTTTTCCGCGTCACTTCTTCACTCTATTTAAACTCCACACCCCCACTCTTATTGTCTCTCTCCTTCTCTCTCTCTCCCCTCTCTAATTCTCTCTCTACTTAATTAACTCTCCCCTCTCTATCTTTTTTAGCCTTTCATTCTCTCTCACCCCTTTATCTGTTTCTCTTTCAAACTCCTTCATTCACTCTCTCTCCCCTTCTTTCTCTCTCTCTCTCTATCCCGCTCCACTCTTTATTCTATGTACACCCTTTCTCTCTCTCTCTCTTTCTCTCTCACCACCCTCTCTAATTGGGCATTATATCTTCACTCTATCTCTCACTCGGCAATACCACAGCATCACTCAGCATCACCACAGCATCACTCAGCGCAACCACAGCATCAATCAGAGCCAGCACAGCATCAATCAGAGCCAGCAAAGCATCACTCAACGCCATCACAGCATCACTCAACGCCATCACAGCATCACTCAGTGCAACCACAGCATCACTCAGCGCAACCACAGCATCAATCAGAGCCAGCACAGCATCAATCAGAGCCAGCACAGCATCACTCAGCACCAACACAACATCTCTCAACGCCATCACAGCATCACTCAGCACCACCACTCAGCACCACCACAGCATCTCTCAGCAGCACCACTCAGCACCACCACACCACCACACCACCACAGCATCACTCAGCATCACCACAGCATCACTCAGCACCACCACAGCATCACTCAGCACCACCACAGCATCACAGCATCACTCGGCACCAACACAACAGCTCTCAACGCCATCACAGCATCACTTAACGCCATCACAGCATCACTCAACGCCATCACAGCATCACTCAGTGAAACCACAGCATCACTCAGTGCAACCACAGCATCACTCAGTGCAACCACAGCATCACTCAGCACAACCACAGCATTACTCAGCACAACCACAGCATCACTTAGCGCCACAACAGCATCACTCAGCGCCACCACAACATCACTCCGCACGACCACAGCATCACTCAGCACCACCATAGCTTTACTCAGCGACACCACATCATCACTCAGGGCCAACACTGCATCACTCAGCACCACCACAGGATGACTCAGCACCACTACAGGATGATTCAGCACCACCACAGGATGACTCAGCACCACCACAGGATGACTCAGCACCACCACAGCATCGCTCAGCACCACCACAGCATCGCTCAGCGCCACCACAGCATCGTTCAGCGCCACCACAGCATCGCTCAGCGCAACCACAGCATCGCTCACCACCACCACAGCATCACTCAGGGCCGCCACAGCATCACTTCTTCACTCTATTTAAACTCCACACCCCCCACTCTTATTGTCTCTCTCCTTCTCTCTCTCTCCCCTCTCTAATTCTCTCTCTACTTAATTAACTCTCCCCTCTCTATCTTTTTTAGCCTTTCATTCTCTCTCACCCCTTTATCTGTTTCTCTTTCAAACTCCTTCATTCACTCTCTCTCCCCTTCTTTCTCTCTCTCTCTCTATCCCGCTCCACTCTTTATTCTATGTACACCCTTTCTCTCTCTCTCTCTTTCTCTCTCACCACCCTCTCTAATTGGGCATTATATCTTCACTCTATCTCTCACTCGGCAATACCACAGCATCACTCAGCATCACCACAGCATCACTCAGCGCAACCACAGCATCAATCAGAGCCAGCACAGCATCAATCAGAGCCAGCACAGCATCACTCAACGCCATCACAGCATCACTCAACGCCATCACAGCATCACTCAGTGCAACCACAGCATCACTCAGCGCAACCACAGCATCAATCAGAGCCAGCACAGCATCAATCAGAGCCAGCACAGCATCACTCAGCACCAACACAACATCTCTCAACGCCATCACAGCATCACTCAGCACCACCACTCAGCACCACCACAGCATCTCTCAGCAGCACCACTCAGCACCACCACACCACCACACCACCACAGCATCACTCAGCATCACCACAGCATCACTCAGCACCACCACAGCATCACTCAGCACCACCACAGCATCACAGCATCACTCGGCACCAACACAACAGCTCTCAACGCCATCACAGCATCACTTAACGCCATCACAGCATCACTCAACGCCATCACAGCATCACTCAGTGAAACCACAGCATCACTCAGTGCAACCACAGCATCACTCAGTGCAACCACAGCATCACTCAGCACAACCACAGCATTACTCAGCACAACCACAGCATCACTTAGCGCCACAACAGCATCACTCAGCGCCACCACAACATCACTCCGCACGACCACAGCATCACTCAGCACCACCATAGCTTTACTCAGCGACACCACATCATCACTCAGGGCCAACACTGCATCACTCAGCACCACCACAGGATGACTCAGCACCACTACAGGATGATTCAGCACCACCACAGGATGACTCAGCACCACCACAGGATGACTCAGCACCACCACAGCATCGCTCAGCACCACCACAGCATCGCTCAGCGCCACCACAGCATCGTTCAGCGCCACCACAGCATCGCTCAGCGCAACCACAGCATCGCTCACCACCACCACAGCATCACTCAGGGCCGCCACAGCATCACTCAGGGCCGCCACAGCATCACTCAGCGCCAAGACAATATCACTCAGCACCACAGCATCACTCAGCGCCAAGACAATATCACTCAGCACCACCACAGCATCACTCAGCACCACAGCAGTATCACTCAGCAACACCTGAGTATCATTCAGCATCACCTCAGCATCGTCTCCGCAACAGTCACCACCACCACCACTACCACCTCAGCATCACTCAGCAACACCTCAGCCTGCTCTCGGAATCTGGCATCTGTTGATTCTCTCCTAGCGTCTGGCCGCTGCTAGTGTTATAATACAGGTACTAGTTCCCAACCTTCACCCTCCGATTGTTTATGCCCCCTCAAAAAAAAAGCTTTAACAAACAACCATTGCAATAAGCAGAAACAAGTTGCCAGCATTGCAAGAACAAAAGAAAACTGAGGACATTTTTTATTGTAAATACTTTTTTTAATATGGTCGTTCAGTTTTACATAATGCCTTCTTGGTCATATATAAAGTAACAAAAATGCTTCTGACACTTTTTTATTATAACTTTTCAGCATGCTGCACACCAGCCACACTTCTCTACAGCACAGCTTGAAGACATTGGCAAAGTCAATAGCTCTGGCTAAACACTTATAAGGCCCCAAAGGCGAGACCTATTGGCTATGCCAATGCTTGTTATATTTGATCTCAGTCTTTGAATGCTCAGCAATGGGATGAGATAACATGATTTACAGCTGTGAGAAGTTGGCCTGGTATATGCTGTTCACTAGTTAAAGTGGACACCTTGCACCAGTACAATTCGACTCTTATGGTAGGTAGGTTTAAGACAACCTTTATAGAAAGCTATCCTAGTGGTAGCTGTGGAGAGCAGCCTTCAGGCTAAGTCTTGGAGGAATGTAAAGCAGCTTGTTTTACCACACAATCTCTTGAATCACCAAATGAAAAGACACCACCCAGGTATATATATCAAATATATATGTATTTATTACTAAACAACTCTCTACTAATCTCTTGTGAGATTAGAAGTCAGGAACATATGCATAAATCAACGTTTCACAATAAATTAAGCACAAATATGGCTGGGGCCCTAGGGGCGTACCAGACCATATACTAAAAAGAGACTTAAGAACAACGACTTGCAAAGAGACAAGGCCCAGGGCCTTCAGCAGTGCTGGGGCCTCACGAAACCACCCAAGGCAGGTAAGTAAAGGACCCACGGGGGACGCGTGCAGTGAGTGAACACAGGCGCGGATCGCCGTTGACTTCAATGGGGCAAGTCACGGTTGGAAATTAAGAGTTTAAGGGCACTTCGGGAGTAGCTACAAGCAAGTCACTTACAGGGTAAGTAGTACTAGGGCCAACACCCACAGGAGCACCGTAGTGCTGGAGTTACCTCACCCAGGGAAGCCGGGTGCATAGGTGTCCTTTGGTGTCGGGTTGCGGCGTCGTTTTCAATGGGAGCCAATGAAGACTTGCTGCTTGTGAAGCCAGAAGAAGTGTCCGGTGGAATCCAAGCCTGGATTCAGAAGAAGGAAGACCTGAAAGCAGAGGGGACAGTGTTCAAAGTCACTTGGCAGTGACCCGGGGCAAGGAAGATGAATGCCCACCGTCGTCAACAGATTCAGGTCGTTCGTGGGTGTCTTGACTCTTCGACCACGTGGTCCAGGAGGCGTTGATGATGACCAGGAGCTGGATTCGACGTGTCCCACGAAGTCTGCAGCTGACTGCGGTGTCGGCAACCCGATTGGAGCCAACAAGCCTTGGTAGCAGCAAGTCTCGTGGAAAGAGCAAAAAGTCAATGGTGCAGACCAGCAAGGTCTGGGGAACTCACCCAGCAAGGGTAAGTCAGGGCAGGCCTGGAGCAACCAGGGAAGCCCTTTGGTTCTGTAGAAAAGTCTTCAGGGGACCCACAAACCGGCTGTCAAGGGATCGCAAAGATGCCTCGGGAGGATTCCTTCAACAGGGGCCCACGGTCACTCGGGACGGGGTAGGTCTCTGATCTTCGGAGGGATTCCTGCTAGAGGGTGGGACCACACGTGGTCCAAAGCACAGGTTCGTAGAACATCGTGAAGGGGTTGCACTCGACAATAGTGCACGGTACACAGGGACTGCGGTTCCTCGTCACTCGTGGGGTCCACTTGCCTTAGCTTCGCTGGGGACTCACGATGGCCTTGGAAAAGTCAGGAAATCCTTGTCTTGGGCTGCAGGGACCTCGGGCTCCGGCGGTAGCGGCGTAGTTTGCAACCGTCGTTTCAGTTTTTGGTGCCTGTCAAGCAGGGGAGTCACTCCTTGACTCCAAGGGAGATTCTTCAGTCTTCCAGAGGTAGTGGAACGTCGAAGGTCCAGGATTCTTCTTCAGAGCGTCGTCCAGGGGTATCTAGTTTGCAAGTTCAAGGGTTCCCTACCTTATACTAAAAAGGAAGGGAGGGACTAGCTCTAAGACCCCACCTATGGGAGGGTCAGGGGAGTGGGTGGCTACACCCACTTCCTTTTGTCCAGTTTCGCGCCAGAGCAGGGGCAGGTGGCCCCTGAGCCGGTTTCAACTGGTGTATGCACAGAGGAGCCTTCTGCTCCCCCAGTGCAGGACTTCAAAGCACTCTAGGAGTGCACCCACCCAGCCCCAATACACTAAACCCTGTCTGGGAGGTGGTCACACCTCCCTGGGACAGGATACCTATTGTTGGGCTTCCTCCACTGCGAGTTTCGGTCATCAGCAGGAGGGCAGCCCCATGTCTGTGACTGGTGGCATCCATTTTGTGATGCCAGGGCTCTTCAGGATTCTACCGCGTTTCCACAGTAGGTACATGTCTATCCCTCTAGATGGGTGGAATGCTACCCCCGCCGCCAGAACTGGAGGGGGGGGTAGTATTCCAAGATGTTTGACACCAAACACGACATGTTTCCGTGCAGCCATCCCAAAGTTAGCATTTAACGCAGGGTTATAATGCGCTTAAGAGTATATGGTCAGGCTGCACTACAAACAGCATCAGAGAAGGGTCTCCGAATGCTGCAGAGGGGCTCTGCTCATGCAGGGGCACCCTCTCACATAGGAACCACGCACTCTGCCTTCAGGATTGATAAGGCCTGCCATAGGAGTGACTTATAGGTTTATATGTGTGTATCTATGTAGTGATATAGGTAGCCTATATCACAGTAAGGGGTGCATGCACCACCTTACCCAGGCTGCAGTAGCAGACCTGTGGTGTCAGATTTAGTCTGCTTCCCAGGGTGGCATAATACATGCTTCAGCCCCTGGTAGGCCTGTGAAGTACCTATGCCCTTGGCACCTAAGGTACCATATACTAGGGACTCATAAGGTACCACAGTATCCAATCACTAGTGCACCTAGAGTGCACTCCAAGTCGTTTAGAGAGAACAGAGAGGCTGGGGCCCAGATTGGCAGGGTCCCAGCCTGACTATAGCCAGAAACAAGTGTAAACATCAGAAAAAAAGTGGTGGCAACATAAGAGGCAGATCCTACTCTCCTACACAACCCCCCCCAAACGCAGGGACACTAAACTAACCTTGACCAGTTGAGTCTTCGTGCTCTAAGTGGAAATACCTTGAGAGTCCATCTGCATTGGCATGTTGGGTCCCAGGCCTATGTTCCACTGTATAGTCCATCCCCTGTAGGGAAATGGACCACCTCAAAAGTTTTGGGTTTTCACCTTTCATCTGTTTAAGCCATAGGAGGGGCTTGTGGTCAGTCTGAACTATGAAGTGAGTGCCAAACAAGTATGGCCTCAGCTTCTTCAGGGCCCACAGCACAGCAAAGGCCTCCCTCTCTATAGCTGACCAACGTTTCTCTCTAGGGGTCAGCCTCCTGCTAATAAAAGCTACTGGCTGGTCTTGCCCTTCATCATTCAGTTGAGACAGTACAGCTCCCACACCCAGCTCAGAAGCATCTGTTTGGACAATGAACTTTTTGGTGTAGTCTGCACTCTGTAAGATGGGGGCAGTGCACATGGCCTGCTTTAGGTCTTCAAATGCCTTCTGACAGCTAGCTGTCCACTGAACCTTTTTTGGCATTTTCTTTGAGGTCAGATCATTCAAGGGGGTCACTATAGATCCATATCCCTTCACAAACCTCCTATAGTACCCAGTCAGGCCTAAGAAGGCTCTCACCTGTGTCTGGGTGGATGGAGCAACCCATTCCATTATGGTTTGGATGCTGCTCTGTAAAGGCTGAACCTGGCCTCCACCCACAAGGTGGCCCAGGTACACAACCTGACTCTGCCCTATCTGGCACTTAGTGGCCTTGATAGTGAGGCCTGCTTTCTGCAGAGCCTCCAAAACATTTCTGAGGTGGACCAGGTGATCCTGCCAGGAGGAACTAAAGACAGCAATATCATCTAGATAAGCTGCGCAATAAGTTTCCATCCCTGCCAGAACTTTGTTCACCAACCTCTGAAAAGTGGCAGGTGCATTTTTCAATCCAAAGGGCATCACCACAAAGTGGTAGTGCCCACCAGGGGGTCGAAAATGCTGTTTTGGCTTTTGCATCATCAGCTAACCTGATCTGCCAGTAGCCAACTGTTAGGTCAAATGCACTCAGATACTTGGCTGAGGCCAAAGTATCAATCAGCTCATCTGCCCTGGGTATGGGATAGGCATCAGTCCTGGTGACTGCATTGAGGCCTCTGTAGTCTACACAAAACCTCATTTCTTTCTTACCACCCTGGGTATGAGGCTTGGGTACTAGGACTACTGGGCTAGCCCAAGGGCTATCTGAAGGCTCAATCACACCTAACTTCAACATTTTCTGGACTTCAGTCCTGATACAGTCCCTGACATGGTCAGGTTGCCTGTAGATTTTACTCTTGACAGGCAGACTGTCCCCAGTGTCCACCTCATGGGTGCCCCAGGTAGTCTGACTAGGGGTCAGGCTAAACATATGTCTGTACTGCTGCAGACCTTGTCTGCACTCAGTTTGCTGATGGTCAGTGAGGCTGCTTGCCAAAGCAACACCATCTACTGACCCATCATCAGGGTTCTGTGAGAGCAGGTCAGGTAGAGGGTCACTCTCCTCCTCCTGTTCCTCATCAGTTGCCATGAGCAAGCCCATGTCAGCCCTGTCAACATATGGCTTTAATCTGTTTACATGGAGCACCCTCAGGGGGCTCCTGGGAGTTCCAAGATTCACCAGATGGGTGACTTCTCCCTTTTGCTCAACTATTGTATGGGGGCCACTCCTTTTGTCTTGGAGGGCTGCTGGGGCCACAGGCTCCAACACCCACACTTTCTGTCCTGGCTGGTACACAGTCAGCACAGCCTTTTGGTCATGCCAAGCTTTTTGTAATTCTTGGCTGGCCTCCAGGTTTTTGGTTGCCTTTTTTTATTTATTCGGTCATCCTGGAGCGGAGTCCAAGTACATAGTCCATCACATCTTGTTTGGGGGGTTTGAGAGGTAACTCCCAGCCCTCTTTTACCAAACATAATGGACCTCTTACAGGATGCCCAAACAGAAGCTCAAATGGGCTGTAACCAACCCCCTTCTGTGGAACCTCTCTGTATGCAAACAACAGGCAGGGAAGAAGAAGGTCCCATTTCCGCCTAAGCTTCTCTGGGAGTCCTTTAATCATTCCCTGCAGGGTTTTGTTGAAACGTTCAACCAACCCATTGCATTGTGGCTGATAGGGGGTGGTGAACTTATAAGTTACACCACACTCCTTCCACATTGCTTTCTAATATCCTGACATGAAGTTTGTACCTCTGTCAGAGATGACCTACTTTGGGAAACCCACTCTGGAGAAAACTCCAATGAGGGCTCTTGCCACCATAGGGGCTGTGGTGGTCCTCAGGGGAATTGCCTCTGGGTACCTGGTGGCATGATCCACTACCACCAGGATAAATCTGTGCCCTGATGCAGTTTGAGGGTCAAGGGGACCATCAATGTCAATCCCTTCCCTTTCAAAGGGTTCCCCCACCACAGGTAGTGGTATCAGGGGGGCCTTTGTGGTGCCACCTGCCTTGCCACTGGCTTGGCATGTGACACAGGAGCGACAAAACTCCTTTGTGTCCTCTGACATATGTGGCCAATGAAAATGTGGAACAAGCCTGTCCCAGGTCTTGTTTTGGCCCAAGTGACCTGCTAAAGGGATATCATGTGCTAGGGTCAAGAGGAACCCCCTAAACGTCTGAGGTATTACCAACCTCCTGGTGGCTCCAGGGGCTGGATCTCTACCCTCAGAATATAGGAGTCCCTCATCCCAATAAACTTTATGGGACCCACTAGCACTCCCAGCAGCCTCAGCAGCAGCCTGCTGTCTGAGGGGTTCAAGAGAGGGGCAGCACTGTTGCTCCTTACTCAGATCTTCCCTAGAAGGCTCCCCTGCCCCCAAGAACTCAACCTGATCAGGCTCAAGTTCCTCTGGGGCAGTTCCTTCTTCAGGATCTGCTCCTCCTCCCTCAAGAGGGGAATCAGTGATCTGAGACAGAGGGGAAATTACTGCCTTACCCCTACTGCTCCTCTTCTTGGGAAGCATCTGGTCCATGGTTTCAGGATCCAGAGCTGGTTCAGTGTCATGCATTTTGGCCTGTGACCTGGTCACAGCAAATACCTTTGCAGGGATGCCCAGCATCTCAGCATGAGTCCATAACTCTACTTCAGACCAGGCTGAAGTTTCTAGATCATTGCCCAATAGACATTCTACAGGGAGGTCTGCACTGACTACAACCTTCTTGAGGCCAGTTACCCCTCCCCAGGAGAAATTCACAACTGCCAGACTATGGTTGGTCCTGACATTGCTTGCATTGGTCACCTGGTATATTTCGCCCAGGATGATCTGTCCAGGGTCCACAAGATCCTCTGCCACCATGGTGACACTAGCACCTGTGTCCCTAAATGCCAAAGCCTGTTTGCCATTTATTACAGGCTGCTGTTTGTATTTGCCCATATTACTGGGGCTCACCAGGAAGGACATGTCAATGTCTCCATCACAAATCAGCATTGCCTGAGTGGGTACTCTGACTAGGCCAGAGTCCACTTCAGAACCCAGGGTCAACCCTACTACACCCTTATTCTGAGTACCACCTCCACCAGTAGCTGAACTAGGGGGAACAGTTGCCTTAGGGGCAGGAGTGGCGGTGGTTTGGTCTTTGGACTTGTTACAATCAGAAGTCCAGTGCCCTTTCTGTTTACAGAATTTGCACCAGGGCTTCTTTTGGCCTTTTCCCTTGTTGGATTGTGACTCCCCACCAGATGCAGATTTTTGGGGCCCTGGTGAAGACTTCTGGTCTTTTGACTTATCCCCACTTTTCTCAGAGCCCTTAGAATCCTGCTTCTTTGTGTCACCCCCTTGGTTCTGGGTTTTCTGCCTCACCCTGGTACTGACCCACTTGTCTGCCTTCTTTCCCAATTCTTGGGGAGAGGTCAGATCTGAGTCCACCAGGTATTGATGCAACAACTGGTTCTGGCAATTATTAAGGATCTGTTCTCTCATCATTAGATTATACAATCCCTTGAAATCAGTAACCCTACTGCCAACCAGCCAACCCTCCAGAGCCTTGGTTGCACAATCTACAAAGTCAGTCCAGTCCTGAGTCTGTGCCTTCTGGGTGTCTCTGAACTTCAACCTGTACTGCTCAGTGGTTAAGCCAAACCCATCTATCAGTGCACTCTTCAGGACTTCATAGTCATCAGCATCCTCTTCTCTAACAGTGAGGAGCTTGTCTCTACCTTTCTCTGAAAAGGAAAGCCACAAGATTGCTGCCCACTGCTTTTGGGGGACCTGTTGTACTCTACAGGCCCTTTCCATAGCAGTTACCCACTTAAGGATATCATCCCCACTCTGGTAGGGAGGAACAACCTTGCTCAGGTTCCTATGGTCTGGAATATATTCTCTGCCTCTAGGGACACTGTTGCTGCCACCAGGGGTTCTAACCCCTCTTTTCTAGAAGCTCTCTGGAGCTCCAGGGCTTCCTTATCTAATGCCAACTTCTTGGTTTTGAGGGCAAACCTTGCTTCCTCATACTGCAGCAGTTTGTACATTCTGTCAGAGGAGGTCTCTCTTCTTGAGAAGTAGGAGTTCCTCTGGTAGACAGATTCTCTGCCAGAGTGATAGGAGTGTTCAGATTCCCTAGAAAGGGACCTAGGCCTCTCCTCCAATATGTCAGTTCTCTTAGGGAGAATTCCTCTGTCCTGTTCAGACCCCTTGGGACCTGGCCCTACAATCACAGAGTCTTGGTCATCCAGATGTTCATCATCTGACCCAGACACTGTAATTGACCCACTCACTGATTCAGACCCATTAGCTCCTAGAGCTAATCTAAGATCATCTGCTGTCAGCAGATCTATCAGGTGTAGTGTGGAGGGACTCTGTCCTAGCTTCAGGTGCCTTGCAGCCCACATGGCTCTCAGGTCAGAGAAAGCCATGTCCTTATACTGAGGCTGAGTGGAGCCACTGGGTCCACCCTTTAAGGACATTCTAGTGTTGTGCAGTGTTGTACTACCTACACTAGTTTGTGGCCTACTGATACTAGCTTGAGCTGTAGAAAGGGTGTGCTATCCCTTGGCACACAGCTCTAAGTTCAGTAGAACTTATTGATACTAAGCTTGACTTTATATGTACCTTGAGTACCTATAGTGGTTTTCAGTTAGTAATTCAAATAGAGATTTTCTGGTAAAACAATAGCAAGCTGGAATCCCACATGCTGCCACCAATTTGAGAAGTTGGCCTGGTATATGCTGTTCACTAGTTAAAGTGGACACCTTGCACCAGTACAATTCGACTCTTATGGTAGGTAGGTTTAAGACAACCTTTATAGAAAGCTATCCTAGTGGTAGCTGTGGAGAGCAGCCTTCAGGCTAAGTCTTGAAGGAATGTAAAGCAGCTTGTTTTATCACACAACCTCTTGAATCACCAAATGAAAAGACACCACACAGGTATATATATCAAATATATGGTGGCCAGTCAAAATATCGATTTTTAAATATCGAAGCACAGTTATATCGAGTTTTAAATATCGTAGGGACAAAATATCGAAGTCAAGAATATCTACAACCAGAATATCGAAGTTAAGGTAAGAAATATCGATGTTGCAAATATCGATGTTAGTAATATCGATAGTTAAATTATCGATGTTAATAATATCGATATTTATATGAGTGTTATGTATTTTAGTATGTATTTAATATGTATGTGTTCTATATTTTTTGTTAAGTATTGTACTGTTTTTTTAAATATATGTATACATTTTTTAGAAATTAGTAATTTTTTTAAAAGTAAATTTTGCGTTTTAGTACCGTAGCGGGTTGTGGGATTATAGGGGAATAGGGTGGGAAGTAATTTAATTATAGTAAATTAAATAATAATTTTTAGGAATTATTAATTGATTTTAATTAAATTTTGTGTTTTATTTTTGTAGCGGGTTGTGGGTTTATAGGGGAATAGGGTGGGAAGTAATTTAATTTGAATTAAGTAATTATTAATTTTTAATTCTTGTTATTAATAATTAATTTATTGTTAATTAGTTATTAATTGGTAATTATTATTAATTGATAATTATTTTATTTGCATTAATTTATTATTGGAGTGGGTTGTGTGTTTTTAGGGGAATAGGGTGGTAAGTAATGTATTTGTAATTAAGTAATTAATTAAGAAAAATTGAGTATTGATAATTAATTTTTTTGTTAATTAATTTTTAATTGGTTAATATTTTTGATTAAATATTATTTATCGGTATTGATATTTTTTGCTAATTAATTATTAATTGGTTATTAATTTGTATTAGATATTATTTATTGGTATTGACATTTTTTAAATTTAATTATTAATTGCAAATTAATTTGTATTAATTGATTAATTGAAAATTAATTTAATTGTGTGAAATTTTATGTGGAGTGTGTTTGTGTTTATTGGGGAATAGGGTGGGAAGTATTTAATATTATTAAAGTAATTATTATTTTTGATATATTTGTAGTTTTTTTTCTTCTTCTAAATTTATTAATAAATCATTATTTAATTACAATATTTATTTCATTTATATGTATGTTATTTTTAACATCTACGTTGTCCAACGCTTTCCCTACTGTTGCACTCACTGGAGTGGGAATAGTAATTTTTACCCCTACGCTATCCAGCGCTTTCCCTACTATTGCACTGTCTGGAGTGGGAATAGTAATTTTTACCCCTACGCTATCCAACGCTTTCTCTACTGTTGCACTATGTGGAGTAAGTATATATATATATATTAATTTATATGTATATGTTTAATTTATTTTAACATTTAATGTATTAGTTATTATTTTTAAATATCTTTTAATATTTTTAACTATATTTCTTTTAATTATATGTATTATTTACTTAATTTTACATTATTATTAAAACATTTAAAAAAACGATATTTTTAACTTCGATATTTTAGACAACTATATATTTTTTCGATATTTTTGTACTTACCTTTATGTAGATTGGACTTCGATATTTTTGACTTCTATATTTCTGGGTCGATATTTTTGCAGGTCGATTATCTGTCCGTCGATATTCTGTCATACATTCCAAATATATATGTATTTATTACTAAACAACTCTCTACTAATCTCTTGTGAGATTAGAAGTCAGGAACATATGCATAAATCAACGTTTCACAATAAATTAAGCACAAATATGGCTGGGGCCCTAGGGGCGTACCAGACCATATACTAAAAAAGAGACTTAAGAACAACGACTTGCAAAGAGACAAGGCCCAGGGCCTTCAGCAGTGCTGGGGCCTCACGAAACCACCCAAGGCAGGTAAGTAAAGGACCCACGGGGGACGCGTGCAGTGCGTGAACACAGGCGGATCGCCGTAGACTTCAATGGGGCAAGTCGCGGTTGGAAATTAAGAGTTTAAGGGCACTTCGGGAGTAGCTACAAGCAAGTCACTTACAGGGTAAGTAGTTCTAGGGCCAACACCCACAGGAGCACCGTAGTGCTGGAGTTACCTCACCCAGGGAAGCCGGGTGCATAGGTGTCCTTTGGTGTCGGTCGCGGCGTCGTTTTCAATGGGAGCCAATGAAGACTTGCTTGTGAAGCCAGAAGAAGTGTCCGGTGGAATCCAAGCCTGGATTCAGAAGAAGGAAGACCTGAAAGCAGAGGGGACAGTGTTCAAAGTCACTGGGCAGTGACCCGGGGCAAGGAAGATGAATGCCCACCGTCGTCGACAGATTCAGGTCGTTCACGGGTGTCTTGACTCTTCGGCCACGAGGTCCAGGAGGCATCGAGGATGACCAGGAGCTGGATTCAGTGTGTCCCACAATGTCTGCAGCTGACTGCGGTGTCGGCAACCCGATTGCAGCCAACAAGCCTTGGTAGCAGCAAGTCTCGTGAAAAGAGCAAAAAGTCAATGGTGCAGACCAGCAAGGTCTGGGGAACTCACCCAGTGACGGTAAGTCAGGGCAGGCCTGGAGCAACCAGGGGAGCTATTTGGTTCTCTAGAAAAGTCTTCAGTGGACCCACAAGCCGGCTGGCAAGGGATTGCAAAGACGCCTCGGGAGGATTCCTTCAACAGGGGCCCACGGTCACTCGGGATGGGGTAGGCCTCTGATCTTCGGAGGGATTCCTGCTAGAGGCTGGGACCACACGTGGTCCAAAACACAGGTTTGTAGAACATTGTGAAAGGGTTACACTCGACAATAGTGCACGGTACCCAGGGACTGCGGTTCCTCGTCACTCGTGGGGTCCACTTGCCTCAGCTTCACTGGGAACTCACGATGGTCTTTGAGAAGTCAGGAAATCCTCGTCTTGGGCTGCAGGGACCTCGGGCTCCGGCGGGAGCGGCATAGTTTGCGACCATCGTTTCTGTTTTTGGTGCTTGCCAAGCAGGGGAGTCACTCCTTGACTCCAAGGGAGATTCTTCAGTCTTCCAGAGGTATTGGAACGTCGAAGGTCCAGGATTCTTCTTCAGAGCGTCATCCAGGGGTATCTAGTTTGCAAGTTCAAGGGTTCCCTACCTTATACTAAAAAGGAAGGGAGGGACTAGCTCTAAGACCACACCTATGGGAGGGTCAGGGGAGTGGGTGGCTACACCCACTTCCCTTTGTCCAGTTTCGCACCAGAGCGATATATAGGTAGCCTATATCACAATAAGGGGTGCATGCACCACCTTACCCAGGCTGCAGTAGCAGACCTGTGGTGTCAGATTTAGTCTGCTTTCCAGGGGTGGCATAATACATGCTTCAGCCCCTGGTAGACCTGTGAAGTACCTATGCCCTTGGCACCTAAGGTACCATATACTAGGGACTCATAAGGTACCACAGTATCCAATCACTAGTGCACCTAGAGTGCACTCCAAGTCGTTTAGAGAGAACAGAGAGGCTGGGGCCCTGATTGGCAGGGTCCCAGCCTGACTATAGCCAGAAACCAGTGTAAACATCAGAAAAAAAGTGGGGGCAACATAAGAGGCAGATCCTACTCTCCTACAACAGCCCTGTTTGCAACAGCGCCCGGAGCAAATATAAACACGAGCGCTCCTGACAAGGGCTGTTAAACAATGAAAAAAGAAGTCCCCGGAATGGGCATTAAATGTGAGGTGTGGATGGATAGTAGTAATTAGTACCTGCTCTCGGGGAGGGCTGAACACAGGAAGAGGCATGACGCATGTATGCCATGGACAAATGGGGATAAAGAATAGAAGAGTGACGATGGAGCCAACAAATGGGAATCCTATGGGCGGGCTGAAGCCCACAGAGTAGATACAACATGTCTCATAGAGCCGTAACCTGAAAAGAGGCGATTAGGTGGAAGACAGCTAAATAAAAGCCATTTTTGTTTTAAAAATTGGGAGTCTCCCACTTGAATCAGGTCCGACTAAATCTGATTTCAGTTTAATTCCTGTGCAAAGCCTCCTGATGATTTAGCAGAGGAAGCCATAAAACTGGATTCAAAAATATATCCTTCTACAAGCAAAATTGTCAAATAATTATAACCAAAAGAAACAGGCTACTCACGGCAAAAAGCCAGGACGCAGAGGAAGGCAGCTGAATGAATGAATGAGCAGAGCTTATAAAGCGCACAGCTACTCAACAAGAGTGTTCTCGGTGCTAAAGGTTCACGCATGACTGCACTAAGAGGCACAATTAGCTTTTAAAGGGCCAAGTTTTCAGATGTTTCTTAAAGGATGTCAAATCAGTAGTTGCTCTCAATGCGGCCGGTAGTTGGTTCCATGCTTGAGCACCCAGGAAACCGAAAGATTTTCCACCCCTGCATGCCAAGGGTACTTTGGGGATGCAAGCGAGGTTAGAGGAGGATGATCTTAACGATCTGATGGGTGCATAGCGGCTAGCACGCCTTCTGAGGTATACCACCCCCTTATCGTGGAGGGATTTGATGAATATTACCAAGGCCTTTTACGTTATCCGATCCTGCACTGGAAGCCAGTGTAAGGCCTTGAGATGAGGGGCCATGTGAGACCTGGGCTTCAGCCTAAGGATCGTCCTGGCCGCTGAGTTTTGCACCACCTGGAGGCGCTGGTGGAGGTAACCCGGCAGGCCCAAGTAAAGGATATTGGCATAGTCCAGTCTAGACGCACCAGAGCCTGAACCACTATCTTCCTGGAGTCAGGTGGAAGGTGCGGAAGCAATTTTTTAAGCATGCGGAGTAAGCCAAAACAGGTACCCACCAGTGCCTGGACTGGGGATCTCATAGAGAGGACATTATCAGTGTAGATGCCCAGGTTCTTAACTGTGGTTTGTGATGAGATTGGGGGGCGGGGGAACAATTCCTCCGACCACCAGAGACTCCAGTTGCTCACAGAAGGCAGGCCAAAGAAAACACTTTCAGATTTGTCAGGATTGCATTTAAGCTGGTTTAGCTTCATCCATTTAAAAACCTTCGTGATTCAGGATCTGACTGCGTCCCCGTCGAAGTCTGCACCTTTGTCGCATGAAAAGATCAGCTGAGTATCGTGAGCATGCGAAGTTATCTTGGCGCCGTTGGCCTCAGCCAGGGGTGCAAGGGGGGACATATATAAGTTAAAAACTTATTGCTGAAGCAGGCTTATTTGCTAAACTCCAAAAAAATTCAAGTGTGAAAAGGTAACATTTAACAAGGAAAACACAGTTATGCCATACTTATATTAACCTAGGCGAAATTCCTGTAACCTTGGATACAGAAGAAAAAACAGGATGCGTATGTATTTAGGCTCCTCCTTTTCAGGTCACAGGACAGGAAGCTCCGTGGCAGTCATATTCTTTTTAGGTTTTGCCTGAGACAGCTCATGCGTGGTCAATTGCAAGCTCTTTTGTTTCTTAAAAAAACGTAAAATGGGCTTAGAGCCCACACATTACTTACCATTGGTTGGCTTCATCGTCACTCACATTTCCTTACTTCTCATTGGTCGGCACATTTTCCTCTTCATGTGTTTGTCTCTTCGATGGAGCATGGAACAAGTACTGATTCATGTCTTTATTAGTGCCCTTCTGCTGTTTGCACTCAGATTCAGGTACTTCTTTTGTTGTTGCTTCCCCCGTCGTCATTGGTGCTTGCACCTGCCCCCCTCCGTTGATGCTCTTTGACCCCTCGCGTCATCAGTGCTTGCCCTCCTGTTGTTGTTTCCCATACTATTCAAGCACTATCGACCGAATCTCCAGCACTTGTATTCTGCACATTTATATTTGTCTTGCTTGTTGTGAAATACTCACCCACGCCCTGACGTCATTCCGTGGAGCCTCCCCTTCTAGTTTTTGATTTATGGCGCTGGTGTCTGAAAAGCCTTCATTCCCTCCAGAGAGATCCTGTGTAATAAAGTAAATGAAGGCCTACATAGTGACATCACACAGACACGAAGGGGCATGTTTATGACTTTTGTGGCGCAGGACAGCGCAGCAAGTCACCTTGCTGCGCTGCATCACCGAGAAAGGGCGGGAATGCGCCACATTTATCCAATACGGCGCACTCCTGTCCTTTCCCCCTGTGCTGGTGCACAATGGGCTCCCTAGCGCCAACACAGACACCCTTGCATAATTGCATGCAGAATTGTTTTTGTGCAGGAAGGGGAATCTTGCTGCACAAAAACAATCCTGAGAGGCGTATTCCTCTTTCTATGTGTGCTGTGCTGCACTGCCTGATTTTATTATAAATATGCCATTAAGTCACCTTGCTGGGCTGCTTGAAAGGGCAGGAATGTGCCGTATTTTTTACAATACAGCGCATTCCTGTCCTTTCCCCCCCTGTGCTGGATCACAATGGGCTGCCTAGCGCCAGCGCAGGCTCCTTTGCACCATGGTGCAAGGTGCCTGCATTGTAAGCAGGATTGTTTTTGTGCAGGAAGAGACAACTTCTTTAAAAAAAAACAATCCCTGGAGACATATTCCTCATTCTATGTGCGCCGCAGAACGCAGCACACATGGGAAGAGGAAGTAACGAGGAGAAATAAAGATATTTCTCCTCGTTACGCCTCACCTGGAAAGGCGTAGCATTTTGGCGAATCCCCAGGTCTACCAGAAGGGGTAAATCTGGGGAAACGTCAAAATCCATGGGAGTTGCGTGGGAACACCCATGCAATGCCCTTGGAAAGCCTTTCCAAGGCAGAGTAACGCAACGCAGCGATTAGTGCCGCGTTGCTTTACTCCTGCTTTATCAAGCCACTCAGGGCCATGCAAAGTTGCCTTGCGTGGCTTGATAAATTGGATTTGAGGATTGTGTCGCGCATGCACCACTTTGCTTGATGCAAAAGTGATGCAACCTCCTTCATAAATAGGGCCCTTGCTGCGCTGCGATGCACTGCGCTGCACTGTGTTGCGTTGCATTACTTTTTAATAAATATGGCCCTTTGTTTGTTAATTGCATAGACGTTTCAACCTCTTTGTTAATTTGCGAAGGCCTGCATCTGGTGCTCCAAGGGGCGCTTCTCATGCCTATTTCCAAGAACCTGCTCCTGCCCTCAACATGCTGGTGAAGCAGGCCCCCACATACAGCACCATCATACTGGGAGGGGCAGGAAGGACAGGGTGGGACCAAGTCATACTCCTACAGCTGTGCTTGTGTGTTCTGCACCCCCACCTCGATCCAGATCTGCAGCTCATCCTTTTGCCACTTCCTCAAGGATCTGAAAGTCCCCTCTTCAACCACCCACATATCAGACCACTGCTGGAGAGTTCACTCTACCAGCCCTTTCTACCCGTCTACCACCCGCAGTTCTTCCACTCCTGCCCAACCCTCGGTGTAAGCCTCACCCCAGAATCCTTGTTGGCGCCACTCTACCCCCCGTCTTCGATGTGCTCTCTCTTTCCTTTACTCTCCCCTTCTCCTCTGCACCACCCACTGTAAACCCCATTGCTTACAGCACTTTGTAGCTAGATTAGCGCTATATAAGGCACATACATACAGACTCTTGGGGCATATTTATTAAAAAATCATGCAGCGCAGCGTCACCTTGCTGCGCTGTTCTGCGTGATAGGGAAAGGGCAGGAATCTAATGTAATATGGCACATTCCTGTCTTTTCCCTGCACTGGCGCAAAATGTGCTGCCTAGCGGCAACGCAGGCACCCTTGCACCATTGTGCAATGTGGGAGCACCCACGCTCCTCCCATGGAATGCCTCCCTGGGACAGAGCACCCACGCTCCTCCCATGGAACGCCTCCCTGGGACAGAGCACCCACGCTCCTCCCATGGAACGCCTCCTTGGGACAGGGCACCCACGCTCCTCCCATGTAACGCCTCCTTGGGACAGGGCACCCACGCTCCTCCCATGGAACGCCTCCCTGGGACAGAGCACCCACGCTCCTCCAATGGAATGCCTCCCTGGGACAGAGCGCCCACGCTCCTCCCATGGAACGCCTCCCTGGGACAGAGCACCCACGCTCCTCCCATGGAATGCCTCCCTGGGACAGGGCACCCAGGCTCCTCCCATGGAACGCCTCCCTGGGACAGAGCACCCACGCTCCTCCCATGGAACGCCTCCCTGGGACAGGGCACCCACGCTCCTCCCATGGAACGCCTCCCTAAGAGAGAGCACCCACGCTCCTCCCATGGAACGCCTCCCTGGGACAGGGCACCCACGCTCCTCCCATGGAACGCCTCCTTGGGACAGAGCACCCACGCTCCTCCCATGGAACGCCTCCCTGGGACAGGGCACCCACGCTCCTCCCATGGAACGCCTCCTTGGGACAGAGCACCCACGCTCCTCCCATGGAACGCCTCCCTGGGACAGGGCACCCACGCTCCTCCCATGGAACGCCTCCCTGGGACAGGGCTCCCACGCTCCTCCCATGGAACGCCTCCCTGGGACAGAGCACCCACGCTCCTCCCATGGAACGCCTCCCTGGGCCAGAGCACCCACGCTCCTCCAATGGAATGCCTCCCTGGGACAGAGCGCCCACGCTCATCCCATGGAACGCCTCCCTGGGACAGAGCACCCACGGTCCTCCCATGGAACGCCTCCCTGGGACAGAGCACCCACGCTCCTCCCATGGAACGCCTCCTTGGGACAGAGCACCCACGCTCCTCCCATGGAATGCCTCCCTGGGACAGGGCACCCAGGCTCCTCCCATGGAACGCCTCCCTGGGACAGAGCACCCACGCTCCTCCCATAAAACGCCTCCCTGGGACAGGGCACCCACGCTCCTCCCATGGAACGCCTCCCTGGGAGAGAGCACCCACGCTCCTCCCATGGAACGCCTCCCTGGGACAGGGCACCCACGCTCCTCCCATGGAACGCCTCCTTGGGACAGAGCACCCACGCTCCTCCCATGGAACGCCTCCCTGGGACAGGGCACCCACGCTCCTCCCATGGAACGCCTCCCTGGGACAGGGCTCCCACGCTCCTCCCATGGAACGCCTCCCTGGGACAGAGCACCCACGCTCCTCCCATGGAACGCCTCCCGGGGACAGAGCACCCACGCTCCTCCAATGGAATGCCTCCCTGGGACAGAGCGCCCACGCTCATCCCATGGAACGCCTCCCTGGGACAGAGCACCCACGCTCCTCCCATGGAACGCCTCCCTGGGACAGAGCACCCACGCTCCTCCCATGGAACGCCTCCTTGGGACAGAGCACCCACGCTCCTCCCATGGAATGCCTCCCTGGGACAGGGCACCCAGGCTCCTCCCATGGAACGCCTCCCTGGGACAGAGCACCCACGCTCCTCCCATGGAACGCCTCCCTGGGACAGGGCACCCACGCTCCTCACATGGAACGCCTCCCTGGGAGAGAGCACCCACGCTCCTCCCATGGAACGCCTCCCTGGGACAGGGCACCCACGCTCCTCCCATGGAACGCCTCCTTGGGACAGAGCACCCACGCTCCTCCCATGGAACGCCTCCCTGGGACAGGGCACCCACGCTCCTCCCATGGAACGCCTCCTTGGGACAGAGCACCCACGCTCCTCCCATGGAACGCCTCCCTGGGAAAGGGCACCCACGCTCCTACCATGGAACGCCTCCCTGGGACAGAGCACCCACGCTCCTCCCATGGAACGCCTCCCTGGGACAGAGCACCCACTCTCCTCCCATGGAACGCCTCCCTGGGACAGAGCACCCATGCTCCTCCCATGGAACGCCTCACTGGGACAGAGCACCCACGCTCCTCCCATGGAACGCCTCCCTGGGACAGAGCACCAATGCTCCTCCCATGGAACGCCTCCCTGGGACAGGGCACCCACGCTCCTCCCATGGAACGCCTCCTTGGGACAGAGCACACACGCTCCTCCCATGGAATGCCTCCCAGGGACAGGGCACCCACGCTCCTCCCATGGAACGCCTCCCTGGGACAGAGCACCCACGCTCCTCCCATGGAACGCCTCCCTGGGACAGAGCACCCACGCTCCTCCCATGGAACGCCTCCCTGGGACAGGGCACCCACGCTCCTACCATGGAATGCCTCCCTGGGACAGAGCACCCACGCTCCTCCCATGGAACGCCTCCCTGGGACAGAGCACCCACTCTCCTCCCATGGAACACCTCCCTGGGACAGAGCACCCATGCTCCTCCCATGGAACGCCTCCCTGGGACAGAGCACCCACGCTCCTCCCATGGAACGCCTCCCTGGGACAGAGCACCAATGCTCCTCCCATGGAACGCCTCCCTGGGACAGGGCACCCACGCTCCTCCCATGGAACGCCTCCTTGGGACAGAGCACACACGCTCCTCCCATGGAACGCCTCCCTGGGACAGGTCACCCATGCTCCTCCCATGGAACGCCTCCTTGGGACAGAGCACACACGCTCCTCCCATGGAACGCCTCCCTGGGACAGAGCACCCACGCTCCTCCCATGGAACCCCTCCCTGGGACAGGGCACCCACGCTCCTCCCATGGAACGCCTCCCTGGGACAGAGCACCCACTCTCCTCCCATGGAACGCCTCCCTGGGACAGAGCACCCACGCTCCTCCCATGGAACGACTCCCTGGGACAGAGCACCCACGCTCCTCCCATGGAACGCCTCCTTGGGACAGAGCACCCACGCTCCTACCATGGAATGCCTCCCTGGGACAGAGCACCCACGCTCCTCCCATGGAACGCCTCCTTGGGACAGAGCACACACGCTCCTCCCATGGAACTCCTCCCTGGGACAGAGCACCCACGCTCCTCCCATGGAACGCCTCCCTGGGACAGAGCACCCACGCTCCTCCCATGGAACGCCTCCTTGGGACAGAGCACCCACGCTCCTACCATGGAATGCCTCCCTGGGACAGAGCACCCACGCTCCTCCCATGGAACGCCTCCTTGGGACAGAGCACACACGCTCCTCCCATGGAACGCCTCCCTGGGACAGAGCACCCACGCTCCTCCCATGGAACGCCTCCCTGGGACAGGGCACCCACGCTCCTCCCATGGAACGCCTCCCTGGGACAGAGCACCCACGCTCCTCCCATGGAACGCCTCCTTGGGACAGAGCACCCACGCTCCTACCATGGAATGCCTCCCTGGGACAGAGCACCCACGCTCCTCCCATGGAACGCCTCCTTGGGACAGAGCACACACGCTCCTCCCATGGAACGCCTCCCTGGGACAGAGCACCCACGCTCCTCCCATGGAACGCCTCCCTGGGACAGAGCACCCACGCTCCTCCCATGGAACACCTCCCTGGGACAGAGCACCCACGATCCTCCCATGGAACGCCTCCTTGGGACAGAGCACACACGCTCCTCCCATGGAACTCCTCCCTGGGACAGGGCACCCACGCTCCTCCCATGGAACGCCTCCCTGGGACAGAGCACCCACGCTCCTACCATGGAATGCCTCCCTGGGACAGAGCACCCACGCTCCTCCCATGGAACGCCTCCTTGGGACAGAGCACACACGCTCCTCCCATGGAACGCCTCCTTGGGGCAGAGCACACACGCTCCTCCCATGGAACGCCTCCCTGGGACAGAGCACCCACGCTCCTCCCATGGAACGCCTCCCAGGGACAGAGCACCCACTCTCCTCCCATGGAACGCCTCCCTGGGACAGGGCACCCACGCTCCTCCCATGGAATGCCTCCTTGGGACAGAGCACCCACGCTCCTCCCATGGAACGCCTCCCTGGGACAGAGCACCCACGCTCCTCTCATGGAACGCCTCCCTGGGACAGAGCACCCACGCTCCTCCCATAAAACGCCTCCCTGGGACAGAGCACCCACGTTCCTCCCATGGAACGCCTCCCTGGGACAGAGCACCCACGCTCCTACCATGGAATGCCTCCCTGGGACAGAGCACCCACGCTCCTCCCATGGAACGCCTCCTTGGGACAGAGCACACACGCTCCTCCCATGGAACGCCTCCCTGGGACAGAGCACCCACGCTCCTACCATGGAATGCCTCCCTGGGACAGAGCACCCACGCTCCTCCCATGGAACGCCTCCTTGGGACAGAGCACACACGCTCCTCCCATGGAACGCCTCCCTGGGACAGGGCACCCACGCTCCTCCCATGGAACGCCTCCCTGGGACAGAGCACCCACGCTCCTACCATGGAACGCCTCCCTGGGACAGGGCACCCACGCTCCTCCCATGGAACGCCTCCCTGGGACAGAGCACCCACGCTCCTCCCATGGAACGCCTCCCTGGGACAAGGCACCCACGCTTCTCCCATGGAACGCCTCCCTGGGACAGGGCACCCACACTGCTCCCATGGAATGCCTCCCTGGGACAGGGCACCCACGCTCCTCCCATGGAACGCCTCCCTGGGACAGAGCACCCACGCTCCTCCCATGGAACGCCTCCCTGGGACAGAGCACCCACGCTCCTCCCATGGAACGCCTCCCTGGGACAGAGCACCCACGCTCCTCCCATGGAACGCCTCCCTGGGACAGAGCACCCACGCTCCTCCCATGGAACGCCTCCTTGGGACAGAGCACCCACTCTCCTCCCATGGAACGCCTCGCTGGGACAGAGCACCCACTCTCCTCCCATGGAACGCCTCCCAGGGACAGAGCACCCACGCTCCTCCCATGGAACGCCTCCTTGGGACAGAGCACCCACTCTCCTCCCATGGAACGCCTCCCTGGGACAGAGCACCCACTCTCCTCCCATGGAACGCCTCCCAGGGACAGAGCACCCACGCTCCTCCCATGGAACTCCTCCCTGGGACAGAGCACCCACGCTCCTCCCATGGAACGCCTCCCTGGGACAGGGCACCCACGCTCCTCCCATGGAACGCCTCCCTTGGACAGGGCTCCCACGCTCCTCCCATGGAACGCCTCCCTGGGACAGAGCACCCACGCTCCTCTCATGGAACGCCTCCCTGGGACAGAGCACCCACGCTCCTCCCATGGAACGCCTCCCTGGGACAGAGCACCCACGTTCCTCCCATGGAACGCCTCCCTGGGACAGAGCACCCACGCTCCTACCATGGAACGCCTCCCTGGGACAGAGCACCCACGCTCCTCCCATGGAACGCCTCCTTGGGACAGAGCACCCACTCTCCTCCCATGGAACGCCTCCCTGGGACAGAGCACCCACTCTCCTCCCATGGAACGCCTCCCAGGGACAGAGCACCCACGCTCCTCCCATGGAACGCCTCCTTGGGACAGAGCACCCACTCTCCTCCCATGGAACGCCTCCCTGGGACAGAGCACCCACTCTCCTCCCATGGAACGCCTCCCAGGGACAGAGCACCCACGCTCCTCCCATGGAACTCCTCCCTGGGACAGAGCACCCACGCTCCTCCCATGGAACGCCTCCCTGGGACAGGGCACCCACGCTCCTCCCCATGGAACGCCTCCCTTGGACAGGGCTCCCACGCTCCTCCCATGGAACGCCTCCCTGGGACAGAGCACCCACGCTCCTCTCATGGAACGCCTCCCTGGGACAGAGCACCCACGCTCCTCCCATGGAAAGCCTCCCTGGGACAGAGCACCCACGATCCTCCCATGGAACGCCTCCCTGGGACAGAGCACCCACGCTCCTACCATGGAATGCCTCCCTGGGACAGAGCACCCACGCTCCTCCCATGGAACGCCTCCTTGGGACAGAGCACACACGCTCCTCCCATGGAATGCCTCCCTGGGACAGAGCACCCACGCTCCTCCCATGGAATGCCTCCCTGGGACAGAGCACCCACGCTCCTCCCATGGGAACGCCTCCTTGGGACAGAGCACACACGCTCCTCCCATGGAACACCTCCTTGGGACAGAGCACACATGCTCCTCCCATGGAACGCCTCCCTGGGACAGAGCACCCACGCTCCTCCCATGGAACGCCTCCCAGGGACAGAGCACCCACTCTCCTCCCATGGAACGCCTCCCTGGGACAGGGCACCCACGCTCCTCCCATGGAACGCCTCCTTGGGACAGAGCACCCACGCTCCTCCCATGGAACGCCTCCTTGGGACAGGCCACCCACGCTCCTCCCATGGAACGCCTCCTTGGGACAGGCCACCCACGCTCCTCCCATGGAACGCCTCCCTGGGACAGGGCACCCACGCTCCTCCCATGGAACGCCTCCCTGGGACAGAGCACCCACGCTCCTCCCATGGAACGCCTTCCAGGGACAGAGCACCCACTCTCCTCCCATGGAACGCCTCCCTGGGACAGAGCACCCATGCTCCTCCCATGGAACGCCTCCCTGGGACAGAGCACCCACGCTCCTCCCATGGAACCCCTCCCTGGGACAGAGCACCCACGCTCTTCCCATGGAACGCCTCCCTGGGACAGAGCACCCACGCTCCTCCCATGGAACTCCTCCCTGGGACAGAGCACCCACGCTCCTCCCATGGAACGCCTCCCTGGGACAGGGCACCCACGCTCCTCCCATGGAACGCCTCCCTTGGACAGGGCTCCCACGCTCCTCCCATGGAACGCCTCCCTGGGACAGAGCACCCACGCTCCTCTCATGGAACGTCTCCCTGGGACAGAGCACCCACGCTCCTCCCATGGAACGCCTCCCTGGGACAGAGCACCCACGTTCCTCCCATGGAACGCCTCCCTGGGACAGAGCACCCACGCTCCTCCCATGGAACGCCTCCCTGGGACAGAGCACCCACGCTCCTCCCATGGAACGCCTCCCTGGGACAGGGCACCCACGCTCCTCCCATGGAACGCCTCCCTGGGACAGGGCACCCACGCTTCTCCCATGGAACGCCTCCCTGGGACAGGGCACCCACACTCCTCCCATGGAACGCCTCCCTGGGACAGGGCACCCATGCTCCTCCCATGAAACGCCTCCCTGGGACAGAGCACCCACGCTCCTCCCATGGAACGCCTCCCTGGGACAGGGCACCGACGCTCCTCCCATGGAACGCCTCCCTGGGACAGAGCACCCACGCTCCTCCCATGGAACGCCTCCCTGGGACAGGGCACCCACGCTTCTCCCATGGAACGCCTCCCTGGGACAGGGCACCCACACTCCTCCCATGGAACGCCTCCCTGGGACAGGGCACCCACGCTCCTCCCATGGAACGCCTCCCTGGGACAGAGCACCCACGCTCCTCCCATGGAACGCCTCCCTGGGACAGAGCACCCACGCTCCTCCCATGGAACGCCTCCCTGGGACAGAGCACCCACGCTCCTCCCATGGAACGCCTCCCTGGGACAGAGCACCCACGCTCCTCCCATGGAACGCCTCCCTGGGACAGAGCACCCACGCTCCTCCCATGGAACGCCTCCCTGGGACAGGGCACCCACGCTCCTCCCATGGAGCGCCTCCCTGGGACAGGGCACCCACGCTTCTCCCATGGAACGCCTCCCTGGGACAGGGCACCCACACTCCTCCCATGGAACGCCTCCCTGGGGCAGGGCACCCACGCTCCTCCCATGGAACGCCTCCCTGGGACAGAGCACCCACGCTCCTCCCATGGAACGCCTCCCTGGGACAGGGCACCCACGCTCCTCCCATGGAACGCCTCCCTGGGACAGAGCACCCACGCTCCTCCCATGGAACGCCTCCCTGGGACAGGGCACCCACGCTTCTCCCATGGAACGCCTCCCTGGGACAGGGCACCCACACTCCTCCCATGGAACGCCTCCCTAGGACAGGGCACCCACGCTCCTCCCATGGAACGCCTCCCTGGGACAGGGCTCCCACGCTCCTCCCATGGAACGCCTCCCTGGGACAGGGCACCCACGCTCCTCCCATGGAACGCCTCCCTGGGACAGAGCACCCACGCTCCTCCCATGGAACGCCTCCCTGGGACAGGGCTCCCACGCTCCTCCCATGGAACGCCTCCCTGGGACAGGGCTCCCACGCTCCTCCCATGGAACGCCTCCCTGGGACAGAGCACCCACGCTCCTCCCATGGAACGCCTCCCTGGGACAGAGCACCCACGCTCCTCCCATGGAACGCCTCCCTGGGACAGAGCACCCACGCTCCTCCCATGGAACGCCTCCTTGGGACAGAGCACCCACTCTCCTCCCATTGAACGCCTCCCTGGGATAGAGCACCCACGCTCCTCCCATGGAACGCCTCCCTGGGACAGAGCACCCACGCTCCTCCCATGGAACGCCTCCCTGGGACAGGGCACCCACGCTCCTCCCATGGAACGCCTCCCTGGGACAGAGCACCCACGCTCCTCCCATGGAACGCCTCCCTGGGACAGGGCACCCACGCTTCTCCCATGGAACGCCTCCCTGGGACAGGGCACCCACACTCCTCCTATGGAACGCCTCCCTGGGACAGGGCACCCACGCTCCTCCCATGGAACGCCTCCCTGGGCCAGAGCACCCACGCTCCTCCCATGGAACGCCTCCCTGGGACAGAGCACCCACTCTCCTCCCATGGAACGCCTCCCAGGGACAGAGCACCCACGCTCCTCCCATGGAACGCCTCCTTGGGACAGAGCACCCACTCTCCTCCCATGGAACGCCTCCCTGGGACAGAGCACCCACTCTCCTCCCATGGAACGCCTCCCAGGGACAGAGCACCCACGCTCCTCCCATGGAACGCCTCCCTGGGACAGGGCACCCACGCTCCTCCCATGGAACGCCTTCCTTGGACAGGGCTCCCACGCTCCTCCCATGGAACGCCTCCCTGGGACAGAGCACCCACGCTCCTCTCATGGAACGCCTCCCTGGGACAGAGCACCCACGCTCCTCCCATGGAACGCCTCCCTGGGACAGAGCACCCACGTTCCTCCCATGGAACGCCTCCCTGGGACAGAGCACCCACGCTCCTACCATGGAATGCCTCCCTGGGACAGAGCACCCACGCTCCTCCCATGGAACGCCTCCTTGGGACAGAGCACACACGCTCCTCCCATGGAACGCCTCCCTGGGACAGAGCACCCACGCTCCTACCATGGACTGCCTCCCTGGGACAGAGCACCCACGCTCCTCCCATGGAATGCCTCCCTGGGACAGAGCACCCACGCTCCTCCCATGGAACGCCTCCTTGGGACAGAGCACACACGCTCCTCCCATGGAACGCCTCCCTGTGACAGGGCACCCACGCTCCTCCCATGGAACGCCTCCCTGGGACAGAGCACCCACGCTCCTACCATGGAATGCCTCCCTGGGACAGAGCACCCACGCTCCTACCATGGAATGCCTCCCTGGGACAGAGCACCCACGCTCCTCCCATGGAACGCCTCCTTGGGACAGAGCACACACGCTCCTCCCATGGAACACCTCCTTGGGACAGAGCACACATGCTCCTCCCATGGAACGCCTCCCTGGGACAGAGCACCCACGCTCCTCCCATTGAACGCCTCCCAGGGACAGAGCACCCACTCTCCTCCCATGGAACGCCTCCCTGGGACAGGGCACCCACGCTCCTCCCATGGAACGCCTCCTTGGGACAGAGCACCCACGCTCCTCCCATGGAACGCCTCCTTGGGACAGGGCACCCACGCTCCTCCCATGGAACGCCTCCCTGGGACAGGGCACCCACGCTCCTCCCATGGAACGCCTCCCTGGGACAGAGCACCCACGCTCCTCCCATGGAACGCCTCCCAGGGACAGAGCACCCACTCTCCTCCCATGGAACGCCTCCCTGGGACAGAGCACCCATGCTCCTCCCATGGAACGCCTCCCTGGGACAGAGCACCCACGCTCCTCCCATGGAACCCCTCCCTGGGACAGAGCACCCACGCTCCTCCCATGGAACGCCTCCCTGGGACAGAGCACCCACGCTCCTCCCATGGAACTCCTCCCTGGGACAGAGCACCCACGCTCCTCCCATGGAACGCCTCCCTGGGACAGGGCACCCACGCTCCTCCCATGGAACGCCTCCCTTGGACAGGGCTCCCACGCTCCTCCCATGGAACGCCTCCCTGGGACAGAGCACCCACGCTCCTCTCATGGAACGCCTCCCTGGGACAGAGCACCCACGTTCCTCCCATGGAACGCCTCCCTGGGACAGAGCACCCACGTTCCTCCCATGGAACGCCTCCCTGGGACAGAGCACCCACGCTCCTCCCATGGAACGCCTCCCTGGGACAGAGCACCCACGCTCCTCCCATGGAACGCCTCCCTGGGACAGGGCACCCACGCTCCTCCCATGGAACGCCTCCCTGGGACAGGGCACCCACGCTTCTCCCATGGAACGCCTCCCTGGGACAGGGCACCCACGCTCCTCCCATGGAACGCCTCCCTGGGACAGAGCACCCACGCTCCTCCCATGGAACGCCTCCCTGGGACAGGGCACCCACGCTCCTCCCATGGAACGCATCCCTGGGACAGGGCACCCACGCTTCTCCCATGGAACGCCTCCCTGGGACAGGGCACCCACACTCCTCCCATGGAACGCCTCCCTGGGACAGGGCACCCACGCTCCTCCCATGGAACGCCTCCCTGGGACAGAGCACCCACGCTCCTCCCATGGAACGCCTCCCTGGGACAGAGCACCCACGCTCCTCCCATGGAACGCCTCCTTGGGACAGAGCACCCACGCTCCTACCATGGAATGCCTCCCTGGGACAGAGCACCCATGCTCCTCCCATGGAACGCCTCCTTGGGACAGAGCACCCACGCTCCTGCCATGGAACGCCTCCCTGGGACAGAGCAACGCAATGCAACATTTGCCTTGCGCTGCTTTACTCTGGATTTATCAAGCCATGCAGGGCCATGCAAGGTGGGCTTGTGTGGTTTTATAAATCTCACTTAAGAGCCGCATCACTCCTGTGCGCCAAAGCGTGGCACAAGGGCGATGCATGTCTTTGATAAATTCGGCCCTTGGTTTATTCAGGCTGTGCAGAGACCCCCTTCTTCATGTGGGGGTCGCTTTGCCCTTCTGCCCTTCCTGGGCTGAAGATCCCTCCTTGAGGCTGGGCCAATGCTCAGATGTGGGGAGACTTCCCTTTGAAGCCTCCTTCACAGTCTGTCTTGTCTGAAGCATCTTTGTGTTCTCGTTTTTTTTTTTCCTTTTTTCCTGCACTGATCCGGGTCGGTGCCAGATGTGAACAGTTTTCTGCTCCAGGCCACATCTGCTTTTCATTCCTGTGAATCACTTTCCCAGCCGGAGGTGTTGCTATTTCAGGCCTCCTCTATGTGTGCTCTCATCTGTCTCTGCTAAGATAGCTCAGTGGGTTGTAACCTTTCAAACCTGCAGAGGTCAGGTCTGCATCCCAGCGGGGTCAGCTCGGCCTTTCATCCTCGACGTGAAGATTATTTCCGTTGGGTGTGAACACCGGTTGTTTATGCTTGGAGTGAACAGCGTCAACTGGCCACACATCTCGCCAGGTGCCCTGCCAGGCATGTGTCCCTGCTCCTGGCACTCACGTCCCAGCAGGCATTGCGCACTCTTGCTCCACGACCTTTGCCCTCCTCCTTGTAGACTTTACCCTGCTTGCCTGTGGGTCTGGCTCCCTGCGGCCTGCACCAGTTTTCCCACACTTAGGGACGGTTTTTGCACTGGCCCTGGAAGAACACGTGACAAATTCTAGTGTGAAAACAGAGCCGGCGCTGAAGGCTTCAAAGCACTTTTTGGGGCATATGTACATGGAAAGGGCGCAACACTGAGGCAAATTTGGCAGCGCTGCGCTGCGCCATTTAAAAAAACACAGGGATGCGCCGTATTTACAAGAGTTTGGCACACACCTGTGTTTTCCCTTGCTCTGGTACTATAGCTTAACGCCGCAATGTAAATATGGTCCCCTCTGACGCAGGTATCTGCATGAAAGGGGCGTGCAACGGGTGTCGCTCTGGGCGTTCCCTGCAACACCCGTGGCTTTTTGACGCTGCCCCAGATTTACAAGGATCTGTAAATCTGAGGCAGCGCCAAAAACTAACGCCGCGCAAGAGCAGGTGCAACGAGGAGAAACACTTTTATTTCTCCTTTTTTTGCTTTTTCTATTCTGCAGCGCATCGAGCAAAACGCCATTAATGCTCGTTTCTGTGCAGGAAGGTGTCCCTTCCTGCATGTAAACAATCATTAAATAATAACGATCTGCTACTTCTATGTGTGCCATTCAGCAGCATACAGAGACGTGACACGTCGCCATTAGTGATTGTTTATGAGAAGGATCGGACACCTTCCTGCACATAAACAATCATTCCCTGCAACACCGGCACCCTTGCACTATGACGCAAGGGAGTCTGCCCTGGCGCTAGGCAAATGTTTTTAGAGCCAGCGTAAGGAAAAACATAAGGGTGCGCCGTATTCTTCTAAATACGGCAAATCCTTGCGTTTTTCAAATGACGCAGAATGGCCCTGCAAAATTTGCAAAACGGGTTAGCACTACTGTTTTATTTTATTTACCAATCAAACATGGATCAAGAAATAAAAAAAAATTTAAAAGCACATTTTTAGGCTCATGCATGCATGGTGCACGTGCTTACGAAATGACATGGCCGCTGCAGGTGTGCAGCAATATTTTTGGGGGGTTTCTTCTTTAGCCATACAAAGCCACTACTTCCCAAAGGTGAGACCTACTGACTTTGACAGTGTTTGTTTTGCTTCAGTTCTTGTTCGTGAATGAACGGAGGAAATTCCCTGCACAACTAAAAGCCCAACCGCCCACCCTTCTCTCTGATACACTACCACCCAGTGTCCTACATCCCAACCGCCCACCCTTCTCTCTGATACACTACCACCCAGTGTCCTACATCCCAACCGCCCACCCTTCTCTCTGATACACTACCACCCAGTGTCCTACATCCCAACCGCCCACCCTTCTCTCTGATACACTACCACCCAGTGTCCTACATCCCAACCGCCCACCCTTCTCTCTGATACACTACCACCCAGTGTCCTACATCCCAACCGCCCACCCTTCTCTCTGATACACTACCACCCAGTGTCCTACATCCCAACCGCCCACCCTTCTCTCTGATACACTACCACCCAGTGTCCTACATCCCAACCGCCCACCCTTCTCTCTGATACACCACCACCCAGTGTCCTACATCCCAACCGCCCACCCTTCTCTCTGATACACTACCACCAAGTGTCCTACATCCCAACCGCCCACCCTTCTCTCTGATACACTACCACCCAGTGTCCTACATCCCAACCGCCCACCCTTCTCTCTGATACACTACCACCAAGTATCCTACATCCCAACCGCCCACCCTTCTCTCTGATACACTACCACCCAGTGTCCTACATCCCAACCGCCCACCCTTCTCTCTGATACACTACCACCAAGTGTCCTACATCCCAACCGCCCACCCTTCTCTCTGATACACTACCACCCAGTGTCCTACATCCCAACCGCCCACCCTTCTCTCTGATACACTACCACCCAGTGTCCTACATCCCAACCGCCCACCCTTCTCTCTGATACACTACCACCCAGTGTCCTACATCCCAACCGCCCACCCTTCTCTCTGATACACTACCACCCAGTGTCCTACATCCCAACCGCCCACCCTTCTCTCTGATACACTACCACCCAGTGTCCTACATCCCAACCGCCCACCCTTCTCTCTGATACACTACCACCCAGTGTCCTACATCCCAACCGCCCACCCTTCTCTCTGATACACTACCACCCAGTGTCCTACATCCCAACCGCCCACCCTTCTCTCTGATACACTACCACCCAGTGTCCTACATCCCAACCGCCCACCCTTCTCTCTGATACACTACCACCCAGTGTCCTACATCCCAACCGCCCACCCTTCTCTCTGATACACTACCACCCAGTGTCCTACATCCCAACCGCCCACCCTTCTCTCTGATACACCACCACCCAGTGTCCTACATCCCAACCGCCCACCCTTCTCTCTGATACACTACCACCAAGTGTCCTACATCCCAACCGCCCACCCTTCTCTCTGATACACTACCACCCAGTGTCCTACATCCCAACCGCCCACCCTTCTCTCTGATACACTACCACCAAGTATCCTACATCCCAACCGCCCACCCTTCTCTCTGATACACTACCACCCAGTGTCCTACATCCCAACCGCCCACCCTTCTCTCTGATACACTACCACCAAGTGTCCTACATCCCAACCGCCCACCCTTCTCTCTGATACACTACCACCCAGTGTCCTACATCCCAACCGCCCACCCTTCTCTCTGATACACTACCACCCAGTGTCCTACATCCCAACCGCCCACCCTTCTCTCTGATACACTACCACCCAGTGTCCTACATCCCAACCGCCCACCCTTCTCTCTGATACACTACCACCCAGTGTCCTACATCCCAACCGCCCACCCTTCTCTCTGATACACTACCACCCAGTGTCCTACATCCCAACCGCCCACCCTTCTCTCTGATACACTACCACCAAGTGTCCTACATCCCAACCGCCCACCCTTCTCTCTGATACACTACCACCCAGTGTCCTACATCCCAACCGCCCACCCTTCTCTCTGATACACTACCACCCAGTGTCCTACATCCCAACCGCCCACCCTTCTCTCTGATACACTACCACCCAGTGTCCTACATCCCAACCGCCCACCCTTCTCTCTGATACACTACCACCAAGTGTCCTACATCCCAACCGCCCACCCTTCTCTCTGATACACTACCACCCAGTGTCCTACATCCCAACCGCCCACCCTTCTCTCTGATACACTACCACCCAGTGTCCTACATCCCAACCGCCCACCCTTCTCTCTGATACACTACCACCCAGTGTCCTACATCCCAACCGCCCACCCTTCTCTCTGATACACTACCACCCAGTGTCCTACATCCCAACCGCCCACCCTTCTCTCTGATACACTACCACCAAGTGTCCTACATCCCAACCGCCCACCCTTCTCTCTGATACACTACCACCCAGTGTCCTACATCCCAACCGCCCACCCTTCTCTCTGATACACTACCACCCAGTGTCCTACATCCCAACCGCCCACCCTTCTCTCTGATACACTACCACCCAGTGTCCTACATCCCAACCGCCCACCCTTCTCTCTGATACACTACCACCCAGTGTCCTACATCCCAACCGCCCACCCTTCTCTCTGATACACTACCACCCAGTGTCCTACATCCCAACCGCCCACCCTTCGCTCTCATTCACCCCCACCCAGTGTCCTACATCCCAACCGCCCACCCTTCTCTCTGATACACTACCACCAAGTGTCCTACATCCCAACCGCCCACTCTTCTCTCTGATACACTACCACCCAGTGTCTTACAGCCCAACCGCCCACCCTTCGCTCTCATTCACCACCACCCAGTGTCTTACAGCCCAACCGCCCACCCTTCTCTCTGATACACTACCACCCAGTGTCCTACATCCCAACCGCCCACCCTTCTCTCTGATACACTACCACCCAGTGTCCTACATCCCAACCGCCCACCCTTCTGTCTGATACACTACCACCAAGTGTCCTACATCCCAACCGCCCACCCTTCTCTCTGATACACTACCACCAAGTGTCCTACATCCCAACCGCCCACCCTTCTCTCTGATACACAACCACCCAGTGTCCTACATCCCAACCGCCCACCCTTCTCTCTGATACACTACCACCCAGTGTCCTACATCCCAACCGCCCACCCTTCGCTCTCATTCACCCCCACCCAGTGTCCTACATCCCAACCGCCCACCCTTCGCTCTCATTCACCACCACCCAGTGTCTTACATCCCAACCGCCCACCCTTCGCTCTCATTCACCACCACCCAGTGTCCTACATCCCAACCGCCCACCCTTCTCTCTCATTCACCACCACCCAGTGTCTTACAGCCCAACCGCCCACCCTTTTCTCTCATACACCACCACCCTTTGTCTGAAAGCCCATCTCCCACCCTTCTCTTTCATTCACCACCCCCCTTTGTCTTACAGCCCAACCGCCCACTCTTAGCTCTCATCCACCACCTCCCTTTGTCTTCCAGCCTAACCGACCACCCTTCTCCCTCATTCACCACCCCACTTTGTCTGCAGCCCACCTTTCTCCCTCATCCACCACCACTCTTTGTCTTACAGCCCAACCACCCACTCATCTCTCACCCACAGCCCAACCGCCTACCCTTCTCTCTCTTCCATCACCACGCTTTGTCTGATAGCCCAACCGCCCACCCTTCTCTCTCATCCACTACCAACCATTGTCTGACAGCCCAACCACCCACCCATCTCTCTTATCCACCACCACCCTTTGTCTTACAGCCCTACCGCCCACCCTTCTCCCTCATCAACCACCACCCTTTGTCTGACAGCCCAACCGCCCACTCTTCTCTCTCGTCCACCACCACCCTTTATCTTAAAACCCAACCACCCACTCTTCTTGTCATCCACCACCACCCTTTGTCTTACAGCCAACCGACCACCCTTCTCTCTCATTCACCACCACCTTTGTCTGACAGCCCACCCTTCTCTCTCATCCACCACCACCCTTTGTCTTACAGCCCAACTGCCCACCCTTCTTTCTCTTCCACCACCATCCTTTGTGTTACAGCCCAAACGCACACCCTTCTCTCTCTTCCTCCAACACCCCTTGTCTGACAGCCCATCCTTCTCTCTCATTCAGCACCACCATTTGTCTTACAGCCCAACCGCACACCCTTCTCTCTGATCCACTACCACCATTTGTCTTACATCCTAAGTGCCCAACCTTCTCTCTCATCCACCACCACCCTTTGTCTGTCAGCTCAACCCCCCACCCTTCTCTCTCATCCACCCACCACCACACTTTGTCTGACAGCCCATTCGCCCACCCTTCTCTCTAATCCACCACCACCCTTTGTCTGACAGTCCAACCGTGCATCCTTCTCTCTCATCCACTGTCACCCTTTGTCTGACAGCCCAATAGCCTACCCTTCTCTCTCATCCACCACCGCCCCATGTCTGACAGCCCAACCACCCACCCTCCTCTCTCATCCACCACCACCTTTTGTCTGAGCTCAACTGCCCACCCTCTCTCTCTCTCATCCACCACCACCCCATGTCTGCCAGCCCCACCAACCTTTGCAGTTTTGTGTCCTTGTCTTTAACCCAAAAGTCTACTGCCCTGTCCCCCATGTCATGTGTGATGTCTTCGGCCAGTCCTGTCTTTGTAGTCAACGGCGCTCTGCATGCTGGGAGGGTTTTAGCTTATTTTTCCAATGTTAAAAGCCAGACTTCAGCTTCAAAAGACAAAAGCCAGGAGTGACTAAGGGTGACGGCAGCTTCGTAAGAGGCATTCATTTTCAGATTTCTTTTTTTAGGCTTCATGTTTATTCATTCTAACTGTTTTTCAAATAAACTGCTCTAATTGTTTGGAACTATTTGAATTTCTCATTCCTCGAGGAGCTCCCCAGTTCTCCCAGCTTGAGGTTTCTCTTGAATGCTGGGACTTGCAGTTCTAATTTCACAATGGAATCAACAAAGGTACAAATCCTGGAAAGTAATGAAAGCCTCTGGCCTGAAAGAGCTGCTCACAGATGGGCTGAGAGCTCCGTACCTGATGTGCGTACCCTTATTACCGCAGGTTTGTGATATAATGTAAAGGGCATTTGCATAGTGCTCTATTACTCCAGGGAGCCATTCACGTGTTGAATGGCTAAGAGGTTTAACCATTACTCCTGATTAAAATGCCATGTTTTCAGTTTCTTCTGAAACTGGGAGGTGGCTGAAATGACCCACAACACAAACAGAAGGAGATGATGGTGCTGAAATGTTTCAGACACTCACCCCAGTCACAGATCTGGGTTGAATCCATCATCGTTCTTTAGCTCACTTTGCCACCCCAGTTCAGACATAGCCAAATGCAAATCAGTCTTGACCCTGTGCCTCATGGGAACAGTCCAGCCCAAACTGCCAAGCCATGTCTTCCCTGGACCGGAGTCAAGCATCCTGGGACCGGTTTCGGGCTAACACCCCTCATCAGCCAGGCTAGCTTGAATCCAGTGGCACAGTGAGCAAGGGACCCACGTCTGGGCATAGCCGCAACTCCAGGGGAGTTTGTTCCATGCTGATAGTCCTAAGAATGAGAAGAATCTGCCACCCATTCTGGACCCCCAGATCCTTGGAAATTTGGCCAGAAAAAGGTTATCTGAGCGAAGTCAATTAGGTTGAGCAAAGAGGCAGATCCTTGCTCGGCGGTACCCAGCTCCAGTCTGATGGAGGGCCCTATGTACCAGGGTTTTAAAAAGGATCCTCTTCCTGATAGGGACCCAGTGCAACGCCCTTAGATGTGGGGACTCATGTGTACTCAATGGCAGACCGAGAAGAGTATGGACCACATGCAATTTATTGGTCAGATAGCCCGGAGGCCCAAGTACAATGCATTACCGTAGTCAAGCCTAGATTTCATTAAGGCCTGTATTACCTGTTACCAAGCCGAAAAAGAGAGAAAGTGCAAAAACTTTGTTGGTTTGTTGGTAAAGAAAAGCCAGGTCTGGCTGACATTGTCAGACCTGGCACCGGCCACTTAGATCCTACCTTCTTGTACACCAGTGATGCTGTTGTAATGAATGCTGATTAAACTAAATACCAGGCGTGGTGCAAGTGACATCAATCACCCTTTGACCCCAGTAACTTAGCACTTGCAGAGCAGAGCCCAGAGTGAAAAAGAGGTGCTGGAATCTGGAAGAATGGCCCAGCCCACCAAGAGTAAAGGCAAGCAGACTGGGGAACCAGCTGCAAATCAAACACCAGACCCCTCTCCTCAGGGGGAAGAAGAGTCAGCCCCAAAGGAGCTGAGCCTCAGGAGCTGGAGCCTAACCAGGCTGAACTTTTGGGCCCAGGGGGACCCTCTGGTGAAGATCTGTGCCAGGGGTAGAGGACCTGTCCCACTCTTCAAAGCCTGTGACAGAAAGCTGCTGCACAGGCAGGTGGTGATTTCAGTGGTTCCCGCAGGACCTATTGGGAGGAGGGAATCCTTTGCACTGATGCCAGAGACCCCAAACCTAGTGCCACTAGGAGAGTGGTAGTGCCTGCGGTGTTTAGAGAGTTCCTCCTCACTTTGGCCCATGACATCCCCCTAGCTGCACACCTTGAACAGACCAAATCTTAGAGCAGGCTTGTCAGCCATTTCTACTGGCCATGGATGCACCAGAAGGTAATGGAGTTTTACAACTCCTGCCCCACCTGTCAGGCAGTGGAAAGACAGGTGGGCACCCAAAGGCCCCCTTAATTCCACTTCCAGTAGTTGGGGTTCCCTTTGATAGTGTAGGGGTTGACATTGTTGGTCCCCTTGACCCTCCTACAGCCTCAAGAAACAGATATCTTCTGGTGGTAGTAGATCATTCCACCAGGTATCCTAAAGCTATTCCCCTTAGGACTGCCACTGCCCCAGCATTGGCTAGGGCCCTCATTGGTATCTTTACCAGAGTGGGTCTCCCTAAGGAGGTGGTATCAGATAGAGGTACAAACTTCATGTCTGGTTACCTGAAACACACGTGGAAGGAGTGTGGAGTGACCTACCGGTTCACTACCCCTTACCATCCATGTAAAGGCCTTGTTGAAAGATTCAGCAAGACCATGAAAGGTATGATTGGTGAACTCCCTGAAAAACACAGAAGGAGATGGGATGTCTTACTGCCATGCCTGCTTTTTGCCGACAGGGAAGTGCCACGAAAGGGAGTGGGGTTTTCCCCATTTTAACCTTTTTTTTTTGGTCATCCTGTCAGGGAACCATTGTGCCTTGTGAAGGAAGGATGGGAGAAACCTCTCGTTGAAGCTAAACAGAACATAATAGACTGTGTCCTTAGCCTCAGCTTCAGGATGGCTGAATACATGGAGAAAGCAAACCAAAACCTTGAGGCCAGCCAAGAACTCCAGAAGCAATGGTGTGACTAAAAGACTGGTATGGTGGAGTTCCAACCAGGACAGAAGGTATGGGGGTTGGAGCCTGTGGCCCCCAAGGGCCCTCCAAGACAAGTGGAGTGGGCCCTACCCCATCTTAGAAAGAAAAGGGGAGGTCATCTACCTTGTGGACCTTGGCTCTTGGAGGAACCCCAAGAGGGTCATCCATGTGAACCGTCTTAAACCCTACTATGACAGGGTAGATGTGACCATGCTCATGGTTACAGATGAGGATCAGGAAGCAGAGAGTGAACCTCTCCCTGACCTCCTGTCCAGCAACCCAAAATATGGGTCAGTGGAAAGAGTGGTCTTGTCAGACACCCTCACTACCCAACAGCAGACTGATTGCAGGCAAGTCCTAAATCAGTTTGCTGAGCTCTTCTCTTTGACCCCTGGTGAGACTAGCTGGTGTACCCATGATGTGGACACTGGTGAAAGCCTACCTGTCAAAAACAAAATCTACAGGCAGTCTGATCATGTGAAAGAGAGCATCAAAGCTGAAGAAAGCAAGATGCTGGAGTTGGGAGTCATAGAGCCATCTGAGGGCCCTGGGCCAGCCCAGTGGTGTTAGTCCCCAAGCCTCATACCCAGGGGGCTGAGAAAGAGATGAGGTTCTGTGTGGACTATAAGGGCCTCACTGCTGTGACCAAAACCGATAAACACCAAATTCCAAGGGCAGATTAACTGATTGGCAGGTTAGGAGCAGCCAAATATCTGAGTGCCTTTCATCTCATATCTGGGTACTGGCAGATAGGTCTGACTCCAGGAGCAAAATAAATATCTGCATTTTCAACCCCAGAGGGGCATTATCAGGCTGAAGATTGCCCCTGCCACTTGTCAAAGGTTGGTGGACAGAGTCGTTGCTGATTTGGAATCCTACAGCGCAGCTTTCGAGGTGATAATGTTGTCTTTAGCTCCACCTGGGAGGATCACCTGATCCACCTTGGGAAAGTTTTAGAGGCTCTGAGACGTGCAGGCCTCACTATCAAGGCAAGCAAGTGCAGATAGGCAGGGGAAGGTTGTATGCTTGGGACAACTTGTTCGTTGAGGGCAGGTTCAACCATTACAACCCAAGATCCAGACCCTTCACGACTGGGTGGCTCCAACTTCACAGACTCAAGTCAGGGCCTTCCTTGGCATGACTGGGTACTACAGGAGGTTTGTGAAGGGTTATGGCACCATTGTGACACCTCTCACAGAACTGACCTCCAAAAGAATGCCCAAAAAGGTGAACTGGACGGTGAGCTTTTGACACTCTGAAGAAAGCAATGTGCTCAGCACCTGTTCTGAAAGCTCCAGATTATGCCAAGCAATTCATTGTGCAGACTGATGTCTCTGAACATGCGATAGGAGCGGTCCTATCCCAAATAAATGACCAAGGTCAGGACAAGCCTGTGGCTTTCATCAGTAGAAGGCTACTCCCCGGGGAACAGCATTGGAGTGCCATTGAGAGGGAAGCCTTTGCTGCGTTCTGGTCCCTGAAGAAGCTGAGGCCATACCTGTTTGCCTCTCACTTCATCGTCCAAACCGACCACAGGCCTCTCGGATGGTTAATGCAGATGAAAGGTGAACATCCCAAACTGCTAAGGTGGTCCATATCCCTACAGGGAATGGACTTTGAAGTGGAAGACAGACCTGGGACTGCCCAGGCCAATGCAGATGGACTTTCCAGGTTCTTCCATTTAGACAATGAAGACTCATTAAGGTATGGTTAGTCTCATCCTCTTTCATTTGGGGGTATCATGTAGGAAAGTGCCTCTTTTGACATCGTTAGCCCCCAATTTTTCCTGATGTCTGATGTAATTTTGAACTGTAAGTGCACTGGGTTCCTGCTAACCAGGTCCCCAGTGCCAGATCTCTTTCCCCCAAACTGTACCACCATTGGCACAACTTCAGTTGCCCCTGTAAGTCCCTAATAAATGGTACCCCGGGTACCTAGGGCATGGGTACTGAAGAGGGTTCCTCTGGGGCTGCAGCACCACGGATTGTGCCACCACAGGGCACCCTCACCAAGGCTAGGCACTCTGCCATTGCAGGCTGTGTGTCTTGATGCAGAGAAACCCGAAGAGTCGACATGGCACACAGCCCTGTGTGCCATGCCTCCCATGCACTAGATAAGATATAAGTAAGTCACCCCTACTGCAGGCCTTTAGCCCTAAGGCAGGGTGCACTGTATCCTATGTGTGGGCATGTCAGTATGAGCAGATATGCCCCTACAATGTCCAGTTCATTCTGAGATGTAAGTGCACAGGGAAGCCATAAAGAGTACACGAGCTGGATACTTGTCAACATGAGTTTCCTAGCTCCATGATGGCTTTCCTGATTTCTAATGTGTTTGGTACCAAACATCTTGTCTTAATAAATCCTCACTGATGCCAGTGTGGGATTTATTAATAAATTCACACAGGAAACACTTTTAGAGGATCCCCTGAGAACCTATCAAGCACTGGTGTAGTTCCTGACTTGTTTTCGCCAGCCTGCCACCACCAGACATGTTTCTGATCTCATGGGTGAGAACCAGCGCTCTCAGAGGACAGAGACAAAGCATTCTTTGGGTGGAAGTGCTTCACACCTCCTCCAGAACAGGATGGCCTTCATGGGAGGGAAGCTTCAAGGGCAATGCCACCTTTGAAATCCAAGCCAGGAACCTCCAGATAGTAGGGGGAGGTCAAGCCCCCTTCCCTGCTCCACTTTTGGCTGGAGGAAAGGTAGGAAAATAAGTTAGATTAGGAGGAGGGCCCCCACTTAGCCTGTACTACCTTTAGGGCAGGGCAGGTGAGGTGAACCCCTCTCCTGAAATTCCACCATCTTGAGATGGTGAGAGAACCTCCAATTAGAGATAGGGTAGTGCCTCTTCTCACAGGAAGTGGTCACAAGAGGGTGTAGACACTCTAAAGGTTAAGTAGCCCATTTGCTACTACCTGTCTCCCCTTGTAACGCCTCTAAATTCAGTATTTAGGTGGCACCCCGAGACCTGAACTTCAGATTCGAAGGACAAGAGAAGACCAGGATAAAGATGACCTGCTGCACTAGAACTGAAGCCCTGCAGCAGAAGAAAAAGGCTCAAAAAAACACTGCGAGCTGCTCCCAGCACTCGATAATAGCTGCTGCTGTGTTGTCCTGAAACCTGAAAGAACTCCAGAGCACCTCCATCCTTCAATAAATCACTGTGAAGCTCCCTTGGAGTGAAGGTATCACCCCCCTGCATACCGCAGGCACCGATCCCATGAAGTCCGGTTTGTCGACGTGCTGCGCCCCGACGACCTTGATGCAGCACTGAAGCAAGAAGAGGTACAACACCTCTAAAGGGTCAGATCTGCCTCCCTACCAAGTTTGGAGGCACCAGGACCAACCAGAGCTGCGAAGTACCGATACCTGGTGTACCGGACCCTCAACTGCAAAAACCAAGAAGAAGAGTCCACTCCGTACTCCCGAAGCTCCAGAAGCAAGAACCCTTCGAGGGACATGGAGACACCTGAGTGGCCCAGCTATCCTGAGATCACCTGTTTAAGTTGCCTGCTCCTGACCTCTGGAACCTCAAGACTCACGACGCCCGGCTGACCTGTTCACTCTGCACCTGGCCCCACCGGCCCCAGTACTGACCAACCAGCCCTGCTCCAGTGCTCCAGTGGTCCCCATGCCCTTGCAACCTCCTCCCTCTAAGGAGACCCACCGGACTTCCCTGTAAGTCCCTCTGTGCAGTGCTTTTTCACGTGGCCCCCTTCGTCTTTGCGCACCAGCTTCCAAGACCTCAGCACCTCTGCTCCTTGTCGATCCAGGATGCTGCCGAACTTCTCCTGCTGGAACTTTGGTCCTGAGCCCAACATTAACCTAGAACGTGAAGGTGACCTTTGTGAAAGTGTTGCCTGAATTTCTATGCAATATTCAGCTTCCTCTCCATTGTTTCCTATGGTGTGTAATTGCGCATGGAAGACTTTGAAAATTCATAACTCCGAAAGTATTTATCGTATAACTGTGTTTATGGGGGGGGAGCGACCCTTGAACCTGTCCTCAGGCAGGTCGCTCCCCCTCGCCGCACAGCTCCACCAGTGCTTCTGTCTGCCTCTGCTGCCTGTCACCGCCGCTGCCGCAGGTTCGAGGCCCCTCCGCCTCGGTAGTCCAGTACTGCCTTAAATTGTTCACTGCTTTTGTCTTATTTTGTTTTCTGCCTGTGTAATTTTGTTTTGTTCCTTGTTTCCCTCTTTTCCCCCTTTCTCTCTGTGCCCTCTTTTTGCCTTCTGTATCCCTGCTTCGCCGTTCGCGCCGCTGCGTCCCCTGCGGCCCCGCCCCCCTGCTCGCCCATTCGCCGCCCCGCTCCCGCCTCCCAGCTGCTCCTCCCTCCCACCTCCCCTTATATGGCGGCCGCTGCGCGGTGAGGAGAGCGACCCTTGACCCTGTCCTCAGGCAGGTCGCTCCCCCTCGCCGCACAGCTCCACCAGTGCTTCTGTCTGCCTCTGCTGCCTGTCACCGCCGCTGCCGCAGGTTCGAGGCCCCTCCGCCTGGGTAGTCCGGTACTGCCTTAAATTGTTCACTGCTTTTGTCTTATTTTGTTTTCTGCCTGTGTAATTTTGTTTTGTTCCTTGTTTCCCTCTTTTCCCCCTTTCTCTCTGTGCCCCCTTTTTGCCTTCTGTATCCCTGCTTCGCCGTTCCCGCCGCTGCGTCCCCGCCCCCCTGCTCGCCCATTCGCCGCCCCGCTCCCGCCTCCCAGCTGCTCCTCCCTCCCACCTCCCCTTATATGGCGGCTGTAGTAGAGTAGGATCTGCCTCTTATGTTGCCCCCACTTTTTTTCTGATGTTTACACTGGTTTCTGGCTATACTCAGGCTGGGACCCTGCTAATCAGGGCCCCAGCCTCTCTGTTCTCTCTAAACGATTGGGAGTGCACTCTAGGTGCACTAGTGATAGGATACTGTGGCACCTTATGAGTCCCTAGTATATGGTACCTTAGGTACCAAGGGCATAGGTACTTCACAGGCCTACCAGGGGCTGCAGCATGTATTATGCCACCCCTGGGAAGCAGACTAAATCTGACACCACAGGCCTGCTACTGCAGCCTGAGTGAGGAAGTGCTAGCACCCCTCACTGAGATATAGGTTCCCTATATCTCTCCTACACACACATATAACCCTATCAGTCACCCCTAAGGCAGGCCCTATCAATCCTGAGGGTAGGGTGCTTGGCTTATATGTGAGGGGGTGCCTCTGCCTGAGCAGGGCCCCTCTGCAGCTCTCAGAGTCCATTCTCTGGTGCTGTTTGTGGATGCGGTTAAAACATATACTTTTAAGTGCATTATATCCTCGCGGTAAAATGCTAACTTTGGAATGGCTGCATCGAAACATGTCGTGTTTGGTGTCAAACACCTTGGAATACTACCCCCCGCCAGTCCTGGCGGCGGGGGTAGCATTCCACCCTTCTAGAGGGCTAGACATGTACCTACTGTGGAAACGCGGTAGAATCCTGCAGAGCCCTGGCATCACAAAATGGATGCCACCAGTCACAGACACTGGGCTGCCCTCCTGCTGATGACCAACACTCGCAGTGGAGGAAGCCCAACAATAGATATCCTGTCCCAAGGGGTGTGACCACCTCCCAGACAGGGTTTAGTGTATTGGGGCTGGGTGGGTGCACTCTTAGAGTGCTTTGAAGTCCTGCACTGGGGGAGCAGAAGGCTCCTCTGTGCATATGCCAGTTCAAACCGGCTCAGGGGCTACCTGTCCCTGCTCTGGCGCGAAACTGGACAAAGGGAAGTGGGTGTAGCCACCCACTCCCCTGACCCTCCCATAGGTAGGGTCATAGAGCTAGTCCCTCCCCTTCTTTTGGTATAAGAGGGGGAACCTGTGCATTGCACCCTAGAATCTCCCTTGGAGTCAAGGAGTGACTCCCCTGCTTGGCAGGCACCAAAAACTACAAATGACGGTCGCAAACTACGCCGCTCCCGCCGGAGTCCGAAGTCCCTGCAGCCCAAGAAATGAATTTCCTGACTTCACAAAGGCCATCGTGAGTCCCCAGCGAAGCTGAGGCCAGTGGACCCCAAGAGTAATGAGGAACCGTGACCCCTGGGTACCATGCACTATTGTCGAGTGCAACCCCTACACAACGTTCCACGAACTTGTGCTTTGGTCCACATGTGGTCCCAGCCTCCAGCAGGAATCCCTCCTAAGATCAGAGGCCTACCACGTCCCGAGTGACCGCGGGCCCCTGTGAGAGAATCCTCCCGAGGCGTCTTCGCGATCCCTTGCCAGCTGGCTTGCAGGTCCCCAGAAGACTTTCTAAAGAAACCAAAGGGCTCCTCTGGTTGCTCCAGGCCTGCCCTTACTTACCCTCGCTGGGTGAGTCCCCCAGACCTTGCTGGTCTGCGTCATTGTCTCTTCACACTTTCCCCGAGACTTGCTGTTACCAAGGCTTGTTGGCTCCGATCGAGTCGCCGACACCGCAGTAAGCCGCAGACATCGTGGGACCCGCCGAATCCAGCTCCTGGTCGTCAACGACGCCTCCTGGACCTCGTGGCTGAAGAGTCAAGGCAACCGCAGACGACCTGAATCTTGCGACGACGGTGGGCATCCATCTTCCTTGCCCCGAGTCACTGGCAAGTGACTTTGAACACTGTCCCCTCTGCTTTCAGGTCTTCCATCTTCCGAATCCAGGCTTGGATTCCTCCGGACACTTCTCCTGTCGCCGCAAGCAGCAAGTCTTCACTGGCTCCCATTGAAAACGACGCCGCGACCCGACACCAAAGAACACCTATGCACCCGGCTCCCCTGGGTGAGGTAACTTCAGCACTACGGTGCTCCTGTGGGTGTGGGCCCTAGAACTACTTACCCTGTAAGTGACTTGCTTGTAGCTTCCCTCGAAGTGTCCTAAAACTCTAACTTTCCCAGTGCGACTATCGCACTGACTCGTACCTGGTTCGCGTCTGTGTTAGACACACCGCGTCCAACTCCCTTGCAATACCATCTGTAACCGCGTCCTTCGACTCGTACAAGGACCGGTCGGTGTGTTCGCCTCGAACACGCAAGGGACCTTTAACATTGATATTTCAATCGTGTCTGAGTGCATAGACTCGTACAGGATTCGCATCGGTGCCAGGTCACCGCGTCCGTCCCCTGTGGGTCTCCTACAACTACCTGGGGTGGTTCTTGGGGGTCCCTCGATTCTAGATGCCCTAGACTTAGGTCTGGCAAACTAAGATTGTAACATTCAATTGTGCTAAACTTATCCTGATAAGATTTGACTTGTACATATGTTCCTGACCTCTAATCTCATAAAGAGATTAGTAGAGAGTGTTTATTAATAAATACATATATATTTGATATATATACCTGTGTGGTGTCTTTTCATTTTGGTGATTCAAGAGATTGTGTGGTAAAACAAGCTGCTTTACATTCCTTCAAGACTTAGCCTGAAGGCTGCTCTCCACAGCTACCACTAGGATAGCTTTCTATAAAGGTTGTCTTAAACCTATCTACCATAAGAGTCGAATTGTTCTGGTGCAAGGTGTCCACTTTAATTAGTGAACAGCATATACCAGGCCAACTTCTCACATTGGTGGGCAGCGTGTGGGATTCCAGCTTGCTATTGTTTTACCAGAAAATCTCTATTTGAATTACTAACTGAAAACCACTATAGGTACTTAAGGTACATATAAAGTCAAGCTTAGTATCAATAAGTTCTACTGAACTTAGAGCTGTGTGCCAAGGGATAGCACACCCTTTCTACAGCTCAAGCTAGTATCAGTAGGCCACAAACTAGTGTAGGTAGTACAACACTGCACAACACTAGAATGTCCTTAAAGGGTGGAACCAGTGGATCCACTCAGCCTCAGTATAATGACATGGCTTTCTCTGACTTGAGAGCCATGTGTGTTGAAAGACACCTGAGACTAGGACAGAGTCCCTCAACCCTGCACCTGATAGATCTGCTGACAGCAGATGATCTTAGATTGGCTCTAGGAGCTAATGGGTCTGAATCAGTGGGTGGGTCAATTACAGTATCTGGGTCAGACGATGAAAATCCGAATGACCAGGACTCTGTGATTGAAGGGCCTCAAGTGGCCTGAAAAGGACAGAGGAATTCTCCCTAAGAGAACTGACAGAGTGGATGAGAGGCATAGGTCCCCTTCCAGGGAATCTGAGCACTCTTATCACTCTGGCAGAGAATTTGTCCACCAGAGGAACTCATACTTTCCCATAAGAGAGACCTCCTCTGAAAGTATGTGCAAACTGCTGCAGTATGAGGAAGCAAGAGTTGCCCTCAGAACCAAGCAGTTGGCACTGGATAGAGAAGCCCTGGAGATCCAGAGAGCTTCTCGACGAGAGGGGTTAGAACCCCTTGGTGGCAGCAACAGTGTCCCTAGAGGCAGAGAATCTATTCCAGACCATAGGAACCTGAGCAAGGTTGTTCCTCCCTACCAGAGTGGGGATGATATCCACAAGTGGATAACTGCTATGGAGAGGGCCTGTAGAGTACAGCAGGTCCCCCAGAAGCAGTGGGCAGCAATCTTGTGGCTCTCCTTTTCAGATAAAGGTAGAGACAAGCTCCTCACTGTTAGAGAAGAGGATGCTGATGATTATGAAGTCCTGAAGAGTGCACTGATAGATGGGTTTGGCTTAACCACTGAACAGTACAGGTTAAAGTTCAGAGACACCCAGAAGGCACAGACTCAGGACTGGACTGACTTTGTTGATTGTGCAACCAAGGCTCTGGAGGGTTGGCTGGTTGGCAGTAGGGTTACTGATTTCAAGGGATTGTATAATCTGATGATGAGAGAACAGATCCTTAATAATTGCCAGAACCAGTTGTTGCATCAGTACCTGGTGGACTCGGATCTGACCTCTCCCCAAGAATTGGGAAAGAAGGCAGACAAGTGGGTCAGAACCAGGGTGAGGCAGAAACCCCAGAACCAAGGGGGTGACACCAAGAAGCAAGATCCTAAGGGCTCTGAGAAAGGTGGGGATAAGTCAAAAGACCAGAAGTCTTCACAAGGGCCACAAAAATCTGCATCTGGTGGAGAGTCACAATCCAACAAGGGAAAAGGCCAAAAGAAGCCCTGGTGCAAATTCTGTAAACAGAAAGGGCACTGGACATCTGACTGTAACAAGTCCAAAGACCAAACCACCACCACTCCTGCCCATAAGGCAACTGTTCCCCCTAGTTCAGCTACTGGTGGAGGTGGTACACAGAATAAGGGTGTAGTAGGGTTGATCCTGGGTTCTGAAGTGGACTCTGACCTAGTCAGAGTGCCCACTCAGGCAAGGCTGATTTGTGAGGGAGACCTTAATATGTCCTTCCTAGTGAGTCCCAGTAACCTGGGCAAATACAAACAGCAGCCTGTAATAAATGGCAAACAGGCTTTGGCATTTAGGGACACAGGTGCTAGTGTCACCATGGTGGCAGAGGATCTTGTGGACCCTGGACAGATCATCCTGGACGAAATGTACCAGGTGACCAATGCAAGCAACGCCAAGACCAACCATAGTCTGGCAGTTGTGAATTTCTCCTGGGGAGGGGTAACTGGCCTCAAGAAGGTTGTAGTCAGTGCAGACCTCCCTGTCGAATGTCTATTGGGCAATGATCTAGAGACTTCAGCCTGGTCTGAAGTAGAGTTATGGACTCATGCTGAGATGTTGGGCATCCCTGCAGAGGTATTTGCTGTGACCAGGTCACAAGCAAGAATGCATGACACTGAACCAGCTCTGGATCCTGGAACAATGGACCAGATGCTTCCCAAGAGGAGGAGCAGTAGGGTAAAGGCAGTGCCTTCCCCTCTGTCTCAGATCACAGATTCACCCCCAGAGGGAGGTGAAGCAGATCCTGAAGAAGGAACTGCCCCAGAGGGACTTGAGCCTGATCAGGTTGAGTTCTTGGGGGCAGGGGGCCCTTCTAGGGAAGATCTGAGGAAGGAGCAACAGTGCTGCCCCTCTCTTGAACCCCTCAGACAGCAGGCTGCTGCTGAGGCTGCTGGGAGTGCTAGTGGGTCCCATAAAGTTTATTGGGATGAGGGACTCCTATATTCTGAGGGTAGAGACCCAGCCCCTGGAGCCACCAGGAGGTTGGTAATACCTCAGAAGTTTAGGGGTTCCTCTTGACCCTAGCACACGACATCCCTTTAGCAGGACACTTGGGCCAAAACAAGACCTGGGACAGGCTTGTTCCACATTTTCATTGGCCACATATGTCAGAGGACACTAAGGAGTTTTGTCGCTCCTGTGTCACATGCCAAGCCAGTGGTAAGGCAGGTGGCACAACAAAGGCCCCCTGATACCACTACCGGTGGTGGGGGTACCCTTTGAAAGGGTAGGGATTGACATTGTTGGTCCCCTTGACCCTCAAACTGCATCTGGGCACAGGTTTATCCTGGTGGTAGTGGATCATGCCACCAGGTACCCAGATCAATTCCCCTGAGGACCACCACAGCCCCTGTGGTGGCAAGAGCCTTCATTGGAGTCTTCTCCAGAGTGGGTTTTCCAAAGGAGGTCATTTCTGACAGAGGTACCAACTTCATGTCAGGATATCTAAAAGCAATGTGGAAGGAGGTGGGTAACTTACAAGTTCACCACCCCCTATCACCCACAATGCAATGGTTTAGTTGAACGCTTCAACAAAACCTTGAAAGGAATGATTAAAGGACTCCCAGAGAAGCTTAGGCGGAAATGGGACCTTCTTCTTCCTTGCCTGTTGTTTGCCTACAGAGAGGTTCCACAGAAGGGGGTTGGCTACAGCCCATTTGAGCTTCTGTTTGGGCATCCTGTGAGAGGTCCACTGTGTTTGGTAAAAGAGGGCTGGGAGTTACCTCTCAAGCCCCCCAAACAAGATGTGATGGACTATGTACTTGGTCTCCGCTCCCGGATGGCAGAGTACATGAAAAAGGCAACCAAAAACCTAGAGGCCAGCCAAGAATTACAAAAAGCTTGGCATGACCAAAAGGCTGTACTGACTGTATACCAGCCAGTACAGAAAGTGTGGGTGTTGGAGCCTGTGGCCCCAGCAGCCCTCCAGGACAAGTGGAGTGGCCCCCATACAATAGTTGAACAGAAGGGAGAAGTCACCTACCTGGTGAATCTTGGAACTCCCAGGAGCCCCCTGAGGGTGCTCCATGTCAACAGATTAAAACCATATGTTGACAGGGCTGACATGGGCTTGCTCATGGCAACTGATGAGGACCAGGAGGAGGAGAGTGACCCTCTCCCTGACCTGCTCTCTCAGAACCCTGATGATGGGTCAGTAGATGGTGTTGCTTTGGCAAGCAGCCTCACTGACCATCAGCAAACTGAGTGCAGACAAGTTCTGCAACAGTTTAGACATATGTTTAGCCTGACCCCTAGTCAGACTTCCTGGTGCACCCACAAGGTGGACACTGGAGACAGTCTGCCTGTCAAGAATAAAATCTACAGGCAACCTGACCATGTCAGGGACTGTATCAGGACTGAAGTCCAGAAAATGTTGGAGCTAGGTGTAATTGAGCCTTCAGATAGCCCTTGGGCTAGTCCAGTAGTCCTGGTACCCAAGCCTCATACCCAGGGTGGTAAGAAAGAAATGAGGTTTTGTGTAGACTACAGAGGCCTCAATGCAGTCACTAGGACTGATGCCTATCCCATACCAAGGGCAGATGAGCTGATTGATACTTTGGCCTCAGCCAAGTATCTAAGCACGTATGACCTAACAGCTGGCTACTGGCAGATCCGATTAGCTGATGATGCAAAAGCCAAGACAGCATTTTCGACCCCTGGTGGGCACTACCACTTTGTGGTGATGCCCTTTGGATTGAAAAATGCACCTGCCACTTTCCAGAGGTTGGTGAATAAAGTTCTGACAGGGATGGAAACTTATTGCTCAGCTTATCTAGATGATATTGCTGTCTTTAGTTCCTCCTGGCAGGATCACCTGGTCCACCTCAGGAATGTTTTGGAGGCCCTGCAAAAGGCAGGCCTCACTATCAAGGCCACTAAGTGCCAGATAGGGCAGAGTCAGGTTGTGTACCTGGGCCACCTTGTAGGTGGAGGCCAGGTTCAGCCTTTACAGAGCAAGATCCAGACCATAATGGAACGGGTTGCTCCAACCACCCAGACACAGGTGAGAGCCTTCTTAGGCCTATCTGGGTACTATAGGAGGTTTGTCAAGGGATATGGATCTATAGTGACCCCCTTGAATGATCTGACCTCAAAGAAAATGCCAAAAAAGGTTCAGTGGACAGCTAGCTGTCAAAAGGCATTTGAAGACCTAAAGCAGGCCATGTGCACTGCCCCCATCTTACAGAGTCCAGACTACACCAAAAAGTTCATTGTCCAAACAGATGCTTCTGAGCTGGGTGTGGGAGCTGTACTGTCTCAACTGAATGATGAAGGTCAAGACCAGCCAGTAGCTTTTATTAGCAGAAGGCTGACCCCTAGAGAGAAACGTTGGTCAGCTATAGAGAGGGAGGCCTTTGCTGTGGTATGGGCCCTGAAGAAGCTGAGGCCATACTTGTTTGGTACTCACTTCATAGTTCTGACCGACCACAAGCCCCTCCTATGGCTTAAACAAATGAAAGGAGAAAACCCAAAACTTTTGAGGTGGTCCATTTCCCTACAGGGGATGGACTATACAGTGGAACATAGACCTGGGACCCAACATGCCAATGCAGATGGACTCTCAAGGTATTTCCACTTTGAACACGAAGACTCAACTGGTCAAGGTTAGTTTAGTGTCCCTGCGTTTGGGGGGTTGTGTAGGAGAGTAGGATCTGCCTCTTATGTTGCCCCCACTTTTTTTCTGATGTTTACACTGGTTTCTGGCTATAGTCAGGCTGGGACCCTGCTAATCAGGGCCCCAGCCTCTCTGTTCTCTCTAAACGATTGGGAGTGCACTCTAGGTGCACTAGTGATTGGATACTGTGGCACCTTATGAGTCCCTAGTATATGGTACCTTACGTACCAAGGGCATAGGTACTTCACAGGCCTACCAGGGGCTGCAACATGTATTATGCCACCCCTGGGAAGCAGACTAAATCTGACACCACAGGCCTGCTACTGCAGCCTGAGTGAGGAAGTGCTAGCACCCCTCACTGAGATATAGGTTCCCTATATCTCTCCTACACACACATATAACCCTATCAGTCACCCCTAAGGCAGGCCCTATCAATCCTGAGGGCAGGGTGCTTGGCTTCTATGTGAGGGGGTGCCTCTGCCTGAGCAGAGCCCCTCTGCAGCTCTCAGAGTCCATTCTCTGGTGCTGTTTGTGGATGCGGTTAAACCATATACTTTTAAGTGCATTATATCCTCGCGGTAAAATGCTAACTTTGGAATGGCTGCATCGAAACATGTCGTGTTTGGTGTCAAACACCTTGGAATACTACCCCCCCGCCAATCCTGGCAGCGGGGGTAGCATTCCACCCTTCTAGAGGGAAACCCATGTACCTACCGTGGAAACGCGGTAGAATCCTGCAGAGCCCTGGCATCACAAAATGGATGCCACCAGTCACAGACACTGGGCTGCCCTCCTGCTGATGACCAACACTCGCAGTGGAGGAAGCCCAACAATAGATATCCTGTCCCAAGGGGTGTGACCACCTCCCAGACAGGGTTTAGTGTATTGGGGCTGGGTGGGTGCACTCTTAGAGTGCTTTGAAGTCCTGCACTGGGGGAGCAGAAGGCTCCTCTGTGCATATGCCAGTTCAAACCGGCTCAGGGGCTACCTGTCCCTGCTCTGGCGCGAAACTGGACAAAGGGAAGTGGGTGTAGCCACCCACTCCCCTGACCCTCCCATAGGTAGGGTCATAGAGCTAGTCCCTCCCCTTCTTTTGGTATAAGAGGGGGAACCTGTGCATTGCACCCTAGATTTCCCTGGACGACGCTCTACAAGAAGAATCCCGGACCTTCGACGTTCCACTACCTTTGGAAGACTGAAGAATCTCCCTTGGAGTCAAGGAGTGACTCCCCTGCTTGGCAGGCACCAAAAACTACAAACGACGGTCGCAAACTATGCCGCTCCCGCCAGAATCCGAAGTCCCTGCAGCCCAAGAAGTAGATTTCCTGACTTCTCAAAGGCCATCGAGAGTCCCCAACGAAGCTGAGGCCAGTGGACCCCAAGAGTAACGACGAACCGCGACCCCTGGGTACCGTGCACTATTGTCGAGTGCAACCCCTACACAACGTTCCACGAACTTGTGCTTTGGACCACGTGTGGTCCCAGCCTCCAGCAGGAATCCCTCCTAAGATCAGAGGCCTACCACGTCCCGACTGACCGTGGGCCCCTGTAATAGAATCCTCCCGAGGCGTCTTCGCGATCCCTTGCCAGCCGGCTTGCGGGTCCCCAGAAGACTTTCTAAAGAAACCAAAGGGCTCCCCTGGTTGCTCCAGGCCTGCCCTGACTTACCCTCGCTGGGTGAGTCCCCCAGACCTTGCTGGTCGGCGCCATTGTCTCTTCACACTTTCCCCAAGACTTGCTGTTACCAAGGCTTGTTGGCTCCGATCGAGTCGCCGACACCGCAGTAAGCCGCAAACATCGTGGGACCCACCGAATCCAGCTCCTGGTCGTCGACAACGCCTCCTGGAGCTCGTGGTTGAAGAGTCAAGTCAACTGCGGACGACCTGAATCTTGCGACGACGGTGGGCATCCATCTTCCTTGCCCCGAGTCACTGCCAAGTGACTTTGAACACTGTCCCCTCTGCTTTCAGGTCTTCCATCTTCCGAATCCAGGCTTGGATTCCTCCGGACACTTCTCCTGTCGCCGCAAGCAGCAAGTCTTCACTGGCTCCCATTGAAAACGACGCTGCGACCCGACACCAAAGAACACCTATGCACCCGGCTCCCCTGGGTGAGGTAACTTCAGCACTACGGTGCTCCTGTGGGTGTGGGCCCTAGAACTACTTACCCTGTAAGTGACTTGCTTGTAGCTTCCCTCGAAGTGTCCTAAAACTCTAACTTTCCCAGTGCGACTATCGCACTGACTCGTACCTGGTTCGCGTCTGTGTTAGACACTCCGCGTCCAACTCCCTTGCAATACCATCTGTAACCGCGTCCTTCGACTCGTACAAGGACCGATCGGTGTGTTCGCCTCGAACACGCAAGGGACCTTTAACATTGATATTTCAATCGTGTCTGAGTGCATAGACTCGTACAGGATTCGCATCGGTGCCAGGTCACTGCGTCCGTCCCCTGTGGGTCTCCTACAACTACCTGGGGTGGTTCTTGGGGGTCCCTCGATTCTAGATGCCCTAGACCTAGGTCTGGCAAACTAAGATTGTAACATTCAATTGTGCTAAACTTATCCTGATAATATTTGACTTGTACATATGTTCCTGACCTCTAATCTCATAAAGAGATTAGTAGAGAGTGTTTATTAATAAATACATATATATTTGATATATATACCTGTGTGGTGTCTTTTCATTTTGGTGATTCAAGAGATTGTGTGGTAAAACAAGCTGCTTTACATTCCTTCAAGACTTAGCCTGAAGGCTGCTCTCCACAGCTACCACTAGGATAGCTTTCTATAAAGGTTGTCTTAAACCTATCTACCATAAGAGTCGAATTGTTCTGGTGCAAGGTGTCCACTTTAATTAGTGAACAGCATGTACCAGGCCAACTTCTCACAGCGGCCGCTGCGCGGTGAGGAGAGCGACCCTTGACCCTGTCCTCAGGCAGGTCGCTCCCCCTCGCCGCACAGCTCCACCAGTGCTTCTGTCTGCCTCTGCTGCCTGTCACCGCCGCTGCCGCAGGTTCGAGGCCCCTCCACCTCGGTAGTCCAGTACTGCCTTAAATTGTTCACTGCTTTTGTCTTATTTTGTTTTCTGCCTGTGTAATTTTGTTTTGTTCCTTGTTTCCCTCTTTTCTCCCTTTCTCTCTGTGCCCCCTTTTTGCCTTCTGTATCCCTGCTTTGCCGTTCCCGCCGCTGCGTCCCCTGCGGCCCAGCCCCCCTGCTTGCCCATTCGCAGCCCCGCTCCCAGCTGCTCCTCTCTCCCACCTCCCCATATATGGCGGCCGCTGCGCGGTGAGGAGAGCGACCCTTGACCCTGTCCTCAGGCAGGTCGCTCCCCCTCGCCGCACAGCTCCACCAGTGCTTCTGTCTGCCTCTGCTGCCTGTCACCGCCGCTGCCGCAGGTTCGAGGCCCCTCCGCCTGGGTAGTCCGGTACTGCCTTAAATTGTTCACTGCTTTTGTCTTATTTTGTTTTCTGCCTGTGTAATTTTGTTTTGTTCCTTGTTTCCCTCTTTTCCCCCTTTCTCTCTGTGCCCCCTTTTTGCCTTCTGTATCCCTGCTTCGCCGTTCCTGCCGCTGTGTCCCCTGCGGCCCAGCCCCCCTGCTCGCCCATTCGCCGCCCCGCTCCCGCCTCCCAGCTGCTCCTCCCTCCCACCTCCCCTTATATGGCGGCCGCTGCGCGGTGAGGAGAGCGACCCTTGACCCTGTCCTCAGGCAGGTCACTCCCCCTCGCCGCACAGCTCCACCAGTGCTTCTGTCTGCCTCTGCTGCCTGTCACCGCCGCTGCTGCAGGTTCGAGGCCCCTCCGCCTCGGTAGTCCGGTACTGCCTTAAATTGTTCACTGCTTTTGTCTTATTTTGTTTTCTGCCTGTGTAATTTTGTTTTGTTCCTTGTTTCCCTCTTTTCCCCCTTTCTCTCTGTGCCCCCTTTTTGCCTTCTGTATCCCTGCTTCGCCGTTCCCGCTGCTGCGTCCCCTGCGGCCCCGCCCCCCTGCTCGCCCATTCGCCGCCCCGCTCCCGCCTCCCAGCTGCTCCTCCCTCCCACCTCCCCTTATATGGCGGCCGCTGCGCGGTGAGGAGAGCGACCCTTGACCCTGTCCTCAGGCAGGTCGCTCCCTCCCACCTCCCCTTATATGGTGGCCGCGGTGCGGCTGCGCCGCTGGCGCGCCGAAGGTGCGCCTAAGGCAAGCCCGTCTGCGCCCGTCCGCGCCTGGACCGCGCCCAGCGCCAGAACCCCTGGCCCCCGCGAACGCCACGACGCCCGTCACCGCTACGATGCCAGCACCCTCCACGCACTCAACACCGGACGATCACACACCTGCTTTCGGGCCGCCCCAAAGCGCACCCAAGGACCCTTCTCCTGCCGGAACTGCAGCTTCACCAGCATCCGAGCCGCCAATCCTCCCACCGAGAAAGGACGCAACCACCTCAGATGCATTTTACTCAACACCCGCTCCGCCCGCAAACACGCCGTCGAACTCTGGGACCTACTCGACTCCACCTCCCCAGACGTCGCCTTCCTGACGGAGACCTGGATGAACCCCTCCTCGGCACCCGACATCGCCATAGCCATCCCCGACGGCTACAAGATCACCCGCAGGGACCGCACCAACGGAACAGGAGGAGGAATCGCCATCGTCCACAGGAACACTCTCAGAGTCTCGACCAGCACCGACGACACCCTCAGCACCGTCGAACACCTGCACTTCCAGATCCACACGGACTCCAACACCACCCTCAGAGGAACCCTCGTGTATAGACCCCCCCGGACCCCGGCCACAATTCAGCGACTCCATCGCCGACTTCATCAGTACGCACGCCCTCGCCTCCACAGACTACATCCTCCTCGGGGACCTGAACTTCCACCTCGAGAACAACAACGACACCAACTCCACCACCTTGATGGACAACCTCGCCAACCTCGGACTCAGACAGCTCGTCACAACACCTACCCACTCTGCCGGACACACGCTTGACCCCATCTTCTCCGCAAGCCCCCACGTCTCCTTCAGCCACACCACCGAACTCCACTGGACCGACCATCGCTGCATCCACTTGACCTTCCGGAAACCCACCACGCACCACCACACTCAACAGATCCCCGCCGTTGCTGGAGCAAAGTCACCGAAGACCAGCTAAACGCCACCCTCGCCCGAACCCCACCCGCCGACCCCACCGACCCCGACACCGCCGCCCGCAACCTCAGACAGTGGATCGACGACTGCGCCAACACTCTCGCCCCGATCAAGAAACCCTCCAACAGACACACCAACAAGAGAGCCAGCTGGTTCACCACGGACCTCCAGGCCCGCAAGCAAACCTGCCGAAAACTAGAGAAGAAATGGCACCGCGAACAGACACCGGACAGCTACGCAGCCCACAAGAACGCCATCCACAGACACCATCACCTCATCAGCTCCACCAAAAGGGCCTCCTTCAAAGACCGCCTAGACAACAACGCACACAACAGCAAAGAGCTCTTCAACATCGTGAAGGAACTCTCCAACCCTAGCTCCAACACCAACGACATCCCACCTTCTCAAGACCTGTGCGACTCCCTTGCCACCTTCTTCCATCGCAAGATCGCAGACATCCACGACAGCTTCAACACCGTGACCGCCCCGACAGCCACCGAGACCTCCGACTTCACGGCCACCATCCACACCAATCCCCTGCTCACCTGGACCAACGTAAACGACGATGAAACCATCAAAATCATGAACACCATCCACTCCGGCTCTCCGTTAGACCCATGCCCACACCACATCTTCAACAAAGCCTGTGCCACCATCGCACCCCATCTCCGCAAGGCCATCAACATCTCCTTCGAGACCGCGACCTTCCCGGAGAGCTGGAAGCACGCAGAGATCAACGTCCTACTCAAAAAAAACAAAGCTGATCCGAAGGACCTCAAGAACTTCAGACCCATCTCCCTGCTCCCGTTCCCGGCGAAGGTCATCGAGAAGACAGTCAACAGACAACTGACCCGCTACCTCGAGGAGAACACCATCCTGGACCCGTCCCAGTCCGGGTTCCGCAGCAACCACAGCACCGAAACTGCCCTCATCGCCGCCACTGATGACATCAGGGCCCTACTGGACAACGGCGAAACCGCGGCCCTCATCCTCCTGGACCTGTCAGCCGCCTTCAACACTGTCTGCCACCGCACCCTACGCACACGCCTCCACAACGCAGGGATCCGAGACAAGGCACTGGAATGGACCACCTCCTTCCTCTCCGGCAGAACCCAGAGCGTCCGCCTCCCCCCCTTCCGATCCGAAGCCAGCGAGATCATCTGCGGCGTACCCCAGGGCTTATCCCTCAGCCCGACATTGTTCAACATCTACATGGCACTGCTTGCTCACGTCGCCCGACTGCACGACCTCAACATCATCTCCTACGCCGACGACACCCAGCTGATCCTCTCCCTCACCAAGGACCCCCTCACCGCCAAAACCAACCTCCACGAAGGAATGAAAGCCGTCGTCGAGTGGATGAAGAACAGCTGTCTAAAGCTGAACTCGGACAAGACGGAAGTCCTCATCCTCGGCTCCACCCCCTCGGCCTGGGACGACTCCTGGTGGCCGACCGCACTGGGAGCAGCACCAACACCCACCGACCACGCACGCAACCTGGGGTTCATCCTCGACTCAACACTCTCCATGACCAAGCAGGTCAACACCGTCTCGTCCTCCTGCTTCAACACCCTCCGCATGCTCCGCAGGATCTACAGGTGGATCCCCACCGAAACAAGAAGAACGGTCACCCAGGCCCTCGTCAGCAGCAGGTTGGACTACGGTAACGCCCTCTACGCAGGAGCCTCGGCCAAACGCCTGAAACGACTACAACGCATACAGAACACCTCTGCACGCTTGATCCTCGACATCCCTCGCCGCAGCCACATCACACCCCACCTGAGAGACCTGCACTGGCTTCCAGTCAACAAGAGGATCACCTTCAAGCTCCTCACCCACGCACACAAGGCACTCCACAACACCGGACCAGCATACCTCAACAGACGACTCACCTTCTACACCCCGAACCGCCAGCTCCGCTCCGCCGACCTCGCCCTCGCCACCGTCCCCCGCATCCAAAGAACGACCACGGGCGGCAGATCGTTCTCCCACCTCGCCGCCAAGACCTGGAACACCCTCCCCATCCTCCTACGGCAGACCCAGGACCTACTAACCTTCAGGAGGCTACTCAAGACCTGGCTTTTCGAGCAGTAGCAGCACCCCTCCCCCTTCCCCCCAGCACCTCGAGACCCTCACGGGTGAGTAGCGCACTATACAAATGCTCTGATTGATTGATTGATTGATATGGTCTTAAAAACTATATAGAAATGTATGTTACTTTTGCAAATTGGTCTCAGAATTATTCTTAAGTGTATGTCTCATTTATTGCCTCTGTGAATACAACAAATGCTTAAACACTACCCTCTGATAAGCCTAAATGCTCGCCCACGCTACCACAAAAAGAGAGTTAGTTAATCTACTTTTACCTCTACCAACCTTTTGTGGATCTCTCACACTCTCTACAGTCTACTTCCTTTTAGTACACTGTACAGAGAGGCTGTTTCCTACAAGGACAGAGTGTACACTGAAACAGCTTACAACAGGACACAGCGTACACCGAAACAGCTTACAACAGCATACTGTGTACACTGAAACAGCTTACAAAGAGGAAAGAGTGTACACCAAAACAGATTACAACAGGACAGAGTGTACACCGAAACAGCTTACAACAGGACAGACTGTACACTGAAACAGCCTACAACAGGACACAGCGTACACTGAAACAGCTTACAACAGGACATTGCGTACAGCAAACAGCTTACAACAGGACACTGTGTACACTGAAACAGTTCACAATAGGACAATATATTCCTCCCAGAAAGTTACACCCTATTGTTGTGGTTCTATACAGCTCTAACTTCAGCTGCACACCCCCACATAATTTATTTTAAGCTTATGAGACACTCCACTGCTCAAGGTCCACACTATTTTATATATTACACCCCCTGCAATATCTAAGGGGGTAGTTTAAATTACTGGCAGCTGTGACAGGTTACGAGAAAGGTGGAGCTGGAGACAGACGTGCACCGATGGGTGGAGTCATGGGCCGGAAGCCCCTCCTCTGAGTCAATGTTTTAATTAAACCAGGGCAGCTCCACATGTCCTTAGGGAGGGTCGCCACATTCTGTTAATTAAACACAGACCACAGAGCTCATCAGTAGGATAATGGGGAATTCATTAAGGTGCTGATCTCTGTCTTGTGGTCACGGCGCAGTCGACGGGTGCAGTTGAGTTGTGCCCTCCCGGGATAGTTGTTCTAGACGTTGTGGCTCCTGTTGGCAGGAAGCCAGACTCTGTCCTCTGTTCTGGTGCCAACAATGTCTTCAGCTGCCTTTGTATGTATGATTAACTGTCAGATGTTTCATCCAGCGCCTACTCTGCACATGGAGCGCAGAGAAAGACATGCGCACAGATGTGTGTGAGCTAAATCCGGGCCCACAATGCCTTGGTGCAGCAGCCATGTTCCTGCATTATTTATCCATGGTTCTTCAGGCCACGCCAGAGTCCACTGGGGTGCTGGGGAAATGGATTCTGTGCAGAAAGGTCTCGTGCTCTAGGCGATATGTAGCTTTCATATGGTCTATACACGGTAAGACAGTTCCATGGGTTAATAATGCGCATATTTCTTTTGGGGTAATAATAAGACCTATTATTTAAAGGTGTGCTGACATTCAGGTGTGTTTGTGGAACAGTATACAATGCAATGCAATACAACACAATAGAATACAATGCAAGACAATAGAATACAACACAATATGATATAAGACAATATGATACAATGCACAACAATGAAATACAATACAAGACAATAGAATACAAGACAATAGAATGCAATACAAGACAATAGAATACAAGACGATAGAATGCAATACAAGACAATAGAATACAATACAACACAATAGAATACAACACAATATGATATAAGACAACATGATGCATTACACAACAATGGAATACAATACAATACAAGACAATAGAATAGAATACAATATAAAGCAATACAATACAACACATTGCAAAACAAGACAATGTAATACAAGACAATGCAATGCAAGACTAAACAATACAAGACAGTGCAATGTAAGACAATACAAAATAAGACAATACAGTACAAGGTGATACACTACAAGATAATGCAATACAATACAAGACAATGGAATGTAAGACAATACAGTACGAGACAATGCAATACAAAACAAGACAGTGGAATATAAGACAATGGAATACAAGATGATACACTACAAGACAATGCAAGACAATACAAGACAGTGGAATATAAGACAATACAATACTTCAATGGAATACAAAACAATACACTACAAGACAATGCAATACAATACAAGACAATGGGATATAAGACAATACAAGACGACGCAATACAATACAAGACAATGGGATATAAGACAATGCAATACAAAATAATGGAATACAGGACAATACAAGATAAGACAATCCAATGCAATACAACACAAGACAATAGATTACATGACAAAACAATCAAATACAGGGCAATGTAATACAAAACAATGCAATACAGGACGATACAATACAAAACAATACACAGCAATATAATACAATAGAAGAGAGTGCAATACATGGCAATGCAATATAAGACACTGTAATACAAGACACTCTAATACAATACAAGACAATGGAATACAATACAAGGCAATGGAAACAAGACAATGGAATACAATGCAAGACAATAGAATACAAGACAATACAGTGCAAGGCCCTGAAGTGATAATGGAATAAACATTTCTACAAAGTACCAGAGTTCAAAGTTAAAACCTGGGGCCATTTTGCAATTGCAAACATTGCAATTAGGAAAACCCCAAGGTTTCAGGCTACAAATGGCTTTTATTTTACTTTCTAAACAAATTTTGTGAGTAAGATAAGCGTTTCCAACTGGCAAAATGGGTTCTCTGAATTGTAATTAGGAGGGGGCGTGAAAAGGGAGACCTCTCCTAATTGTGTGTCGCAAACCATTGATCAGTTATCAGCTTCTTAAAGGAACTGCTAATTAGTTAAAACAACACAGCATCAGTTCCTTTAAGGAACATAGATTGCTTTAAAAAAAAAAAATGTATTCTGCCAATGCAAGGATGGAGGTCTGCTGTCACTCGCAGGCCTCAGTACCTGCTCTGGCAGCCAACAACAGGGGGCGGGGGGCAAATTGAGACCCACCTAATTAATATTAGACCGGAATCTTTGCGACCCCCCTGCAAATGGAATATTTGCAGCGCAACCCATTAGTACACACGTCACATTGAAAAAGACATTCCAATTCACAAGCCAGTCAGAGTGCAGATCACATGGCTCCTTGTCCCTCTACAGCACAAGACTGTATGGAAACCACGAGACCGACTGCCGGTCTTTAAAACCTCACTGGTCTCGACTGCAGAGGACCCTTTCTGTCCTCCGCTGGGACGGTGTAGAGACAGAATATCGAGTACAAAATGTCGAGGTGCACAAATATCGAGTTGGAAATATCATGGGTCAGAAATATATACATCAAGAATATCGAGGTCAAGAATATCGAATTCAGGTAAGTAATATCGATATTAAAAATATCGAAGTGTTTAATATCGTTTGTAAAAATATAGGGGGTCATTATAATGACGGGCGGATCGCCACCGCCCGTATGGCGGTGGCGATCCGCCTGCCATTTCCCCCTGCCATATTACGATGGCGGGGGGGACCCCGGCAGACGGAAAGACCGTCCGCCGGTTTTCCGCCGGTCCGACAGCGGACCGGGCGGTAAAGGGGCCTAATATGGTGGCGGTGTCTGCTAGACACCGCCATCCTAATATGGATGGCGGTGGCGGAGAGCAGCCTTTCCATGGCGGCGTTGCCGCCATGGAAAGGCATACGGTGTTTGCTGTTGGGGGCCCGTTGTGGGCCCCCCCAGATGTTGGGGGATGGGGGTGCACATGGGGGTACCCTATGGTACCCCCTGCATTTGCATGCACAAGGTGGCAGGCACCGCGCGGTGCCTGTCACCGTGTGCATGCAAAGCACAACTTGCATATATTGCATTGTGGCGGGTGTTGCTTACAGCACCGCCCGCCGCAATTCAATATATGCGGAATGCCACCACCACCGTGGCGGTGGCATCCTAATCCCAATGGCGGGACCGCCGCTCCTATGGCGGACGGTCCCATTCTCCGTTACGGTGGCGGGCGGACTTTGTCCGCCCGCCATCGTAATGTGCCCCATAGTTGTTAAAAATATGTTTTTTTATTATTGTTATGTATTTTAGTGTATATTTTATATGAATGTGATGTATGTTTTTGTGTATAAGAATTGTTTGTATTTTTAATATATGTGTTAAATTTTTAGTAGTTATAAAAAAATATATTTTAATTTTGTACTTTTAGTTTCGTAGTGGGTTGTGGGTTTATAGGGGAATAGGGTGGGAAGTAATTTAATTATATTACATTTTTAAATTTTTATTAATATGAATTTTGCGCTTTTAGTTCTGTAGCGGATTTTGGGTTTGTAGGGGAATAGGGTGGGAAGTAATTTCTATTTTTTTATTTATTGATTAATTTTTATTTATTATTATTTGTTTTAAGGATATTTCATAGTGTTAAATGTGTAGATAAATTGATAATTAATTAATATTTGGTTGTTAATGAATTTTAATTAATTAATTATTAATTAATTATGGTAATTATGTAATTAATTTTAGGTGTGGTTTGTGGTGTTTATAGGTATAAATGGTGGGAAGTAATTTAATTTTAATTTATGAATTAATAATTGGTTGTTAATTAAATGTAATTAATCAATTGTAAATTAATTATGGTATTTGTGTAAGTAATTTTAGGTGTGTGTTGTGTTTGTAGGTGTAAATGGTTGGAAGTAATTTATTTTTAATTTATGAATTAATAATTGTTTGTTAATTAATAATAATCAATTAATTGTTACTCAATTATGGTAATTGTGTACTAATTTTAGGTGTGTGTTGTGGTGTTTATAGGTGTAAATGGTGGGAAGTAATTTGTGTTTAGTTAATATATAGTTGTTAATTAATGTTAATAGATAAATATGTCGGGTAATTTATAAATATTTTATTGTTATATTTATTTTTAAAAGGGGTAAAGTGTGGATATTAAATACATTTTAATAATTTAATTATTAGTTGTTAATAGTAATTGATTGTAATTTTAAGATAAGTTTTAAATGTGTTTTATTATTTGATAGTTTAATTTAGTTTGTGTTGTCCAAATTATAATGTTAAAGTGTGTGAAGTAGATTAATGTTTATAATTTGTTTATTAATAAGAATTTTTTTATTGTTTATTAATTATGTAAATAAAATTAATTAAGAAATGTGAAGTGTTTTGTTATTGGTGTGCTGTTATAGGTTAGGAAATTAAATAAATACATTTATTTTGCCATTAATGGTTTTTTTTGTAAATATTTTGTATTTTAAAATAAATATTTATTGGTAAATGTAATTATTATTTTATTACATATAGTATTTTTAAGTTTTTGTTATATGTAATTACTATTGTTATATGTGTTCTTTTTTACATGTTTTAAACATTTAGGGGCCCATTACGATACCCGGCGTAAATAATTCCGCCAGGCATGGAAGCGGCAAAAATCCGCCCGCACACACCGCCTGAACACCGACCACGCCATTACGATTACACAAACCGAATACCGCCATCGGCGGAAAAAGCACACAAAATACCGCCCGCCAACGTCCGAGTCGGAGACAAACCGCCCGCCACGGACGGAAACACGCACGACAACACAAAACCGCCCGCCCTCACGGCCGACACACCGCACGTGAAATTACGATCGCACCGACATGAGCGCGGAAAACCACAAATATACCGCCCGCCAGCGCAAACAACGCCGATGAGAATCGACACGGCAGAAGCCATGGCGCCAACGTACCTGCACAGAAACCATCCGCACACAAAACCAATAGCACACAACATGGCCAACAAGTCCACACAGCAAGGCACGCACAAATACACAAGCACAGTACACATCCCGAAAACACCCCCCGGACAAACAAAAAATACAAAGGCCAGAACCCCAGACACAACACACCTGAAAACAACAGACCATGAGGACACACCCACATAGGTGAGTACAAAAGCAGCACTCCCACAGACCACAACCCCTTGCTACATTGCAAACCAGAGAGGAGAGGAGAGGACACAGTGACACAGCAAGGACAGCAGCACACCACAGAAACGCACACATCACAACCACCACCACCACCACCACCACCACCACCAAACACCACCACCACCACCACCAAACACCACCACCACCACCACCACCACCACCAAACACCGGCACCACAAACCCCCTGCACATTACACAACACACACCGCACCAGCACCACAAACATCATGGCACCACAAAGAATGCCCAAGTTCACGCCCATGGAGCTGACGGTCATGGTCGACGAGATCATCAAGGTGTACCCACAAATCTATGGGAACATGGTCCAGCACACACCACTAGCCACCAGAAACAGAATGTGGAACCGGATCGTAGACCAGGTCAATGCAGTCGGGACCCTGCCCAGGAACAGGGTCGAGATTAACAAACGTTGGAATGACGTAAAGAGCCTGGTCAAGAAGAAGGAGGGCAAAAACAGAGAGCTGGCTGCCGTCACTGGCTGAGGGAATCCCGCGCTCTTTAAGACCTTCAAAGCGTGGGAGGAGAAGGTGCGAGTCGTAATCCATCCGGAGATCCTCGCCGGATTAGCAGGGGGAGTGGAGGCTGGTAAGTACAAACTAATGTATACCAGCACACCGCTATGTACTCACATGCACTACCACCATGCCACAGCTCCCAGGGACAAACACCCCCATGTCCAGCACACAATACACAACACATCACACACACATGCAACAGACACTACCACACACAGCCCAAACAGAACAACTGTAAGATGCGTGGGGACATGTGTACACTAAGCCAGCCACGTAACCACCAACAGGTCCCCAAATATGCCAGAAGCGCCACAACGAGCACCCACCACACCCATGTGTCCGCCACAGCTGCACTAACCGACAAGTAACAGGTAAGTGGCAGGAACACAAAGTGCAGTGGGTGGGACGGTGGACAGCCCAAGTACAACACACACCAGGCCCCAGTCCCACAGCACAGCAAGGAGGAGCATCCCCCACACCCCACAGCCACGTGTCAGCCACCGCAGTGCACAACGACAGCCAAAAGGCAGACATCACGGTCCACAGCAATCGGTGTCAGTGGGTATCCAGCCACCCCCACGACCCACAACACCCTCCCACCCCCACAGACCTGCAACATGGAGCACCCCCCGCTTAGAGCCATGTGGCATCCAGTACAGTGCACGCACGAACAACTTGCAGGTGGGAAACTGGACAGGGCTGGATTACTGGAGGCATGAGGACCATAACACGACCAACACATGGGACATGTCACGTAGCAGACGAACACGCAGCACCGCCCACCGTCACGAACAAGTGAACAATGTGCACACGGACATGAACAACAGACTCACACCCCACATGACCCATCACAGACATAGCAACACCCAAGGAGCCACGTCTGCATGCACAAGCCACACTGAATATAGTACCACACGGCAGCCACTGTGCAACTCATCACACACAACCGAAACACCATTGAAGTCCTGTCCATGTAGCCCCAACTGCCTGTCAACCACACACCCCACAACTACGCCTATGTAAGACAAACAACACTAGACGCAACAGAGCGGAACAACATAAATGCACACGAACACCACTGAACCCATCAAACACACAGACACACCATGCACAAACAACATACCATCCATCCCATCCGTCAGCCCCAGTCTCATGAAAGGCATGTCATCCGCACAGCTGCCACACATACAGCAGTCACGCTAAGATACATGCCCATGACCAACCATGTGCCAGAAGTCAATGAAGTGCACGACACACTGTGAGCAACAACACACAACATGGGCCACACCCCCCGAGCACTGCAGTGATGCACATGGCACAGGGCAGCACGCACACCAAGGAGATGGGACAACTGCAATACGTTGGCTGGCACACAACCATCACTCACTCATAACGATGCGTCCAATGCCATGTCCAGTAATCACAAGAGACAGCAAATATGCAGGCCATGTCAAGCATGCACACACCTCAAACCATGCACTGTCATGCTGCCACAACACATGTCACGTTCGGCACCCATGGCTCACAGCATGTACCCCAAAAGCATATTCCCTCCCAAATGCGAATCTGGGGCATGGCCCCCATGTTGCCATATGTGTTCCTAAGCGTTCCATTTGAACCCCAAAAGCATATTCCATCCCAAATGCGAATCTGGGGCATGGCCCCCATGTTGCCATATGCGTTCCTAAGCGTTCCATTTGAACCCCAAAAGCATATTCCCTCCCAAATGCGAATCTGGGGCATGGCCCCCATGTTGCCATATGCGTTCCTAAGCGTTCCATTTGAACCCCAAAAGCATATTCCCTCCCAAATGCGAATCTGGGGCATGGCCCCCATGTTGCCATATGCGTTCCTAAGCGTTCCATTTGAACCCCAAAAGCATATTCCATCCCAAATGCGAATCTGGGGCATGGCCCCCATGTTGCCATATGCGTTCCTAAGCTGCTCCATTTGAACCCCAAAAGCATATCCCCTCCCAAATGCGAATCTGGGGCATGGCCCCCATGTTGCCATATGCGTTCCTAAGCGTTCCATTTGAACCCCAAAAGCATATCCCCTCCCAAATGCGAATCTGGGGCATGGCCCCCATGTTGCCATATGCGCTCCTAAGCCGCTCCATTTGAACCCCAAAAGCATATTCCATCCCAAATGCGAATCTGGGGCATGGCCCCCATGTTGCCATATGCGCTCCTAAGCTGCTCCATTTGAACCCCAAAAGCATATTCCCTCCCAAATGCGAATCTGGGGCATGGCCCCCATGTTGCCATATGCGTTCCTAAGCGTCTCCATTTGAACCCCAAAAGCAAAGTACAAACCAGACCCAGGATGGGCCAGGAGCCCGCATACACCAGAGTCACAATAAGTAGGGGCACAGCAACACACCCATCGGCATGGCCAATCCGTCCCATGCCACATGTGCACAGCACACAGTCCCATTGCCAAGCACACACAACTACAGATGCTACAGCCACACACACGCCTCCGGGAAACCCATGTACGAGATTGCACGAACTGTCAATGTCAGACGACAAATACATACTTCGCCAGGTGCAACACAATAACAAATCTCATTCTCTCCACAGGTGACGAACTGCTGGATGCTGGGGATGGAGCCAGCAGCCAGCACAGCCAGCCTACAAGCCCCCAACGAGGACACACGGATCTGGAGGATCTGTCCTCCTCTTCGGACACGGACAACCAAGCAGGCCCATCTGGTGTGGCAGGGCCCAGCCGCTCCCCAGGACCCCTCCTACCCACCAACCCATCATCCAGGGCTGCTGAACATTCACAGCCCCCTGCTGCCACTGTCGTTGCGGCCACACCCACGGTCATTGTGGCCACTACCACTGCCGCAACCGCCACCATCGCCGCACCGACCACCACCGCCGCCACCACCGCCACGTCTCGCTGGCACCAGCCCCAGCGCAGGTGGTGGCCCGGACGACTGGATCCACCCTGGGAGCCACAGCGAGGACCGTGGTGAGCAATGTGGCTAGTGGGCAGGGCCGGTGGCAGCAGGACTGGTAGGAGGAGCAGGGTCAGGGAAACGCCAGCCTCCCTGGGAGCCATGCCCTGCCTCACATGGCCAGAGTCCTTGGGGCCTATGAAGAGGCCCAAGGACAATGGGTCCGGTCTGCTTCAGACACGCGTGAGGTGCTGGGGGTGCTGAGGTCCATGGACGCCCGTATGGGCCAAATCGTGGACCTCATGGGACAGCTGGTGGTGGCGGTGAGGTCACAGCCAGGGACAGCAGCTCCCCTCCGCCACCACCTGCCGGGGCGCAGGGTGGAGCAGCAGTGTCCAGTTCCCCTGCGTCCACAGCCAGTGATCACACCTCAACCACCAGCATGTCGCAAGCAGGCACCCCCTCGCAAACGTGGAAGGGGCCGTCCGAAGAGGAAACAGATCTCCCGGGAGGACTTCGCACGCTCCAGTCGCAAGTGAGGCAGCCAGCCAGCCTTCCGCCAGCCTTCCTTGACCAGCCACTGCATTGACTTGGACTACGATCCCACTCCACACAGCCATCTGGATGGCATGTGTGTGTTGGACTATGGACATAGAACCAGTGGGTACACCCTGATCATCACGCAGCCATGACCGACAGCTCATTGTCACTGCACGCACCACTTTTGTCATCACCTTACACACAATCACATGTCACAGTTTGTAATAAATGCACCTTTTTCACTAACTGCTGTTTGTGCCCTGTGTCTTATTTGTACGGAATACAACGGCCACCTTGGGCGGAAAGGCACCTGATGCGTGGCATGGCATTTGAATCCGGAGGGCCTGTAGGGACCTAGGGGTGGGAGACAGAACAGGAGCACATTCAATGAGTGTGTCACACACCCATCACACAGTACATGTCAACAACTACAAGCAATGTACACACATCGCACAGAGCAATAGGGCACAATGCCACAGCCACCAACAGTGGCATACTACCCTGGCCATGGAGCGTTGACACACAGCACGCAGTGAACAAACGGCCACCCTGACACAGCACACACACACCTGCACAGATACAGCCACATCAGCCGTCGTACATGGACACTCACCGTCAAGTGAAGTAGCGGGCGATGAGCTGCTGCCGCACATTACCAGCTTCCTCCTCTCCGCTGTCCTCCTCACTCGAGCTGTCCTGGTCTGCGGGCTGGGGCCCTGGTTGATCTCCGTCATCCACGATGAGGGGGATCTGCTTCCGAATGGCCAGATTGTGCAGCATGCAGCACGCCACCACTATCCGGCACACCTTCTGTGGGGAGTACGCCAGCGCACTCCTCGGTGCGGTCCAGGCACCTGAACCTGGACTTGAGGA